>OZ024837.1:45678757-46008757 GCA_964016985.1 Anodontia alba
GATGGATGTGAGCATTCAATAAATTGTATTTTGGTAGTTGAGGAAAGGTAATGGATGTGGGTATTCAAAACATTTTTAATTTTGGTAGCTGAGAAGAGGTCATGTTTTGCCGCAAGGTGGTTGAATCTGTTCTCAGATCGTAGCCACGAAACTTACTTATTTATTAGAAGGGTGCAAAATAGAGGATGTATTATGTAATAAATCTTCGCGAATTCTGCGTCTATGTTGTAAATCGTATTTTATTGCACCATTTTAACAGTCTTCATTAAATAAACGTCTCAAAGATTGCATTCGGAGACAAATAACACACTAAGAAAATGGGAGTCTCGGTTTTATTGAGACTTTTCATAAGCAGTAATGAAGTTTGCTACACTGCTTAAGCCCTCTAGCGTATACATGAGCAGAACTCCATTTTCAAAGCTACATTGTACCACAATAGGCCCAATGTTCCCAAAGGGAATGAAATATAATCTGCACCATCGTTAAGTATGGGGAGACGTGCTACGGCCGCCACACGGTACTAACCAGCTGCAGTGTAGTAAAATACACATAAAAAAGATTGTCTTTGGAAACAAAGAGCACACTAATCATAAGAAAATGGGAGTCTCGGTTTTCTTGAAACTCTTCATAAGCTGTAATGAAGATTGCAACACTTCTAACACCCTCTAGCGTATACATGAGCAAAACTCCATTTTCAAAAATACCACAATTGGCCTAATGATCCCAAAAGAAAATATAATATTATCTGCACTAAGGTGAAGTACGGGGAGACATTTTATGGCCGCCACACAGCACTAACACTAGCAGCAGTGTACTAAATTAAAGCTGGCGTGTAATTATTCTCCGCCTAAAAACATAAACTTATTTGAAACGCTGCGTCTGATCAGTATCTGTCCTTACATTTGTTTTGTTTCAAATATATATATATATATAAAATATATATATATATATATATATATATATATATATATATATATATATATATATATATATACAGTCCAGTCAGCGGTCAAGTTAACCATTTTACCGGTCCACGGTCGTTCCAGTCCCGGTCCTCGGTCGTTCCGGTCCCGGTCCACGGTCGTTCCGGTTAATATAGCGGTATCGGTCGGTCCGTTCCAATCGCTCCATAATCATGACCGCCGTTCTGTTTCATTCTATTCAATCATGTTCGCGTTATTGTGATTATAATTTACAATAAAAAAAAATCATTCAAATTATTTACTTACAATTAATCTGAATTGCGTGTGAAACAAAACATTCCTAAAATCTGTCTAGCTATCATTTTGAACGATTTACTTATTGAATTATGAATTTCTTTTTTCGTTTAAACTTTAATTCCTACTTTTTTACGCGACCGCATAAAACAGGCGACTTTGTGTCGCTTTCGCTATTATTATTATCGTTTTTACCGTTTTATGCAACGGTTTTAAAAGTTTTTTTGTTTGTTTTTTTTTTCATACAAACTCTTAATAGTCTCAACTACTGAATTCTAAGCCTGTTTTACCTATTAATCACTGATGTTTGTTAACGACATCGCAAAAGAATTTCCATCAGGACGGTTCACCAGTGATCGATAATTCGGAACAAAAGATTGAAAATAATTTCATATTTTGTTGTAAAAATTACACATCGAACCTATCATCATGCACACACCTCACCCGTCTGGGGAAAAAAATCAAGTATCGAAATGCATAGAATTTCCTGAGTTAAACTTACGAGAAAATATTTTAATTTTCTGTACTAAATCATTGATCAGATGTTTACTGGTGATACGTCTAATGATATGCGTTCACTAAAGTAAACATGTCTAATGACATTCATTGATCTTGATGTAAGAATATACCCAGCTAGCATTCTACGTAAATCTACATCGGGCCGTCATCGGCCCGTCAGCTACCCTGACGGGCCGATGACGGCCCGATATAGATTTACGTAGAATGCTGACTGGGTATATAGACTCTTGATGTAAGAATATATATACACTATAGGCAGTTCTAACGAGTACCCACAATCTGTTTTGAGCAGAAATATGAAAAAAATATTAGAAATGTATACCAGTAAAATATTCTGATTCTGTCAGTAGCTGACAACTGCACTTCTTGAATCAGCGGAAGAGGGAGATTTGTTTGTGTTGAGGTTTTACGGCCCAGTCAACCCAATGGAGTCATGTAGAGCGCGGTCAGTTTACCTAACCACACATTTACTGGGCAGGCTTAGTCCTCTAAGCGGTTTACCAGTATTGTGCACATTCTTTCGCCAGAAACTGACAACTGCTCTTCTTGAATCAGCGGAAGGGAGAGAATGACCGTAGAAAATATGTCATGATCAGTCTCCACAAAAGAATGTTGCCGACCTCGGCGGGGGTTGAACCCGCGACCTCCTGGTCTCCAGTCGGACGGCGCATCTAACTGAGCCACCGAGGCCGGCTATCGGAAGAGGGAGAACGACCACAGAAATGATTTCATGGCGTGCCATTGCCAGTCCCACGCTCTTTGCTAATGTTGCCGGCCTTGGTGGCTCAGTTGGATCGCCGTCCGACTAAAGACCAGAAATAATAATGTCTGTTCCATATCGTTTCTTGTTTCGGTGTCTCGGCATGAATGTGTTTCTTGATTGACCCTTGACTATGCGACTTCTTTTATATGGGCCAAGTTCCTCAAAACTAACGATGTCGTTAGTTAACGTATCGTTAAAACTTTGATCATTAAATATGGTATATACACGAATATATTTGCTGAAAAAATGTGAGTAGCTTTTGCAAGCTACTCACATTTTTTCAGCAAAAATACCTGTGAATTGGATATTGTCCTTGCTAGAACAGTTAACATTTTGACCACTAACGAACTCGTTAAGCTAACGATGCTTTGAACAACTGAGCCCTGCTGTGTTATTTCAGTGATGAACCCAGTTCTGCATTTGATTGTCTGTATACTGCTGTTTAAGGAGTCAGCTGTTTCATCTCCACGAATCAAAAGGCAGAAAAATAGTATAGTAAATGGCATCCCAGGTGAGTGTAACCAATTGCATGTTTCATTGTAGGGACATAGAGTCAAAGCAAATTTGTGCTCTCTCTCTCTCTCTCTCTCTCTCTCTCTCTCTCTCTCTCTCTCTCTCTCCAATTTTTGTGAACGAAATCCCACACACTATATATAAATGGCTGAACTATTTGCAAACAGTGGAGACCCTAATGAAACGCCGTATCTTGCGGCGTCTGATCGGGACTGTACTATTTGCCAGTTACCATTTTTGGGTTTTCCGGGTTTAATAATGACTTGTGTCCTAAACGATTGTTATCTTCATATAGCTAAACCATCAGTTGACAATTGTATGCCACATTAAAATGTTCCCTATCGTGAAATCAATCAAGCATGAGGTATTGCGAGCATGACAGAGGTATTGCGTGCTACACGGTTTATATTAGGTGAGTGACGGAAACGCCTCCCCTGAAAGTGTACTTAGCCAATCATAGGTAACATTTCAGGGCAACAAAGCTGTTCCTTCTGAAAGCTGTTTACTCTAAAAGTCAAAATGAGCAGCTTTTCAAAAGGGCTATGGGTGAGAAAAGCAAACAAGAAGTCAAAAAAATGGTTTCCTTTGACGGAAAAATCAAGGAAACATTCACGTTAAATATCAATTAAAACATAAAACATTGAAGAAGATACCCCCGACGGGCCATAATCACAGATCGTTGCCTGCTATTGACACAAAGAGAAAAAGTAAACAAACTACGGCGGACAACACACACGTTACAACCCACCAATGAAACAAAAAACAACAAGCGTCCTCTTCCTAAATGTGCGCTTCTAATGTCAAGACCAGCCAAACACAACAAGAAGGTTACAAACAGGAAGAAAACACGAACCAAGCCAGACATGATGCAGCAACAACTTAAAGAACGAACAACACTTGAATAACCGCCTTAGAAGGGTCATTCTAACGCACTCGCACATGTATCACGAAAACATGCCTATATAATTTTGATCCCCTTAAATCCCACTTTTATGTAGTAAAACTGGAGTTTACAGGGGTATACATTTTTTTCTTATTTCTGCTTAAAAATATAGATTGTGGGTACGCGTTAGAACCGCCTCGCCGAGGCGGTTCTAACGTGTACCCACAATCTATGTTTTGAGCAGAAATATGAAGAATATCAGAATTTTTTATCTGAATTTTTTCAGTTTTTGGTGGTAAAATTATCAGTATATTTGAGTAGGCATGTTTTCGTCATGTAAAGTGACATCTGATAAGAAAACGTAAAAATTTTGCAACGGTAAAATCTGCGATATATTGTCGGAGACCCGATGTCATCACGTAACGTCGCTTTTCATTGGTGGGCATTTGGTTCAACGTAGCTCACAGAAAATAGTACAGGCTTTTTTTATTAAACAAAACAAATGATTAGAAAATAAGAATTTGAGGTTCCTCAGGGTATTGAAGCTGATATAGTGCATTAGTACGAGGATAACTGTCGTGAAAATTTTCAGTTTGGGAGGTATATCGTCGGTTTTACGGTCGGAAATTTCCGACCGTACCTCCCTAAATGAAAATTTGCAATACAGGTATCCCTAGGTAGTAAACTTAACCGGTGAACGGAGTTGAGCATGCTCTTTTACTAAAGTCCAACACCAGCCTTAATCCCGGTACAATTTCAGCTGCAGTAACTAACTCATCCATTGATAAACACACAAAATAATTTAAGTTACTTGTTTTCTTTGATACTGCTAATATCTTTATAATGTCTTAACCCTTTCATACAAGAATTTATGAAACCAGGGATGAAAGAGTTGATATTTGTTTAGAATATAATATTGTTTGATTGTTTCTTCAGTTAGGAATATTGCACTACCGTTTCTTTTCAGGGAATAACGATCATAAAAGAAGGGAACGATCGATATTTACTCCGATAGGTAAGAACTCGACAATACGACACAGAAGTTTTTTTCCACTTCCGATGGTACATGTAAGAGAGAGAGAGAGAGAGATTTTTTTTCTTATAAATACTAATTTCCATTGTATATAAAATGCTCTAAAACTGAAAAACTCATTTTCTCGCATGAGTAAAAACAAAGGTAAGAGAAAAGTCCAGGGAGTGCCACAACCACAAACCGCAGCCCTTCCCAGGCACTAAGAGGAAAAGGAAACCGACAAATCCAAACAAGCACAAATCAAACAAACGTACGAAATGCACTACGATTAGCTCTCTCTTCCCCAAGCGAGGTAATCGCAATGCTAAAAGGACTGAAAAACACAAGAACAAAATGACACAAGGTAAGACATAACACAAATTGCCTCGTAGAATAAACCACAAAGCAACAAAGAGTAAGACTAACACCGGGACCACCGCCTTAGGACGGTCAGTACAGTAAACCACCGGGGGTGGGGGGGGGGGGGTTAAAACACTTTTACGTCCAGCCAACTTCACCCTGGGTCCCGATGCCACTCTTAATCACAACTATTAAAACAGAAAGCAAAATGGGCAGCTATTGAGAGAGAAGTTATTGCTAGCGGACATACTTTCCTGACGCTCGTGTAGCTTGCCTCACTCGCAAGTGCTCGGTACAGCTGTTTTTCTTCACGAGTCGGTAGTGGATTAGACTCGATGGCATATTTTTCATATCTTGCGCTGGCATCAGCCTGATTACTGCAGCTTTTTATCTATGTCGGGTGATGTGATTCAATGGGGAAGGACAGTGCTTCCAAAGTTTTCTCTTTTAACCGTTTAGACCAAAATGGATACCTATGCTAATAGTGTTGATCCAAACGAGCCATCTCATCAGTATGTACACTGTTTGGCATTTTGTTTTATTTCTGACTGAAATCCCTGTTTGCATTAGTGGATGTGTCCAAATTCAAAGACGGAAAAGTTCACTGCAGAAACCCAGGGTAAAAGAGATGACTGGTGAAGTTAAGTGTCACTTTCGACACTCAGAAATGTATACAACTAGTACACTAAATTTTGAGCGGTTACTTGTATTATTTTCTATCTCTAAATAGAAATGAAATTCCGATGCTAAAATAAGGCAGCTGAATTCAGTTTGGTAGCTTTCCCTCTAATTCCTCTTTCTTCGAAACTTCAGCCATATTCACGTCTCTATGTGTAATCATTGCAATTTCTTTTGAAACTTATTTATCCTCACTATAGATGGCGTCAGGGACGGCTAGTAAACGCCCCCTTTGCTTCACCACAGTATGATGTATAGCTTCTGGGTCTTTGTGGTCACTGAGCCATATCTTGGCATTACGAAAACACGCTTTTTCAAATATACTGAACATTTTACCACCAAAAAATAAGTTGAAAATTTTCAGATAAAAATTCAGATATTTTTTCATATTTCTGCTCAAAACATAGATTGTTGGTACTCGTTATAAACGCTTCGGCGGTTATTATTATTATCAGAAATAAGAAAATAATGTTTACCCTTGTAAACTCCAGTTTTACTATATAAATGTGGGGTTTAAGGGGGTCAAACTTACATAGGTATGTTTTCGTGATGATTTGTAAAAATTTAAAATGAAGGTCATTGATAAAGCCAAACTGGACAACACTAGTTAGTCTGGCCAGTCATCTTCGACATTTCGGCTATTTTAATTTCAGTGTGCGTGTTTATTGCTCATAAAGGTCCTTCCATTTAGGATATATTCCTGTTTGATTTCCAGAATAGCAAATGTATAAACGAAGATACTCAGGAAGTTCCACAAATACAACAGAAGCCTTCACGAGTTCACGAGGAACCAAAACAAGACGAGATTAGAAACAAATAATGAAAAAACAAACAAAACCTGTGAAACGACCGACGCACAAACAAGGAATACCTGCAACAGAGGACCAGTCTTGGAACGGTCAATAGAAAAAAAAATATGGCGAGTGGGTGCGAGGACTTCAACCAGTTTTCCTCGCCCTCAGCCTTAGTTCTCATGCGGCTCCAAATTACAGACATATGTCAAAGTGCCTTTTTGAAACTTATCTGTTCTTAACTGAATAAATGTGCACCTAATGCAGGTAAGATTGGGGTGGTTCCCATCCGACTATTGTACAATACGCCTGCATAAAAAGCAAAGTTTATGCCAAAAAGGGATTGAGTAGTGTTCGATATTTAGGACAATTGCCATATTCTATATTCAATATAGACTACCACACTTATAAGGCCACTTTAAGACAGTCCCAAATAGTTTCCTAAATAGCGGAATGTAAACTTTGTGCTATTAAATACGAGATACGTTTTTGTTTTACGATATCAAGTATAATGTTTATTACGGGGAATGGATATACCTTCAGGAAACTCTATCAGTACACATTTGTTTTCTCCTCTTCCTTTCCGACCCCGACCCCCGCCCCCCGCTCCACCGCACACACACACCTACACACCCCAGTTTAGACCCTGATCAGACTGCTCCTTAAAGAACAGTCTGATATGGGTCTATAATGCTTGTATATGCCATTTTCACAGACACTTTGGTGTACTATTTTAGAACATTTACCGTTATCAGAAAAACTTTGAAGGGCTGCCAAAAGCTGGTCTTAATAGTGGAGTGGTCTTAATTTCGAGTGATCATATTAACGAAAGTTGCTGGATATGTTTATTTTTACGCGGTCTCTATATTGCAGTTACGCTCATTAAAAGCGCCAAACTGATTGAGAGCTCGTCGTATCTTAAAGTGTTAACTAAAAATGGAGACATGAAGAAAGCAGAAAAAGATTTCGAATTACTCCGTCCAACAAATGTTAAAAACGTGGGGGTAGGTGTTGCTTATTTTTCAGTACCCTCAATAATTGAGGGAATTGTCTACATTCAGAGAAAAATACAAGCCTGTTTTAGTGGCTCCGGTCGTGATTTGCCGTCTGTAATGCAGTCTTCAAATAAAATGTTCTGACCTATCCTCAATCGCAGATCGTAGTCTACCAATGACACCAAGAAGAAGGTCAAACACACCATGCAGGTGGTACATGAACCACTGAACACAGATAGGCACAGACATCAGGTTCCGAGGTTATAAAACTGTTTTCATGCTAAACTCAGCTTAGCATGATATGTCCTGCTAATAAATCTCAAATTACTAATAATTGCAAATTCTTTTATGCTAAACATAGCTGAGCATGAAAATTTCTATGCTAATAAATATAAAAATGCCAATTATTGTTGGCATTTTCATATTTATTATTCAAGAAAATTTCATGCTCAGCTGAATTGAGCATGAAAAACTTTTATAACCTTGAAGCCAGAGCTTCTTCTTCCCCAACAAGGTGATCTGGGTTCACTAAACACAACATAATATAACGAACAGGACAAAACATGAAAACAAATTAAAACTAAAAAACAAACGCATATTCTCTAGACTCAAATATATACTCATAGGTTTCAATATCTCTTGTAGCTGTAAACATGTCTCTAACTAAGGACTGCTGGGGAACCAGTAAACAACTGGAAATTTGATGCAAATCCAAGATATCTAATTATTTAGTTACTGGAAAAAAGGAAAGAGAAAAGTCCGGGGAGTGCCACAATCACAAGCCGCAGCCCATCTCAGACACGAAGAGGAAGATGAAACAGACAAAACCAAACAAGCGAAAATCGGACAAATGTAAGAAAACCACTAAGATTAGCTCTCTCTTCCCCGAGCGAGGTAATCGCAATGCTAAAAGGACTGAAAAATACAAGAACAAAGTAACACAAGTCAAGGATCGCCTCGTAGTATAAGCCACAAAACCACAAAGGGTAAGACTAACCCCGGGACCACCGCCTTAGAACGGTCAGTAGAATAAACCACCGGGGGTAACTTTTGATATAAGTGTAATAAACTACACCCAGAAGAGAAACACTGTCCTGAATAAAGCAATCGCAGAATTAAGCTTATGAAAATTGTTTAAGGCCCCCAGTATTCTCCTACTGACCGGGAATAAACCATCGTGAGTAACTTTTGATACAAATGTAATAAACTACACTCAGAAGAGAAACACTGTCCTGAATAAAGCAATCGCAGAATCAAACTTGTGAAACTTGTTTAAGTCCCCCAGTATTCTCCTACTGACCGGGAATAAACCACCGTGAGTAACTTTTGATATAAGTGTAATAAACTACACCCAGAAGAGAAACACTGTCCTGAATAACGCAATCGCAGAATCAAGCTTGTATAATTTGTTTAAGACCCCCAGTATTCTTCTACTGACCGTTCCAAGGCGGTTCTTCTTTTGCAGTTTTTTTTTTTTTTTTTTTTTTTTTTTTTGCGTCGTTGGCTTCATATGTGACGTTTGATTTGTCATTGTTTATTCCTCATCTCTGCTTCATTCAGTGCCTCGGAAACGCTGAGCTTCGTAAATGGCACTTTCTGTGTATCTTCATTCATGTATCAACACGAAAACATACCTATATAATTTTGACCCTCTTAAACCCCACTTTTATGTAGTAAAACTGGCGTTTACAGGGGTATGAATTATTTTTCTTATTTCTGCTCAAAAACATAGATTGTGGGTACTCGTTAGAACCGCCTCGCCGAGGCGGTTCTAATGAGTATCCACAATGTGTGTTTTGAGCAGAAAAAAGAAAACTATCAGGATGTTTTATCTGCAAATTTTCAGTTTTTGGAGGTGACATTTTCTATATATTTGAATAGGCGTGTTTTCATAATGAATTTTGGTCTTTCCTTCAGGCAGATGGGAATGTTTGCATTCTTGCAGCTTGGTTTTAGATAGGCGAGCCGCGCTATGCAAATGCAAAATCCAGGCCCTAAGGTTATAAAAATTGCTCATGCTCCTCAGCATAGCATAGATTTTTCTCTGCGTATAAATATGAAAATGCCAACAATAGTTGGCATTTCCATATTTATCAGCAGAGAATTTTCATGCTGAGCTTTGTGTAGCAAGAAAGAATTCACAGTTATTATTAGTAATTTTAGATGTATCAGCAGGACAAATTTCATGCTCGGCTGAGTTTAGCATGAAAAAAAAAGTTTTATAACCTCAGGACCTGATAAATCATCGGAACCTGGCAAATTGCTAGGGACCTGGCAAATTGATAGAGGTATATAATACTGTATTAAATGGGCCGCGCAAAACAAAAAGATGTCTCCGAGCATGCGCAAAACCACAGATTAAAATCCATCCAATGCATGCGCTAAGTCAAATTTAGGCATTTCCTTTCCATTGTTACATTTTAAGTGTCCAATGATTATGTTAGCAGACATTAAAGCCCCTGATCAGATTGCGCGGATGCGCAGGATGAGCAGGCCTTCGCTGTCCGCATATGTCCGAAGATACGTAAGACCAAAATCATTATGCGGACACTAAAGGCTGTGATCTGAAAGTACAGATGCGCAGTATTTAAAATGATGATATTGCTGTGTTTGCAAAATGAGCCACTAATATTATTATTATTATTATTATTATTATTATTATTATTATTATTTTCAGAATGGAAGCTATGGTAAGGTTGGTGACGTTCAAGTAATCTTAACTTTCCCCAATCAAAATGTGAGAATTTCTATACGTTCTCAAGGAAAAAGGTCCGATGGTACAATCGGAACTATCACTCACGAAATCCTGTACAAAAATGGAGGTCCATGAACGATGCAATCATGTTTAACTTTAAAGAGTATATTTAAGAATAGAATACATGTAATATAGTACACTGTTCAGTAATTCAGTAATACAGTTTAAACGTCTATTAACTCTTGCCCTGAATATACACTGTTTTGCAAATAGTGTAGATCCAGATCAGTTGGCTTCTGAAGAAGCCAGCTGATCTGGATCTGCACTGTTTGCCATCAAGTATACGAATTTATAGCAACAATCTTGATCAAGTAATCTAACTGGCTGAAATTTAAAAGTGGGTTTTTAATAAAATCTTAATTCATTCAGCAGGACAAGAGTTAAACTCCTAACCGTTTCTTCCTTACTATTTCTACTACGAATTATTATTTTTCATATATATGTATTGCACATGACACAGGGCTCATCAATAACGATTTGGTGCATCGACGTTTTGCAATAATATTTTGTAGCACTAATCGTGTGTTTGGCGAAATGAAAGCTATGACATGTAAAAAGGGATTTACTAACAGTACATAGGCATTTCAATGTGTCGAAATGCTAGAGATTGAAAGACTTTTGAACAATAAAGTAATAACACAAAATGACATTATTCAAAACACTGAGGAAGAGAGAAAAAAAAACACAAAAAACATCTATTTTATATCAATTCATCAAAAGCAAAACAATCTTCTTCAAAGACAGTGTGAACGCATGAGAACGGAACTCGACTGAATCACTACTATAAGTGTTCAGCAAACTAACTGTTTGGTGGTTTCTTTAAACAAAAACAATCTGAAAAGATATGTTTGCTTTAGAATCATTGGGCCCATTGTGGTATACTGGAAAATGGAGCGGCTCAATTATACGCTAGATGGCGTAAGCAGTGTTGCAAGAGGCTAATTAAAACCGAGACTCCCATTTTCTTATCTGTAGTGCGTTCTTTATTTCCAAAAGCAATCTTTCTGACGTTTGTTTGGAAACAAAGAACACAAAATAATGAAAATCGGAAACTTGGTTTTATTAAGTGTTCTCATATACAGCTATGTAGTTTGCGAAGCTGCATACGCTCCCAAGCACAGACTTAAATTGAAGGATCAACGTAATTTGCACGTGTCCCGATGCGTTTATAAATCAAAGAACTGCAGCAAAATACGTATGCATACCATTAGGTTTATTGACTGTCTGCGCATATTTAATGCGGCTGTCTTCAACAATGCGCAACTCGTTTTTTTTTTACTTGTAGCATGGGACATTCTGAATCTGAAGCATTCGATTTGCATGGTTATCAAAAAGAGCTGAATAATCCCAAAGGAGATGAAACATAAGCTGCTCTATAGTGAAGTACGTTTGTAGACATTACGAAAACTTGCCTATTCAAATATTTTGAAACTTTCACCACCAAAAACTGAAAGTTGTCAGATTAAAATTCTGATATTTTTTCATATTTCTGCTTAAAACATAGATTATGGGTACTCGTTAGAACCGCCTCGACGAAGCGGTTCTAACGAGTACCCACAACCTATGTTTTTGAGCAGAAACAAGAAAAATAATGTATACCCCTGTAAACCCCAGTTTTACTATATAAAAGTGGGTTTTAAGGGGATCATAATTATATAGGCATGTTTTCGTCATGATATTTCAAATCTAAAGCTTGTCTCCTAGAACTGAGTAGGCATCTGAAACTTTGGGAGTTCGAACTATTTTTTTTTTTTTTTTTTTTTTTTTTCTGAATATGCTGTGTCAATGAACTGTCGGTGCAACAGCCACACTTGAAAACATGTACAAAAACGGAGATATAAGAAATATATTCATATATATGGCATACAAAAATATTTGTGAAAGTAACAACACACGCAAATACTTTATTCGTGTAGGCGTTTGCTATATCTAAGACATACGATAATATTTTTTTTATACATATGTAGACTGCAAAATCACAGACCATTCTAGAAATACACCTAGACTGACCATTCCATTGGCAGTCTGTTAGCGACATGATTTCAAGCACCATGCGAAAACATGTCTTCGGGTATATGCGGACAATGAAGGTCAAAATCAGTCTTCGCTTCAGCGCAGTCTGAACAGGCCATTCAATGTCCGCCAACATAATCATTGATACTACAGAATGTATAAATGGAGAGCAAAGGCCAGGTGATACTTTGCACATGCGCAGGATGATCTGAATTTACACATTTTGCGCGTATTCAGCGAAGGCACTTTCCGCTTTGTGAGACCCATTTGACATAGCAAAAGCAATCGCCGGACAAAAAAAGGTCTGCTCAAAATGTCGAAATGTTGTTGTTCCTATCTGTTTTTATCATAATGTGGTTTATTGGATCTGCACGTTTAATATATTCAACTGCGCGATTTCAACAGATAGTAAGTTATTATGACAATGAATGTATGTAAAGGAAATAAAAAAGCATTTAGGGGAGGTAATATATTCTTTGAAAATGATGTTGCACCCCTTCTGAAAAAAGATCTACTCTAAAAGGAAGTACCTCGATACTTTTGGTAGCTATTTTTGTTTTCTTTAGAGTATACCCCTTTTACGTCTAACTCGGATAAAAACTTTAAGAAAAAGACCTTTTAAGATTTCAAAAACATTAGCAAAGGCGTTGGCATTTTTAAAACTTAATGAGATTCTAGACATTTGCAAAACAGTAAATATTGTTTTTTTTCTAATAGCAAATTATGTGTTTTTTAAACACGACCCATTAAAGCCTATAGATAAAGCTATTTATGCAAATATAGAATTAGAACTTTCTTTCCAGTCTTATTCATGACGTAATAAGGCCTAATTAAATATTCAAAATGGCGGCTTCCATAAACGCAGTTTAAACTGCTTTTATGGGTACCGCCATTTTTGAATATTTAATTGTGCCTTATGATGTCATAAATCTTGATGATTGTTTATCCGATTTTGATAAAATTAATTGAAAATGCACGGTTTGCCAAGATCTGGTCCCAAGGTTATAAAAATAATTTCATGCTCAACTCAGCTGAGCATGAAATTTGTTTTGTATATCGATCTTGAAATACTGACAAAATATCGAAACTTCTTTCATGCTCAACTCAGCTGAGCAAGCTAAGCTGAGTTGAGCATGAAAAAAGTTTTATTTTTATTTTTAATTTTCATGACCGAGTGAAATTTCATGCTCAGTTGAGTTGAGCATGAAAAAAGTTTTATAACCTCAGGGCCTGGCCTCTCAGATACAATCTTAATAATCATTGCTCTTCCCTTCAAGTAGATAATTATACATTCTATATGGGATAATGATATGTGAGAAAATAACAGTGGGCAAAACAAAGTCGAAAACAATTATAGCATAATAAATAGAGATATGAAAGTTTTTGTTTTTTTTTTTTTTGTTTTTTTTTTGTTTTTTTTTTTAATATATGGTTATCAAGGGTGATACATTAGTCCATACTTTCTTCCCCTTGGGTGGATGGGGTTGGGGACAGCATTTCCATCAAGACTACATGTGTGCTCAACGTAGATTCGGATCAGTCTGAACAACGGCGCAGTTCGACCAGAGTATTAGCTATCCGTCTGAAGACGCACTGGACATTCGGCTCCTGCGAAGTCTGATCAGATTGCATGGGTACACAGGCTGATCTGTTTCTTGCTGGGCGCATATTTAATCTTAAAGGAAATGCTGTGTTCCAGTGCGTATATAATAAATGCTACTACCATGTGTAACTAAACGCCTCATCAGTAATAACCCGCGGACAACGAATTCAGACATTAAGGCTTCTAAAGACATAATTAAGGAGAGTGAACACACCGCCAAGGGACATTACTCTGTCAAAGCATTTATTTTAAGCGCAGCTGCCATTATTTGATTATTTGAATAATCAAAATACTCGCTTGGTTTTTGTCTGCAAAATATAAACTTTTTTTTTTTTTTTTTTTTTTTTTCAAGCTGGCGGAAACATATTTGTAAAGTACAATCATTAAATTTAGATATTATTCGTGTTGTAACTTTGAGAGAACAGGATACGGGTGTCCTTTGAAACTTATATATCTGGAGTAGTAGTAAAACATTCAGTAACGGAATTTGAAAGGTATCACTTGTCTCGATTACTTTTTATGCAAAAATAACCTTGGTCCTGCTGAGCCCGGATGTACCCTGTCTTTACAAACAGTGTAGATCTAGATCAGTTGGCTTCTGAAGAAGCCAACTGATCTGGATCTGCACTGTTTCCTATTAAGTATGTGAACATGTATAAAAAACTGGATCAAGTAATCTGATTGGCTGAAAATTGAAAATAAGCGTTGCATCTTAATTTATTCAGTAAGACAAGGGTTAAAATTGTAAGACGATCGGTATACACGGCTATGTATAATCGCATAACTTTGGTAACTGGATCCAGATGTATCGTTTCATGAATTATACGTTCATGTCTATGTTAATAGCTGCTACAGAAACTGAAACTTTAACCTCACTGTACATCATATACACATCAAACTATAAGTGAAGGTACCCAGGAAATACCACCATCACAAAGCACAGCCTTCCCGTAGCACCAAACTAAGGAACAAACAATAACAAAACAAAGGTTACATATGAAACCACTGACGCATGAGCAAAGTATAGTACGGGAAATTTGTAACACACACACACACACACACACACACACACACACACACACACACATATATATATATATATATATATATATATATATATATATATATATATATATATATATATATATATATATATAATGAATCCTTCCTGTGATATTTTTTTTTTCCTTTAAATAAGAATACGAGTCAATACTGGAAGAAATGCTGGCTCAGTGTTGGTAATACATTTCAAATTACGTTACGGTATGTTAAAATAGTTCTCCAGTAACGGTTTCAAATTGACAACCGTAAACTGTTATATAAAAGATGCAGCACTAACTCTTGTCATGCTGAATAAATTAAGACACAATGCCTATTTCTAATTGTCAGCCAATCAGATTACTTAAATCGAAATTGGTGATAAAATTCACATACTGAATGATAAACAGCGCAAATGCAGGTCAGTTGACTTCTTCAGAAGCCAATTGATCTGGATCTACACTATTTGCAAAGGTAGGGCATATCCGGGATCAGCAGGACAAGGGCTAATGAAAATTAAATTGAATGACTATAAAATTCAAATACTGTTATGATAGTTTGGACAAGGGAACAGTATACAACAGACAGGAAGTGGCCAAGCGAGTTTAAAATAAATACGTTGTTTAATTTGTTAGCAAATTCTTTCTTTAAGGGTATCCAATCTATCAACATTGCCTTGACAGAGTTATGACATGGCGGTGTATTCAGTTTTTAATTAACTCTTTAGAAATCTTAGTGTCTGAATTTGTTATCAGTTGGTTGAGGCATTTAGTGCTACATATCGAGGGTTGAGCGCAAGACTGGCGTAAGTCAGATGGTTGTTTTTCCCCAAACCTAATCTCCTCACCATGAAGGCGTTATGAAGATTACAACATTTCTTTCTGTAAACAATGAAAATTTAGGTGCCATTGCTCGTATGAGCAATGGCACCTAAATTTGCATTGTTAACAAAGGGGTCCAAGTTGCCCCTAAACAAGGGTTTCAAAAATATGTTTGAGTTACTATAGTCTTGCGCTCAACCCTCGATATATTCTTTATATAAGCTTGGCCACATCATTTCCTACAAGAATATATGTGCACCAAGTCAAGACTCTGAGATCAGCCTCCGCATCAGAACCGTCTATTATGAGACTTCGCAATGCATTCTGTGGCTAGCCAGTATTCCAAAGCGTCTCCGAAGTTCAGTACTTGACGCTAAAGTGCATTTAAGGATTTGTGACACTTCATATTCAACCTCAATATTGGGATATTTTTATCAAACGATATAAATATAAATAACGTTATACAAGAAAGCCCACAATCAGGCAAAACAGACTAATAGAGGCACTAGAAGAGGAAGAGATGATTTCCAAAGAACAAAAGCACACAAGGGTACAGTTGAAATAGCTGACATAAAATAATGAAGAAATGTAACACAATATCCACCAAGCCATGGCACGTCTGCAGTTAAAACAAAATATATATGATTTTTGTGCTGTTCATTGACTAATGAACGCATTGAGTTACATACGAAGTTTATTTTAACCTATTCGGGGTCCACGTACTTTGCACGTGCCCCGATGCGTTTATGAAGCAGAGAACTGCAGCAAAATGCTTTTGTATACCACTAGATGTATTGATTGTCCACGAACATTTAATGCGAATGTCTTGTACACGGCACTCTTTCTACTTTTTGTAGCGTAGACCATGCCAAATATAAAGCAGGAAAATGACGATTGGTAAAAATAATCAGTCTTAAAGGACTGAATCTACTTGGTAATCTTTCCGTCATCTTGCACTTGCGGCAATTTTGTTTTATTTCCTATTTGCCTTCCTACATGCATATTCCTTTCTGAAAAAGAGGTCTACTCTTAAAAAGAAATGAATTTGCTCCCGTTGGGAGCAAATTCTTTTCTTTTTAGAGTTGACCCCATTTTAGAAGAAAGGCGAAATAAATTTGTAATAGCTGCCTCCCTTCCAAGAATACGTGTTTACTTCCTTAATAGAAAATGAAATATTGGCGCTAATCTAGAATGATGACTGTCCTAGCCTCTGACCAAGCTAAAATTGTGAGGCGATAAAGTGTTATATTTTCTTGCATGCTGTGTAAGACAACACCGAAATCACGGATTCAATTATAAACATTACGTACAAATTCGTCTAGAATTCACCCTGGTCGTATGACCGATAGAAGTACGTAACTGAATAAAACAATAGCTGTGTAAGGTGAAAAAGCATTTACGTACTATGAAATATTTGAATCAATAGACCTAGGCTATGCGAACGGTGTAGACGCATATCGAACTGCCCTTTATAGGAACCATTCGATCATGTTTAAATACAGCCTTTGAAAATTGTCATTTGGGAAAAAAGAACACATAAAAGAGTGATGATCAGAGTCTCAGAGATTCTTCATAAGTCAACAATATGATACGCAACGTGGAAAAAAAAAAGTTTTTATGCCATGTGCGAATAGCCATCACGAAAACACGCCTATGTAATTTTGACCCCCTTAAACCGCACTTTTATATAGTAAAACTGGGGTTTACGGGGGTATACATTATTTTTCGTATTTCTGATCAAAACATAGATTGTGGGTACTCGTTAGAACCGCCTCGCCGAGGCGGTTCTAACGAGTACCCACAATCTATGTTTTGAACAGCAATATGAAAAAATATCAGTTTTTTATCAAAAAGTTTTCAGTTTTGGGAGGTGAAATTTTCTATATATTTGAATAGGCATGTTTTCGTAATGGAAGTTTCAGATAATCATGCGTATCCGTGTAGTGTGATCCGGACATTCCGGACGATGATATATACTACAATATCCATTGGTTCTGTAAGCGGTTAACGAAGGCTGATCAGAGCCTTCGCTAACTGCAAGCTGCAAATTGCCTTTTTCTTGCGCTGTGTATCAATTATGGCTTGCAGGTCTGCATGCGCCATGCTAGGACCAGCTCACGTGGAACACGAGGATCCAAAGAAAAACACAGTTCATTATTTTCCTTTCATCACGTCACTAAAGATGAAAAACAGGTAAGAGAAAAGTCCAGTGAGTGCCACAATCACAAACCGCAGCCCTTCCAAGACCCCAAGACGAAGAGGAAACCGACAAATCTAAAAAAAGCACAAACCGAACAAACGTACGAAAAGCATTAAGATTAGCTCTCTCTTCCCCATGCGAGGTAATCGGGATACTAAAAGGACGGAAAAACACAAGAACAAAATGACACACGTAAAGACATACAACAAATCGCCTCGTAGAATAAACCACAAAGCAACAAAGAGTAGACTAACACCGGGACCACCGCCTTAGAACAGTCGGTAGAGCAAACCACCGGGGGTGGGGGTGGTGTAAAGCACTTTTACAGCTAGCTAACTTCACCCTGGGTCCCGATGCTACTCTTAATACAGAAATACATAAAAATTCGGTTCGCATAAAGGCTCTCAACTCAGTCAATGCATCAGCGAAAACATAAAAATCAAATTAATCACTATAATAAACAAAGACGAGTACTCATGGCTAATTCTACTGTATGCCAGAGTAAATGAAAACCAATAGTTGAACCACGGCGGGCCAAGCCAAAGACATATCGTCAAGCCCCAACCCACTGGTTAAAGTTTTACGAAAAGGCCGTCATTGAGTCTAAGGCCTGAACCGACGTCGTGCAATTAAAGAGTGAAGCATAGCCACCAACAATGACTGGGTTGACAACTAGGCATGCGGTCTGCCGCATAATATCCAGGCTATAGCCAATTCTTTTATAACGGTTAATAAGTTTTCTGAATTTCTCCGAAAAGTTAGATTTACCTATTTTTTTTTTCTAAATCTGTACACTAAGTCACCGTAAAATTCGGGTTCCGATATACCTTGTTGCAGAAGTGTTTTCAGACTGACGCTATATTTTTCTAACAAGGCACTGTGTCTGCGATGAAATTTCGAAAACACGAAGTTTAAAATAACGATAGCCCTGCCTAAGAAGTTTGGCAGTAAGGGCTTTTTTACGGTAGTTAAAGTCATTAAGATTTGAAGAAGCTCTGGCGAATCTTATAAGTTGAGATATGTATACCCCATATGAGGTACACCGGGGGACATCGCAATCCAGAAAAGGGAAATTGACTATATCAAAATCAAAATCGTCCCGTTTATCATAAATTTTGGTGGAAACTGTACCATTAGATATACATAGATTCAAATCCAAAAAAGGTGCCTCGGTATCGGAAGAATTTGATCTATTTAATTGGAGATCTGTAGGGTATATCCAGTCCACCATTTGGTCAAAGTAAATATTGTCAATAGTCAATAAATCGTCAAGGTATCTTGAAGTTGAATTGAAAGCCTCAATAATGTCAGCCTGATTTTCACGTAAAAGAGACTTCATGAAAGTTCAAAATCTAATAAAAAAGTTATCCAAAAGATAAAACAACGGCATCACAGACGTTTTGACACGACCATAAATTGTGATTATTATACATATCAGAAGTGAAAAAAGTACATTCTTCGTTGCAAGCCAAGTATTGGGTATTCTCCCGAATAAACGTTCGGTTAATTAAATCAATAAGTTTATCTTTTATTGAACTCTTCAAGCACATGCACCCAAATATTGAGTCTGATTTGCGTCCACGTTGGGCGTACATGGCAGAAGGGTCTTTTTCTCATGTTGCGGGTCAATATGACACCGCCTTACATACCATACTACATTTACTATACTTTGACACCTAAAAATGTGTCTTCGAGGAGTTTGAGATCAAGAGCATTCAGCGAAGCCGCACAATCCGATAAGGGCTTTTGCTTCAAACCAAAGTTTCTATTGAGTCGATGATTCTATAGGCGAGTTTCTCTCCTAAGCAATCTGGAATTACGCTGTCTGCACATTACCCTGAAGGAACATTCTCTTATGACCGGTGCTCCAAATATTATCATCGGAGACACGTGCATTCGTGTGACCCGCTACTTTATGACTAAGACTCAAGATTAACTAGTGCACATTCTCTATAATATACATATAGAGAGAAAGGTATAGCTACCGAAATATGAAGCTACGTGACCTTGTTTATAGACTTTGATAGGCGGCTTCAGATTTTTGTCCATGAAATCAGACACCTTGTGTTTAAACAGATCAAGTACACTAGCGGATTTTATTAGAACATAATGCACTATTTATGTCATTAATTGCAAAATAGATACGAAAATCTATGTAAATTTTATTCCTCCTTTGGACAAATGTGTTGACACTCGCTGTCGTATAAACGCAATCATTTCAGTGTATTACACATTTAACTCATTAAAGCATTACTTTGGAGACACAAGTGTTCGGAGACGACGATGCTTCTCTCGATTTGTTTGTCTGTACTTTTCGTTGCTGTCACAGCTAACATTCGTCTTTATATCGACAGAGAACCAGAACTCATACAGAATTTCATCACAGGTTTGTTTGGTTTTCTTTCTAAGAACTGCGAACGTTTTACCATTTGCCTTGTGGTGGTGGTATATTTGAAGCTTTACATCCCCTTCAATAATGTTTTTTATTGATAAACCATTTTAGTTCGGAGATCCGCAATGTGGTAATTGGCTAATAGTGCAGACTCAGAACAGACGCCGCAGATACGGTGTCTGATCAGTTCTCCCCTGTTTGCTAATAGTTAAGGATATTAGGGATATTTAAATCACATATACTGACATACCTAAAATTGAAATTAGACTTATCGGAAATATATTTTGGAATGGTTCATTCAGACTAAAATTCTGAGTCTTACAAGTCGGATACTATTATAATGCAATTCTTGCGCTGTTTTGAGTGGTCAAAGATATACAAAATAAGAAATAGATACTGCTTCTATTACTACTTTCTGGCGGTAACCTGCTTATAAGCTTACTTATATGTTAAAATCCGTAGAAGCCAACGAAACCAGCTATACAAATAATGCTTTGAAATCCAGCTTACACATTTATCAATGTCAATCTTTTAAGAAAGTTTTATCTTCACAACTGGTGTTAGTGTCGTGAGGAGGCCATACATTTTCCCCGTACGTCGCTATAGTGTACTTTACATTTTCTGGTCCTTTGTAATCATGGAGCTCATTCCGGGATTATTGTAAAATATGAGAGTCACAGTTGAGGCCTAATTCGGAAAAAAAAAAAACACTAGCTAGTCTGGTACAGAAAACTTGGCACTTCAGCTGTTTTCCGTTTTGTGGGTGTGTTCATTGATCTCAAGGGTCATTGTTTTTACTATAGCTGGTGTTTGTGTGCAATATGACGGCCGTAAACATCTCTCTGTACTTTATGTAGTTTATATTGTGTGGTACTTTGTCATCATTGAGCCCAAGTCATTTCGGAATTTCTTTTGTCTTAATCAATTTATTCAAGGGTCATTGCTGAGGTCTAGTTAGCCGAAACTAGTTCGTCTAAATCAATAAACTTGACACTTAAGCTGTTTTCAGTTTTGTTAATGTGTTTATTACAATACAAAGTCAGTCTCTCTCTCTCTATCTCTCTCTCTCTCTCTCTCTCTCTCTCTCTATTCGTTATATGTACATGTATATTGGTTTGAACCAAACGTTGGAAGCACCATTAATAGTTATTTCGTTGTAAATGTCACCAGTTGATTGTAATTTATGTTATACTGGCAAACAGATTCATACAAATCTTTTGGCTTCTTCCTGAATCCCATCACATATTGTCAGTATTGTAGGTTATATGAAGAATTTATTCGAAGTAATATGTTTAAACCGAAGTGAATCGATTTAAATTTTGCATTTTTTTTTTTTTTTTTTTTTTTTTTTTTTTTGGTATTTAAGATTTGTACTAATCCTGTCCTGTGAAACCGAAGTCAATAAATCAACCAATCGTGTATGATATTAAACATTGATTTCAGGATTTCAGACGCTTCTTCGCCTGAAATATTTTGATGCTTACATTTACCATACCGTATATATTTATATATTTCATATATTTGTTATATTTCAGATGATTATGCTAAGAAGATCGTCAAAAGATCATCACCTTTAATAGGTAATAACTCTCACACAAAATTTATCATGAAACACGGCGTTAAGACTGTATGTGTTTTTCAAAAAAAAAAAAAAAAAAAAAAATCAAACAGCCTGTCAGGAAGAGTCACACTTATAGAATTAAGCCTGCCGGTGACACTGAGAGGAAAAGCGAACAAATCATGACACAAAGTGCATATGCACCAAACTAAAGAAAATCAAAGTAACCAGCTCCCAGTTCCTTAGCTAGGCGATCACAATGCTGGAACGGATCCATCAGAGAAATCCCACAGCGAGTAGTCACAAAGCCAAACAAAACACAAACAACAGCAGAACCACCGCCTTATACAGTAAAACCCCGATTACTCGATTACCTTGGGTGATTGGAAGTCATTTTCCGATAGCTCAGGAAAACAATTATTTAGTGAAAGTTTCTTATTTCATCAAGTTATTGTATGTTGTGTGTACCCATTACAAATCGCCTCATCCAGGCGATTCTAATGAGTACATTTAACATACCATTATTGTTTAGAAAATCAAAAAGTCTAAAATACTTCCCTAAATTATCACCATTTGCTTCCTGACCTGCCGCCATGATTAACACTAAGTTACTCGAACTAGCCACGTCTCGAATAATTCTCCAAGGTCCTAAAGATATTTGAGCCATTGAGGTTTTACTGTATTTTGGGAGGGGGTTAAATCGGATTCACTTTTATATCAAATCTTCCCCCTTCAGCTCCCTAACTAAATACGTGCACAATTACTGACTAAAGGTTTAAATGAGATTAACTAATTGTAATGAAACAAGGAAGAGAGCTCATGAAATCACCCCTGATCTGTAAGCCAGGGCTACAGAAAACTACTAGCTGAACCACCTAGGGCCTTAACAGAAACATAACATCTGGCAAAACCCACTTATTAAATAAAGGTTTAGATCAGTACCGTCTTAGAGTCTGAGATCCGATTCGTGCAGCTGAAAGGAAAACCATAGCTTTCAACCATGACTAGGTCAGAAATTAAGCTTGCAACCTATTTCTTAATATTCAAGTTATATTCGATTTTAGTCAATGGGAATATACTTTTATACTGCTTCTAAAATGAATCTTAAACTATTTCGGAGCGTTCAGTGTTATGGCGACCCTCTATAAATTCAAAACAGTTGTGGTTTAAGACCCTATCCCCCGTATAGACACGTTTCAAGGCGGTACCTCTGTTGCAGTTCTTATTTGTTCGTGCATCGGTGGTTTTATATGTAAGGTTTGGTTTGTCATTTTTTTCTCCTCACATCTCTCATATCTACTTGTTATGGTGCCTCGGTAAGGCATTGTGGGCATTATTTAGGGACATTTAGGTAAGGCATAGTGGCGTTTTCTGGGTATCACCGATTATAGTCAACCCTCTTTATACAGACAATTGATACAACGACAAAATTCATTATAATGACAATTTGAATGTCACGACACCTTCGCTGAAGAGGTGACAGTTAATGAGAAATTATGCAAGAATGATATATATGATATATGTTATTGGTATTTGTTAGAATCGCCTCATTGAGGCGATTTTAACAAATATCCAAAAACATAATGTTCTATGAGAAAATAACAATAAAGCAAGGGTTTTCTTACATTTCTTATCATTCTGTCCTTTAAGGATTCTTTACACCTGCAAATTCATTTTAATGGCAACATCTTTGGAAACAAATGCTGTTGTTACAACGAGGGTTCTCTGTATTTTTAAACACAAAAATAAGAATAATTACTTCATTTATTCAGAATTCAGGTACACCATTCCACCATCCCCCGCCCATGTCACCACCTTTTATAATGCAAATAGGGAACAGGGGAGAGGTCAGAATTATGAGGAAATCCTTGTGATGTTCATTTCATATCCAAGAGCGATTCAGCAAAAAAAAATAAATAAATAAATAAAATAAAAAATAAAAAAATAAATAAATAAAAAAATAAAAAATAAAAAAAAAATACTTCTATTTGCTCGGTTAAACGTTGTTTGTTTTATAGTTTGAGACTAAATTGGATTAGCAATTGAATTTTTCCTTTAGGTGCAGTGCTGAAAACAGCCCAGTTTGTTACGGCAACAACGACGTATGCATTATTCAAAAAAACTGGTGGAATAAAAGCGGCTATAAAAGATTTACATATATGTATATTTAGAAACTTTGAACAACGTAGTGCATTTATGTTGACAGATAAAGGCAAGTGTCTTAATAGGAAAGTGAATAATATTAGTTATTCGCGGACGCCTGATTACACCCTTTATTCTGGGGTCCATGTCTGTTGGTCTGAACATTCTGATTCGTCATTCGTTTATGGATTTATGAGTTTGGATTACGGCTTAGGTACCATGACCGCAACTACTTATTTGGAGTCTTGACAGGGAATATGGGTCATATTCCCTGTTTAATAATTATGGTGATCCGAGCTGTGTTAAACCGTAAATTTCACACTTCGTAAATTTCACGCCGTGAAGAATTGGTACCAATTCCTCACAGCGCGTGAAGAATTGGTACCAATACGTCACGGATTTCATACCAATATTTCTCACGTGTGAGAGAAATACGCACGTAGTCAGATTTCATGTAGCAATCATGCATATTCCTCACATCGGTAAAATACCCCCCAAAGCTGCTGCATTTTGCATTCGATTCCAATTATTCACACACATACCGTAATTATATAAACGTGGAAGGAGATTCCAAGGTTTTACTGTTGGAACTTCTAGAACAAGAGGTAGAATGCTTAAGATGAGCCGAGTCGCGAGAAAACCTTTCCACGGTGTTTCCGACTAGAACCGCCAGCCTGTGTAACTATAAAAGCAAGTCTTAGCAAGAGTTAATTTTTCTGCTAATGTTTATTTGTAATTATGTGGTTTCTGTTCGGAGGGGTTTCTTTTTCCTCTTGGTGCTTGGGATAGGCTGCGTTGTTTTATTGTGACACTCCCTGGGCCTTCCATATAATTATTTTTAACTTCTGATTTAGAAACTTGGTATATTCTTCAATCAGTGCAACGAAAAACAAATGCGCTGATTCTTCTGAGTGGTTACGGAGCTGTTCTGCGCATTTTTTTTTTTTCTTTTTTTTTTTTTTTTTTTTTTTTTTTTTTTTTTTGCTTTGTTTGTTTGATTTACTGTTTGACGTCTTCGATCAACAGCTAAGGTTATGGACGGTCAGTTGACCTAACCACACTGTTCCTGGACAAGCCTCCCGGAGGCAGTTAACCAGTACTTAGTGAAAATTCTTTCTCCATCAGCTGACAACTGCTCTACTGGAATCAGCGGAAGAGGATGATTGGTCGTAGCAATATTTTCATGGCCAAATCTTCACGAAAGAATGTGCCGGACGGGTCGATCTAGGGACTCCCGGCAACAAGTAACTGTAGACGGCCTCGTTACCGCGACCGGCTTTTTTTTTTTTTTTTTTTTTTTTTTTTCAAAGTTTGATAAACCTTTTGAGGGGTCGCCCTTTGTTGTACATATGAATCATGTCCCTGGAAACCATGTCATTTTGACCTGGGTCTTCTCAGTGTCACAAAATCGTATCCGCTCTGTCACACCAGAAATATGAAGAAAAGCACTGAAAAATTATGAAGGAACATTCATGAAACTTCATAAAAATATTTCTAGATGCTTGATTTATTGAATATTTAATAGTTTTTGTGATGCTTAGGGACCGTCTCTTGAATTTCATGCAGTTATTTTGACAAAATGTCATTTAAAAAAATGAAAAAAAAAAAAAAAAAAAAAAAAAAAAAAAAAAATTACCCTAAATCATGCAAAAATGGCATTCCCTACAGTCAAGGTAAAAGATATAGAAGAATTATTTCTAATGACAAAAAATTCGAAGAAAGTATTCTTCAACTGCGCGATTTTTTTCTTGAGAGAAATTATCCTGCATCTATTGTCGATGAGGCTCTGGGTAATGTTTCTTCATTAACGCAGGACGAGGCGTTGCAAACATCAATCAAAACGGGAGATAAAAATGTTATCCCCTTTGTCATTGAATACAACCCGTCTTTGCCTAACATAGGTCTGGTTATAAACAAATACTGGGACTTGTTACAGCTGTCGCAGAGTGCTAGCGTTAATTCTGTACACGCTTATAAACCTATTTTGGCGTTTAAACGACCTAAGAATTTACGTGATTACCTGGTACACTCGTCCTTCGTTGATGAAACTCATCATTTTTCTCAAACATGTGACCGACGTCGATGCTCTCATTGTAAAAATATTATTAAAACTGACGTTTTTACCAGTAGGAGCACTCAAGCGTCTTTCAAAATGCGGTTTTCAACAAGTTGCACGTCTCAGAATGTCATTTATCTGGTAGAATGTAAACGTTGTAACATGCAATACATTGGTCAAACAAATCAACAAGTTTCCAGACGTATGAATAGTCATAGATTTGATATTAATACTTACGATGGTCAAGGCTATGCTACTAATGTCGCTTTACATTTCAACTCGGATTCTCATTCAGTTGACGATTTTAGATTTGTTCCTATCGATGTTGTCAATAATGAGATGGATCGTCTTTGTAAGGAAACTTACTGGATTCATAAACTTGACACTTTGTATCCAAAAGGCATGAATTCAAAGCTTCTTTATACTATTAAGTAGACTAGCGTACAATTTGTTTGTTCCTATTAATATTTTTTTTAATATGCGCTATAGGAATAACTTGCATCAACATTGATCCAGTATTTTGTTTTGCTAGTCTGCTTTTGCGTCTGGGTACGGCTGGCCCCGTGGATGCTGGTCCGTGTCTATGCCTTTTCAGTCTGCGCGGTAGCGCAGCCTGGTTGGGTCTATACTATGTTACATATTGGTGTCTTGGTATCCTTGCCAACAGCCTAATAACTGGTCAGCCTGCGCGGTTGCGCAGCCTGATTCTTTTATTTTGCTGGCCGGTAATACTTCCTCCTGGAGGTCTGCTGTGCCTGGACCTGTGGTATTTTATCCGTTACGCGGCTGTTCGTTAATTTTGCATGCGCGCCCGGCTAAGGCTGGGATCAGCTTGCGCACCTGCGCGGGCTGATCTGAGTCTTCGCTGTGCGCTCTGTAGTAGGCCGGGATCATATGTATACTTTATGCGGCCGGTGGTGACTTTTATCTGGCTGCGCGGATGCGCAGGCTGATCTTGGTCTTCGCTTGTCGCATACTTGTGTACTGCGGGAATTGCTGTGCCCCGGATAACTTGCTTTATTGTACATTGCCGCTATTTCTTATGTGACGTAGCTGGCGTGGCGCATCGCATCACGTTACGTTTACGTGCGCGACGTCATCTATATCTATTGTTTATTACATCCTGAAGAAGCCGTGATGGCGAAACGTTGATGTTAATACATGATAAAGATTATTTCGTGTTGGTGTTGATTTACTGTACCAAATTATTTACTACGTTCCTTCAACGCCATGGCATCATCTTATGATCCACGGAAGCGTCTTGAAAGATTAGCGGAGAAACAAATGAAGTGTACTCTGCATGCCAAATTTTTGGAAGACTGCTTGTCTTACGAGCTGGTGCCTAACGGACTGACGCTAAAACTGAAAGTAAGCGTCGGGAATGAGCCTGAAGACATTGAATTACAGAAATCTGTGAATGTACTCTTAGAGAGGACCAGTCTACATATTGTCGACATCGTGAAAGAGGGTCATTTGCGTAAGGCGAAAAATCTCGGGAGGGTTATAGAGGAAGAAAGAGATAAACTAAAGAAAGAACTCTCCGGGGAAAGTATATTCGAGATCGACAGCTCTGTCTTCAAGAAAACGCAAGACAGGAAGGATCTCCTGACGGCTAAACACCAGAGAAAACTGGCAGATCTTACAGAGCGACAAACAGGTGGAAACGCAAAGGGTGAGGGAGATGCAGGTAAGAGGGAACAGAAGACAACGGAAATAAAAGTGAGTAAACAAACTTTTTCTACTGATTCTAAAGCAAAGCGTGGAACTAGCCAGCAAAATAAGCCCTCGGGAAAACGAAAGAAAAAACGTAAATCTAGGAAAGCTGGTCAGTCTTCAGCTGAATCTAAAAATAACATGTCCGGAATGGAAAATAGCGGAAAAGCCTCTATCAGGGAAGATGTTATTACTATGTTTGACAAGAAACAAGATAGTCAGAGATCAGAGCGGACACAGACAAAAAACGCTTTAGCCCCGGGCACAGGAATGAGATATTCGGAGGCCATAATATGCGGGGCGAAGACAACAGCACAGGACACGACCGAAAAGTCTCTCCAGGAAACGCTCCAGACCGTTGTTCTAACGATGCAGGAACTTATAAAGAGCATGCAAAGAAAACATCAACGCGGAGGTTCATTAGGTGCAAAAACAGAAATGCGTGGAAAAAGACAAAGAAAAGGGCAAAACAGATCGCAAGAGGCAAAAAGACGGTTCTAAACTTGTCTAGCCGGCATTTGTCCGATGACGACTTTATTTTGTTGGGAAAGGGGCTGTCTTTCTGTCCTAGAAGTAAAGGTCACGATAAAATTAAACTCGCTGAGGAACTTTTTAAATATACCCGTAGAATACGTCTTAAGGAGTTCTTTGCCGAGGATGACCTCTCTAACAATACACATAAAGAGCAAGACAGTTTCTCTGAACTTCCATTTTTCAATAGAAAACAGTCGTCATTCACGCCTCCTAGTGGTCGCGACGTTTATTTAGATTTTTACATAGAAGCTATTTCACAGGAATTATTGCAGGCTGAACCTAAAATTATAAAGCATAGCAATATTTCTAAGTCTGAATTTACGTCGCTTCAAAGTCTGGCACGTGACAATTCCATTGTCATCAAAAAATCTGATAAATCAGGTACTATCGTTGTTATGAACAAATCTGATTACATCGCCGAAGTTGAGCGTCAGTTGCATAATAGTGAATATTATGAAAATTTAGTCTCAGACCCATCTAAAGAGGTGCAGTCAAGAATAAGTGACTGTATTCAGAAACTCAGTGCGGAGAATCCCAACATCTGTGATGCATTTGACACTTTTCCGTCTGAAATACGGACTCCAAAGTTCTACATTTTACCAAAGACGCATAAAAAAATTGATGCCAGCTTACCTCTAGGGTATCCGGGTCGTCCGATTGTTTCAGCATGTAATTCTAGCACAGACAACATTTCTAAGTATATTGACTATGTCTTAAAACCTCTCATGCAGTCCCTTCCATCCTATGTAAAAGACACGACAAATTTCATTCAAAAGCTTAAATCCTTCAAACTGTCACATGCTAATTCATATTTAGTGACTTTGGATGTGTCGTCTTTATACACTAATATCCCTCATAATGATGGTCTGGATGCTTGCAGGCGTTTTCTTACTAGTGATACTTATACCAGAAATCAATTGCCTGTTGAATGTATTCTTAGTTTAATCCGACTCGTTCTTGAAAATAATCACTTTCAGTTCAATAATGACAATTACATCCAGAAAATGGGTACTGCTATGGGTAGTCCTATAGCTCCCGCGTATGCGTCGTTATTTATGGGTAAACTTGAACAGGACTTTCTTAAAAGTAGATCTCTTGCACCAAGTATATGGTTGAGATTTTTGGATGACATTTTTATGGTATGGGATCATTCCATAGAAAGCTTACATAGTTTCATAGATGCCCTTAATTCTTTTCATCCATCAATCAAATTTACATATAACATTTCCACAAAGACTGTAAACTTTCTTGATGTTACTGTTTCCAAGTCCGAAAACCTGGAATTTGTTACTAATGTATACGTGAAGTCCACAAATGTTCACCAATATGTTGAATACTCATCTTGTCACCCTAAATCATGCAAAAATGGCATTCCCTACAGTCAAGGTAAAAGATATAGAAGAATTATTTCTAATGACAAAAAATTCGAAGAAAGTATTCTTCAACTGCGCGATTTTTTTCTTGAGAGAAATTATCCTGCATCTATTGTCGATGAGGCTCTGGGTAATGTTTCTTCATTAACGCAGGACGAGGCGTTGCAAACATCAATCAAAACGGGAGATAAAAATGTTATCCCCTTTGTCATTGAATACAACCCGTCTTTGCCTAACATAGGTCTGGTTATAAACAAATACTGGGACTTGTTACAGCTGTCGCAGAGTGCTAGCGTTAATTCTGTACACGCTTATAAACCTATTTTGGCGTTTAAACGACCTAAGAATTTACGTGATTACCTGGTACACTCGTCCTTCGTTGATGAAACTCATCATTTTTCTCAAACATGTGACCGACGTCGATGCTCTCATTGTAAAAATATTATTAAAACTGACGTTTTTACCAGTAGGAGCACTCAAGCGTCTTTCAAAATGCGGTTTTCAACAAGTTGCACGTCTCAGAATGTCATTTATCTGGTAGAATGTAAACGTTGTAACATGCAATACATTGGTCAAACAAATCAACAAGTTTCCAGACGTATGAATAGTCATAGATTTGATATTAATACTTACGATGGTCAAGGCTATGCTACTAATGTCGCTTTACATTTCAACTCGGATTCTCATTCAGTTGACGATTTTAGATTTGTTCCTATCGATGTTGTCAATAATGAGATGGATCGTCTTTGTAAGGAAACTTACTGGATTCATAAACTTGACACTTTGTATCCAAAAGGCATGAATTCAAAGCTTCTTTATACTATTAAGTAGACTAGCGTACAATTTGTTTGTTCCTATTAATATTTTTTTTAATATGCGCTATAGGAATAACTTGCATCAACATTGATCCAGTATTTTGTTTTGCTAGTCTGCTTTTGCGTCTGGGTACGGCTGGCCCCGTGGATGCTGGTCCGTGTCTATGCCTTTTCAGTCTGCGCGGTAGCGCAGCCTGGTTGGGTCTATACTATGTTACATATTGGTGTCTTGGTATCCTTGCCAACAGCCTAATAACTGGTCAGCCTGCGCGGTTGCGCAGCCTGATTCTTTTATTTTGCTGGCCGGTAATACTTCCTCCTGGAGGTCTGCTGTGCCTGGACCTGTGGTATTTTATCCGTTACGCGGCTGTTCGTTAATTTTGCATGCGCGCCCGGCTAAGGCTGGGATCAGCTTGCGCACCTGCGCGGGCTGATCTGAGTCTTCGCTGTGCGCTCTGTAGTAGGCCGGGATCATATGTATACTTTATGCGGCCGGTGGTGACTTTTATCTGGCTGCGCGGATGCGCAGGCTGATCTTGGTCTTCGCTTGTCGCATACTTGTGTACTGCGGGAATTGCTGTGCCCCGGATAACTTGCTTTATTGTACATTGCCGCTATTTCTTATGTGACGTAGCTGGCGTGGCGCATCGCATCACGTTACGTTTACGTGCGCGACGTCATCTATATCTATTGTTTATTACATCCTGAAGAAGCCGTGATGGCGAAACGTTGATGTTAATACATGATAAAGATTATTTCGTGTTGGTGTTGATTTACTGTACCAAATTATTTACTACGTTCCTTCAACGCCATGGCATCATCTTATGATCCACGGAAGCGTCTTGAAAGATTAGCGGAGAAACAAATGAAGTGTACTCTGCATGCCAAATTTTTGGAAGACTGCTTGTCTTACGAGCTGGTGCCTAACGGACTGACGCTAAAACTGAAAGTAAGCGTCGGGAATGAGCCTGAAGACATTGAATTACAGAAATCTGTGAATGTACTCTTAGAGAGGACCAGTCTACATATTGTCGACATCGTGAAAGAGGGTCATTTGCGTAAGGCGAAAAATCTCGGGAGGGTTATAGAGGAAGAAAGAGATAAACTAAAGAAAGAACTCTCCGGGGAAAGTATATTCGAGATCGACAGCTCTGTCTTCAAGAAAACGCAAGACAGGAAGGATCTCCTGACGGCTAAACACCAGAGAAAACTGGCAGATCTTACAGAGCGACAAACAGGTGGAAACGCAAAGGGTGAGGGAGATGCAGGTAAGAGGGAACAGAAGACAACGGAAATAAAAGTGAGTAAACAAACTTTTTCTACTGATTCTAAAGCAAAGCGTGGAACTAGCCAGCAAAATAAGCCCTCGGGAAAACGAAAGAAAAAACGTAAATCTAGGAAAGCTGGTCAGTCTTCAGCTGAATCTAAAAATAACATGTCCGGAATGGAAAATAGCGGAAAAGCCTCTATCAGGGAAGATGTTATTACCATGTTTGACAAGAAACAAGATAGTCAGAGATCAGAGCGGACACAGACAAAAAACGCTTTAGCCCCGGGCACAGGAATGAGATATTCGGAGGCCATAATATGCGGGGCGAAGACAACAGCACAGGACACGACCGAAAAGTCTCTCCAGGAAACGCTCCAGACCGTTGTTCTAACGATGCAGGAACTTATAAAGAGCATGCAAAGAAAACATCAACGCGGAGGTTCATTAGGTGCAAAAACAGAAATGCGTGGAAAAAGACAAAGAAAAGGGCAAAACAGATCGCAAGAGGCAAAAAGACGGTTCTAAACTTGTCTAGCCGGCATTTGTCCGATGACGACTTTATTTTGTTGGGAAAGGGGCTGTCTTTCTGTCCTAGAAGTAAAGGTCACGATAAAATTAAACTCGCTGAGGAACTTTTTAAATATACCCGTAGAATACGTCTTAAGGAGTTCTTTGCCGAGGATGACCTCTCTAACAATACACATAAAGAGCAAGACAGTTTCTCTGAACTTCCATTTTTCAATAGAAAACAGTCGTCATTCACGCCTCCTAGTGGTCGCGACGTTTATTTAGATTTTTACATAGAAGCTATTTCACAGGAATTATTGCAGGCTGAACCTAAAATTATAAAGCATAGCAATATTTCTAAGTCTGAATTTACGTCGCTTCAAAGTCTGGCACGTGACAATTCCATTGTCATCAAAAAATCTGATAAATCAGGTACTATCGTTGTTATGAACAAATCTGATTACATCGCCGAAGTTGAGCGTCAGTTGCATAATAGTGAATATTATGAAAATTTAGTCTCAGACCCATCTAAAGAGGTGCAGTCAAGAATAAGTGACTGTATTCAGAAACTCAGTGCGGAGAATCCCAACATCTGTGATGCATTTGACACTTTTCCGTCTGAAATACGGACTCCAAAGTTCTACATTTTACCAAAGACGCATAAAAAAATTGATGCCAGCTTACCTCTAGGGTATCCGGGTCGTCCGATTGTTTCAGCATGTAATTCTAGCACAGACAACATTTCTAAGTATATTGACTATGTCTTAAAACCTCTCATGCAGTCCCTTCCATCCTATGTAAAAGACACGACAAATTTCATTCAAAAGCTTAAATCCTTCAAACTGTCACATGCTAATTCATATTTAGTGACTTTGGATGTGTCGTCTTTATACACTAATATCCCTCATAATGATGGTCTGGATGCTTGCAGGCGTTTTCTTACTAGTGATACTTATACCAGAAATCAATTGCCTGTTGAATGTATTCTTAGTTTAATCCGACTCGTTCTTGAAAATAATCACTTTCAGTTCAATAATGACAATTACATCCAGAAAATGGGTACTGCTATGGGTAGTCCTATGGCTCCCGCGTATGCGTCGTTATTTATGGGTAAACTTGAACAGGACTTTCTTAAAAGTAGATCTCTTGCACCAAGTATATGGTTGAGATTTTTGGATGACATTTTTATGGTATGGGATCATTCCATAGAAAGCTTACATAGTTTCATAGATGCCCTTAATTCTTTTCATCCATCAATCAAATTTACATATAACATTTCCACAAAGACTGTAAACTTTCTTGATGTTACTGTTTCCAAGTCCGAAAACCTGGAATTTGTTACTAATGTATACGTGAAGTCCACAAATGTTCACCAATATGTTGAATACTCATCTTGTCACCCTAAATCATGCAAAAATGGCATTCCCTACAGTCAAGGTAAAAGATATAGAAGAATTATTTCTAATGACAAAAAATTCGAAGAAAGTATTCTTCAACTGCGCGATTTTTTTCTTGAGAGAAATTATCCTGCATCTATTGTCGATGAGGCTCTGGGTAATGTTTCTTCATTAACGCAGGACGAGGCGTTGCAAACATCAATCAAAACGGGAGATAAAAATGTTATCCCCTTTGTCATTGAATACAACCCGTCTTTGCCTAACATAGGTCTGGTTATAAACAAATACTGGGACTTGTTACAGCTGTCGCAGAGTGCTAGCGTTAATTCTGTACACGCTTATAAACCTATTTTGGCGTTTAAACGACCTAAGAATTTACGTGATTACCTGGTACACTCGTCCTTCGTTGATGAAACTCATCATTTTTCTCAAACATGTGACCGACGTCGATGCTCTCATTGTAAAAATATTATTAAAACTGACGTTTTTACCAGTAGGAGCACTCAAGCGTCTTTCAAAATGCGGTTTTCAACAAGTTGCACGTCTCAGAATGTCATTTATCTGGTAGAATGTAAACGTTGTAACATGCAATACATTGGTCAAACAAATCAACAAGTTTCCAGACGTATGAATAGTCATAGATTTGATATTAATACTTACGATGGTCAAGGCTATGCTACTAATGTCGCTTTACATTTCAACTCGGATTCTCATTCAGTTGACGATTTTAGATTTGTTCCTATCGATGTTGTCAATAATGAGATGGATCGTCTTTGTAAGGAAACTTACTGGATTCATAAACTTGACACTTTGTATCCAAAAGGCATGAATTCAAAGCTTCTTTATACTATTAAGTAGACTAGCGTACAATTTGTTTGTTCCTATTAATATTTTTTTTAATATGCGCTATAGGAATAACTTGCATCAACATTGATCCAGTATTTTGTTTTGCTAGTCTGCTTTTGCGTCTGGGTACGGCTGGCCCCGTGGATGCTGGTCCGTGTCTATGCCTTTTCAGTCTGCGCGGTAGCGCAGCCTGGTTGGGTCTATACTATGTTACATATTGGTGTCTTGGTATCCTTGCCAACAGCCTAATAACTGGTCAGCCTGCGCGGTTGCGCAGCCTGATTCTTTTATTTTGCTGGCCGGTAATACTTCCTCCTGGAGGTCTGCTGTGCCTGGACCTGTGGTATTTTATCCGTTACGCGGCTGTTCGTTAATTTTGCATGCGCGCCCGGCTAAGGCTCGGATCAGCTTGCGCACCTGCGCGGGCTGATCTGAGTCTTCGCTGTGCGCTCTGTAGTAGGCCGGGATCATATGTATACTTTATGCGGCCGGTGGTGACTTTTATCTGGCTGCGCGGATGCGCAGGCTGATCTTGGTCTTCGCTTGTCGCATACTTGTGTACTGCGGAAATTGCTGTGCCCCGGATAACTTGCTTTATTGTACATTGCCGCTATTTCTTATGTGACGTAGCTGGCGTGGCGCATCGCATCACGTTACGTTTACGTGCGCGACGTCATCTATATCTATTGTTTATTACATCCTGAAGAAGCCGTGATGGCGAAACGTTGATGTTAATACATGATAAAGATTATTTCGTGTTGGTGTTGATTTACTGTACCAAATTATTTAAAAAAATGAAAATTTTAACAACACACAGAATTATAAAAAAAAAAAATCATAATTTCAAGCCCCTGTGAAAATATCAGCCGACTTAAGAAGGAACACAGAGAGCAAGAAAAGTAACAAGGGAATGTGTACTTGTGGAGTTATGGTCCTTTGAAATGGTAAACAGTAGATATGTTTGTAGCCGATCTGTAACTTAAAACATACAAAGTATTTCATGTAATGTCATACAATAGTTAATCAACATTGGACGACATACAGAACGCAAGAGCCATACTGTTAATTTCGCATCACCATAGACAAACAGTAATACCTGAATTAGCAAACCGTTTCAGTGTAATAGAAAAAACAATACTGTCATTTGTCTATCTGTGCGCATAAAATGTACTTTTTGGCCTGAGTAAACTATCATTAAGCGTGATAATTTCTGGGGATATTAATGCAGATATTATATATAAACCAATAAACCCTTCATGAACACTCTGGTACCGATTCCTCATATGTGTGAAGTATTGGTACCAATTCTTCTCATGTGTGAGGAATTGTTACCAATTCTTCTCATGTGTGAGGAACTGGTACCAATTATTCACATGTAAGAGGAATTGGTACCAATTCTTCACATGTAAGAGGAATTGGTACCAATTCTTCACATGTAAGAGGAATTGGTACCAATTCTTCACACATGTAAGAGTAATTGGTACCAATTCTTCACACCCCAAAAAAACACAGGTCACAGGTGCGACGAATACTTACCAATTCTTTACACGTCAGAAATTATCAACGAATTCTTCACATGTGTGAGGAATCGGTACCAATTCTTCACATGTGTGAGGAATTGGTACCAATTCTTTACACCCGAGAAAAAGTCGCACCAGTTCTTCACAGGTGTGACGAATACTTATCAATTCTTCACACGTCAGAAATTATCAACATGAGAAATTTGAGCACAAATTTTATACCCCAAAATTTATCGAAATTGACCATACGCAAATTTCACATTTGGCAAATGTGACGTATTGGTACCAATTCTTCCTATGTGTGTGAAATTTACGAAATGAGAAATTTACGGTTCAACAGAGCTGTTAAGAATATAAGCCCATGTTCCTTGTCAATAATCCGAATAACGAATTTCTTATACGAGTATGGTAAAGCCAGGCCACTAACAAACGTTCTAAACCCCATACATTTTTTCCCATATTTTCGTAAATTTTTGTTCAGGCTGGTGGGTATGGTGGACGATGCGTCCTTACCAAACAATGCTTTCCATGGAAGCCTGATTACACCCCGTTAACGTTGGGTCCATGTCTGTCTGTCTGAAGATTTCTAATTTTCCTTTGTGTCTATCGAAATTATGATTTTTTTTGCAATGCGATTTTTGAAATGTTGACCTCAAACTCTAAAAAAGAATTTTCGTAAGTACTTATTTATGCATGTCATTTTGTAAAACATAAAGGGTTCTAAAACTGATAGGCTCTAGTTTATTTAAACGATGTTGGCACGCTTCAAGGGACAATTCAGTCAGAATGCAATGTTCCTTTGTTAGCATTTGTGCGTAAAATTGCTAGTTTCGGATTGGATGTTACCGAAGCACTTCACGGAAATAAAATTCTGAAAGGTTTCCTTTGGAATATACTGCTGTACTGTATATTTAAACTATCTACCTCAGCGACTTCCCTACACCAACAAACCTTATGCCGTCCCAATAGCGGCTCTTATAGACATGGTGCGCTGTACATATACAACGCGGTGTGCAAAATTATGCCAACATGATTGATGTGTTTGAGTAGAGGATAAGTGCACTTCCTATTATTAGCGCTCTATTAAATACCATCATAGTGCAAATTATCATTATTATTATTTTTTTTTCATTATCTTTTATTGGAATTATTAAGTCATTCTGATTACTTTGAAAATCGAATTCCGCTTAAGCCGGTGCTAGCCATTACGAAAACACGCCTATCCAAATATACTGAAAATTTTACCACCAAAAAATGAAAATTATCAAATAAAAATTCTAATATTTTTTTCATATTTCTGCTCAAATCATAGATTGTGGGTACTCGTTAGAACCGCCTCGGCGAGAAATAAGAAAAATAATGTATACCCTTTAAACCCCAGTTTTACTATATAAAAGTGGCGTTTATGGAGGTCAACATTATATAGGCATGTTTTCGTGATGGAGCGTATACAACTTCGAAAACTAAAGTGCTGTAAATGAGACTAACTAAACTTGAACCGACTCTCCAATTTTAGCTTTCTTGTGTGCTTGTGTTTCAAAGGCAATTTTTTAGTTTTTATTCATTACGAAAACACGCCTATTCAAGTATATAGAAATTTTCACTTCCAAAAACTGAACATTTTCAGATAAAAAAAAAAAAACACTGATATTTTTCCTATTTCTGATGAAAACATAGATTGTGGGTACTCGTTAGAACCGCCTCGGCGAGGCGGTTCTAACGAGTACCCACAATCTATGTTTTGAGCAAACATAAGTAAAATAATGAATACCCCTGTAAACCCCAGTTTTTCTATATAAAAGTGGGGTTCAAGGGGGTCAAAATTATATAGGCATGTTTTCGTGATGCATTTCACCTGTAGTTTATTGTTGCTGAACCTTACTTCCGAATATTTTGCTTCCACTTCAGAAAGTACAGAGAAGCAGACATAATCCCAGGGATGTACAAATCTACGTTGAAGGAAATCACCCAATTTTGAACATCAGAACACGCATGATGAAGTCCGACGGAACAAATGAAGTGTTTCAGCAAAGAATTCGATACGATGACTAGTTTATCCTAAACATAACCAATGGATGTTCCATTGTTTCTAGTAAATAAGACTAAAGTTAATTTTCAATAACCAAATCTTTTACCATAGCCATACCATGGGATAATTTTCAGTTTTGAAAATTATACCATGGCTTATTTATAGATCTCACATGACTGTCAACCCATCAGTGCACCTTAACCTTTACCGATAACAAATTGATGACATTTTCCCCCAAACAGGGTTTTCCTTTCTGGGAAATATAAGAAAAAATATTTCAAAATGTTGTATGTTGTATTTTGTTCCCAGAGAGCTAAGCATCAATTTTCAGCAGACATTTTGAAATATTTTCTTTTTTTCCAGGAAACAGGATTTGGCATTTCATGCAAATTGTCTCCAAATGTCAAATTGTTTTCTGGCTAAAAATAAACGTATCATCAATATGTTGTTTGCTGAAATTGCCCAGAGAGTGCTAACCATCAATTTTCAGCAGATGACATTTTAAAATAGTTTTCTTATTTCTTCTCAGGAAACTGGATTTGACATTTCATGCAAATTGTCCGCAATAGAGACAGTTTGCATGAAATGTCAAATTCTGTTAGCTGGAAAAAATAAGAAAAGTATCATTAAATATATTGTCTGCTGAAATTGCCCAGAGAGTGGTAAAGGTTAGAGCAAAATTACTTCTGCACTGAGCAATTTTCTTTTTAAAAATGACACATTCAATTTTTTGTTGAATAAAACACATTAAACCAGACAGTCTGTCCGGAGTAAATTATAATGGCCAAAGCTACAGGTGACCAACCGGACTGCACCAAAATTTGACCAAATTAAGATGCTGTTGTAATTTCTTTTGATTTACAGGATTGCAATCACAGTTTAGCAGTAGTGCCTCAGTCAGTTTAATTACAAAAAAAGGCGGGGTGTCGCATCATTTTAAGTACACAAGACCAATAGGTCTATCATTACATCAGACCGGGTGTTACCATTTTACTATAAAAATATACAAAAAAATGAAATAAAAATAAAAAAGGTAGAAAAAAATATATTAAAAACTAATAAAAGTATAGTTTTGTAAGACAAAAAACAGTCACATAAATTGGTTAGAAACCGCTAAACCATGTTATTGTCTCGGTTTTGGGAATACTGTAAATTATATCATAGTTTGGTGACCTTTTACTGTCTGACCCAAACTCGGCTACATCTCGTCTGGGGTCAGACAGTGAAAGGTCACCAGACTATGGTATAATTTACAGTATACCCGAAACCTAGACAATAATCATGGCTTATATATAACATAACATTAGAACAAACAATTATGACTGTATAATTACAACATTTTGTTCATGCCAGTTCTACTGTAACTTAGAAGCAGGGTTTTAGTTCAAGAGAATGCATGTATAAAAAAAGCAAAATCCCGCTTTTAAATCCACCTAAAAATAAGACCACTCCGCTATTAAGACAAGCTCTTCCCAGTCCATTGTGTTTCATCACGAAAACACACCTATATAATGTTGACCCCCTTAAACCCCACTTTTATATAGTAAAACTGGGGTTTACAGGGGTATACATTATTTTTCTTATTTCTGTCAAAAACATAGATTGTGGGTACTCGTTAGAACCGCCTTGCCGAGGCGGTTCTAACGAGTACCCACAATCTATGTTTTGAGCAGAAATATAAAAAATATCAGAATTTTTATCTGAAAATTTTCAGTTTTTGGTGGTAAAAATTTCAGTATATTTGAATAGGCTTGTTTTCGTAATGTATCCTTGATATTCTACATGTATATTGCTTCAGATAACGGGGTATCAGCATAGTATCTAATTTATCTACATTTGTGTGTGTGTGTGTGTCAGTGTGTGTGTGTATCTGTGTGTGTGTGTGTGTGTGTGGAAATAAGAAAACTATCCGTGTGTTTTGGTTGAAAAAAAAAAAAAAAAAAAAAAAACACCGTATATGGAGATATGTTCTATATTCACCTTTAAGATTGTTCCGCTTTTAAGCCCACTTTTAGGCAGTACTAAAATTTGTCTTAATAGCGATATTTGATTGTACAGTCGAACCTCATTGGCTCGAAAGTCTTTAGGACCATGGAAACTTGTTCGATATATGGGTAGTTTGAGCCACTGTAGATCAATCATGGTCCCAGGTCAAAAAGCAAATGACGATAATATAGGGAAGTGTTTTCAAAAAAAAGGTAAGAGAAAAGTCCAGGGAGTGCAACAATCACAAGCCGCAGGCCTTCCCAGACACCAAGAGGAAGAGGAAACAGATAAAACCAAACAAGCGCAAATCGAACAAACGTACGAAAAGCACTAAGATTAGCTTACTCTTCCCCAAGCGAGGTAATCGCAATGCTAAAAGGACTATAACACACAAGAACAAAATAACACAAGGCAATACTTAAAACAAATCGCCTCGCAGAATAAACCACAAAGCAACAAAGAGTAAAACTAACTCCGGGACCACCGCTTTAGAGCGGTCAATAGAACCAAAAAAAAAAAAAAAAAAAAAAAAAAAAACATCGGGAGGTTAGTTAAACAGAAAGTAAAATGGGCAGCTGTTGAAGGTGACCAAAATGCTAGCATCACAACTAGTAAAACAAAAAGAAAAGTTCGCAGCTATTGAAGACGGTGACCATAATGCTAGCATCACAACACATATATAAAAAAAAAAAAAAAAAAAAAAAAAAAAAAACATCGGGAGGTTAGTTAAACAGAAAGTAAAATGGGCAGCTGTTGAAGGTGACCAAAATGCTAGCATCACAACTAGTAAAACAAAAAGAAAAGTTCGCAGCTATTGAAGACGCTGACCATAATGCTAGCATCACAACACATATAGAAAAAAAACAGAAAGCGTAGCATTCGTAGGCAGGGCGAGTGATAGATTTAATTTTTATTTGATTTAGTCAGTTAAATGAATATATATATATAGTAGTGCTTAAAATAGAAATACATGCACAAGCATGGAAACTTATAATAAGAAGTATTTCGTATAATTGCATGTAAAGAGATAACAGTTTTCTTTGCTTATTACCTCCAAAAGAACGTATAGACATCTTTATTCTGCTATGACAGTTATACTGTTACGTTTTAGTAGCTGATGTTACAAGATTATCACCCGGGCTGCGTCATGCTAAAACGTATCATCGGGCAAATGCGGAAAGCTAAGGCCCAGATCAGCTTTCGCATCCCCGCAGACTGATTAGGAACTTCACTCTCCGCTTATAGATACAATAGATACTGTAAGTCATAACAAAGTGCAGCAAAATTCCTGTTCAGACTATACAGTGGACTCTCATTATCTCGACCTTGCTTATCTCGAATAACCACTTATGTCGAAGTGAAAATCTGATCCCTGTTTTAACATTTAAATCTAAAAACAGGTAACTAAATATTGTGGAAAAGAGGAGAAATTGCTCCTAAGGAGCAATTTCTCCTCTTTTCCACAATATTTTCATTAGATCTCCAACTTCAGGAGCCAAATTACATACTCATTTGTTAAATTTGGTTGTTCGATTTATTGTTTACTCAATTCAGCAAATCTGATATGTCGAGGTACAGATATCTCGAAGTGTTTCAGAGAGTTCCTTGGACTTCGAGATAACGACAGTCGACTGTATATCTTATAGGCTTATCTGGATCTTGACTGTTTTCATTTATATCCGAAGCCACCATCTCGGTTCAGAAGTTCTATGGGAGACATCATGATCTAGTCAATCCCTACAATGTGGCAGTTTCCAGAATTGTTTCTGATGTTTTTGCCAGTGGCGCGCCATAAGTAGACTTCCCAAATCCCGGACATACGCTTCTACCGATATTTCCTTCGTTCAGGCCCATGGGCATGGTGGGCGAAGCTTGCTTACCAAGTAATGCTTACTATCCGCGGACGCCTGATTACACCCTTTGTTCTGGGGTCCATGTCTGTTGGTCTGAACATTCTGATTCGTCATTCGTTTATGGATTTATGATTTTGAATTACGGCTTTGGTACCATGACCGCAACTACTTCATCTCAAATCTACTAAAAATAAATAAATAAAGAAATAAATATTTGAAATAAATAATACAAATAAGGAATATCCCTTAAATTAAACGTCAGAAAGATTGTCCTTGGACACAAAGAACACACTACGGATTAGGAAATTGGGGTCTCGGTTTTATTGAGACTCGTCATAAGCAGCAACGAAGCTTGCATACTGCTTACGCCCTCTAGCTTATACATGAAAATAAATAAATAAATAAATAAATGTTTTAAATAAATAAGAAAAATAAAGAATATCCCGAAAATTAAACGTCAAAAAGATTGCCCTTGGAAACAAAGAACACACTACGGATTAGAAAATTGGAGTCACGGTTTTATTGAGACTCTTCATAAGCAGTAATGACGTTTGCAATACTGCTTACGCCCGCTAGCGTATACATGAGCAGAACTCCATTTTAAAATACACAACAATGGGCCCAATGATCACGGAACACATTCCTCCAAAGGCATCGGATAAGGGTTACAAGACATGAAAAGACAAAACAAGCAGAACTAACAGAAGACAGAACTTAAGGAATGATTGAACGACGAGAAACTGTAATGGAAGAATCACCTTACAAAAGGCAACAGATAACTGATTAATCGATTCTAAATGGAATGCCTCTTGAGACAAATGATCACACTTAAAAAACTAATAATATCTAAAGTATCTGATAGTTTTGGCCTTGCCCTGAGGTATTACCTTTTTTCATGCTCGACTCAACTGAGCATGAAATTTTCATACTAATAAATCTCAAATTACTAATAATGCCAAAGTCTTTCTGCTAAACGTAGCTGAGCATGAAAATTTATCTGCTAATAAATATGAAAATATCAACTAGTCTTGGCATTTTTATATTTATTAGCAGAGAAAATTTCACACTAGGCTGTGTTGAGCATGAAAAACGTTTTATAACCTCGTGGCCTGTACGACTCATTCGTGGTCCCCATTTTTTTTTAAAAATCTCGAAATGGGCTCAATGATCACAAAGAACCTGAAAATATAAACTATATTATAGCGACGTACGGCAAGACGCGATGTTAACAGCAGTTGTAGTGAAGATGAATAGGTTCTAAAAGGAATCACTCTTGAGAACAATTAACACACTCATACAAACTGTGTTTATAGCATTTGTGCTATAATGACTTGTTCGACCACCAATTACGAGTAAAAGTTTGTCTTTAAAGCTCGTTCCTACGGTTAGAAGCAAGGACTCTTAAATTGATGAGAATCACGTCGAATCAGAGCCGTGAGTTTGTAGAATACCTCAAATAATATATTTGTACTCTTATTAATAAGTTCAATCCTTATACCTTCGATTCTATTAGGTTCAAGGTAGTCATGTTGTCGCGATGATCGAAGATAATTGATTATCGGTCCCTTTTGCACATCTTGTGACTGAAGATCGAAAGGAATTTTCACGGTCGACTAATCGGAAAATTCCTTTTCTAAGTATATATATATATATATATATATATATATATATATATATATATATATATATATTTCTTTTTTTTTTTTATTTTTTTTTTTTTTTTTTTTTTTTACTTTTTTATTTTATTTGACAATGTATGAAAATGAATTACTAAGCTATCTATTTTTGTCACATTTAGATTTATTGTGAACAAAGATGAATAAGTTGGATAAGAAAATAGCCTGAAATAAACTTAACATCAGATTTTGGCATTTTTCAACATAATAGAACTGTTGTTTTCTTTTTTTTTTCTTATTGCTCCATGTAGACATATGTTGAGGAAACTCATAAGAAGCGTCTCGGTGAGTCACTTCTAATGGGTACCATAGCTTCTGTTTGTGGTATGGAGATATAAGAAAATATAGTGAGGCAATCCTCTTGTTTGGAACTATGAATCAGTACCTGGAAAAGGGCTAAACGAATAATGAGTATATTTTCTACAAGTTTACTATTAGTCGATAATCAGTCGGTTTTATAAAGTCGATCAACGAAAATGTAGTTTTGGCCGATTACCAACACTACAAAGTAATACCTGCGTTTGTAGTGGCAATCATTTTTATATAAAACATTACACTTCCAAAAAGTCAACAGTTCGGAGTTTACGTCCAAGTTTAAATAAATAGGTGAACACAGGATCTGATCCAATCAGATCCAAGTAAGTTTTAACCATCAAAGAGACAGACAGACAAATACAAATAAACAGCTACATAAAGAACAAATAGAAAGCAGAGTTAGGTTCAGAAAACACTTCTGCAGCAAGAAATATGGTAATCTAGTTTACAAATTTAGGCAAACTGCTTGAAAATCCAGCTTTTAGAAGAATTAAAAAATTAATATACTTCCTATTATAAAAAGATGGGATACAAATTAGATATTATGCAACAGGTCGAATGCGTAGCTTTTAACCCAATCATGGTTATAGATATGTTTTGCTCCTTCATTACACGAGGGTGGTTCGAGTCTTGGAATCTACGAACCATTCAAGAGAAGGTTAATGCCTCATTCAATGTCTTTGGTCTGGTCATTCTTGGATCAGCTAGTGATTGTCTTTAGCTCTGGCTGCCAGTGTCTGAGGTGATTGCCACAAGCCCTCATTCTTGTTTAATTACACTAATTTAATGTAATTTATCCCCGTTTAAATAAAGGCAACAACGCAGACGGCAGCCTCCTCCTCATACTTGGAGTTTTATCTCTACATTGACAATGGAAAGCTTTACTACTACTAGGCTTTACGACAAACGGGATGACTTCAATTTTCCCATTGTTAACTTTCCATTCCTGAGCAGTAATATCCGTTCTGCACCAGCATATGGCGTTTACGTTTGACAGTTAATCCGTTATGCCAGAACCAGTTCAAATCATCAGGATTTTATGGAGCATGGGAAAGTGCTCACTATAAAGTTGTTGAGCCAAGGGTATCAAAAAACCCAAACTGGTAGCAACACTTAAGAAGTTTATGGGAAACATCATGATCTGGTCAACCCCTACAATGTGGCAGTTTCCAGAATTGTTTCTGATGTTTTTGCCAATGACGAGCCATAAGCAGACTTCCAAAATCCCGGACATACGCTTCTACCTACACTTCCTTCGTTCAGGCCTATGGGCATGGTGGGCGAAGCTTGCTTACCAAGTAATGCTTACAATCCGCGGATGTCTGCTTACACCATTTATTCTGGGGTCCATGTCTGTTGGTGTGAACATTCTGATTCGTCATTTGGTTACGCTTTATGAGTTTAGATTATGGCTTGGGTAGCATGACCGCAACTACTTCTTTGATGTTTCACTGACTAAGTCAGCAAACATCTATGCGCGCCGAACATCCATTTTGTGCTTTTATAACATTTGAACCTAAAGTGAAGATTTGATACCAGTAAAATCGACTTACACACAGCCAGTAGTTTTTGATACCAACCGTTCTAAGGCTGTGGTTCTAGTGTTGTTGTATTTTCCTTTTAGCTGCTCGCTGCGGGGATTTTTCATGTTTTCTTCTTTGTTTTTGCGTCGGTAATTTCAAATGTGTCTGGAATCCTGTCTTGCCATTTAATCCTTAGAAGTTCTCTAAGACAGCTTGTATGAAAGTGGTTCAGTCATTTGGAATGCTGTTGGTAAACTGATTGAGTTTCACATGCGTATAAAAGTGTTGGCAGCACCACAGATCTGTAAACTTTCAGCTTTGTGTCAAGTCTGCTTCCACTTTGATACCAAATACTTCCATGTAGTCGGCCAAATGCTGCACTGGCTTCGGCAATCCTGGCATTGACTTTACCATCAATGTGCACTACTCTTGCCAATGTGCTTCCAATTTAGGTAAACTGTCTTACTAGATACTAAACTGGTATCACTGAGGTACGCCTTGCGTTTTTTGGTGTTTCTCTTCGAGGAGTCCCTGGATTTCTGCATAATTCTCATCAAACTATTCTTGGTGTTTGCGAGATACTGGTTCTAGGGAATCCATTGCTGAAGAGTAAAAAATGTATCTGAAGACTGTCCAGTTCTCATCTGGGTCTATTGATGTGTGTATCAATGCATCCAAACCGCTGCAGATATCACTGATGAATGCTTGGTGTCTTGTTTAAACTTGGAGACATCCAATCTTTTCGGCACGTTCTTGCCTTATGATCGCCGTGCAGGCTGAATGTGCAGGTTGACATTGCTGACGACAAGCCTGTGATCTGTCCAGCAGTCTGCACCACACATAGTCTTTGTCACTCTGACATCATGTTTGTCCTTCCTTCGCACTATGACATAGTCAATGAGATGACAGTGTTTGGAGCGAGGGTGCATCAGTGATGTAGCGAGTTGGCATATCGAGATTATTTTGGCGATCAGAAGTTTCTGCTGTGCACACTTCCTTAAAGGAAAAGGCCATTGCTGTTGAACTTTCCTACTCCATCAGTTCCAATTACTCCTTCCCAGGTTTGATAGTCAGTGCCCACTCTGGCATTGAAGTCCCCAAGGAAGATGAGTTTGTTTGTTTGGGGGTCGTGGGCGGGGGCGGGGATGGGGGCGGTGGTATTGCAGAAATTGCAGAACCAAGATCATCATAGAACTTGTCTTTAATCTCATCTGGGTTGGGCATTATGGGTGTATGGGTACTTTCAATTGTTGCATGCCTCTAACCATAAGGGAAGTCTCAGCGTCAACAGGCGGTCATGTATGCCTTTTTGGAAGTCCTGAGAGCCTGCAGACAAAGTGTGCCTTGATGGCGAATCCTACGCCTGCTTCACACCGCTTTTAATTCTTGCTTCTACTTCAGAAGTAAGTGTAGTCAGCACCATCTTCTTCTAAAAGCCATTCTTCGGTAATCGCGGCTTTGTATTTGTCAAGTTCTTTACCAACTAGAGCTGTTCTTCGCTGAGGTCTGTCAGAACCAGCACTGTCCATTAGAGTGCACACATTCCATGTGCCGATTTTTAAAGGTATTACTTTTGTCTTCTTATTACTTGTTCGACCACTAAGTGGGTTCCTCGCTGATCGCGGTTAACCAGCCAGAAGTTATGAAGCAGGCAATTGTTTGGAGCACCCTTTTTAGCCCCTCCCCATGCTTAGGAGGTGAGCAATGCTTTTCAAAAACGGTCTGCTCAGTCGCTCAGTTCGGCTGCCGAATTCCACGTAATGATTCGTTCTTAAGGAAAGCGGCAATGTAGAACCAAGTCGTCAGTGCGCAGGTCAGGGGAAGAGAGAGCTAATCTTAGTGCTTTTCGTACGTTTGTTCGATTTGCGCTTGTTTGGTTTTGTCTGTTTCCTCTTCCTCTTGGTGTCTGGGCTGCGGCTTGTGATTGTGGCACTTCCTGGACCTTTTTCTTAAAGTGGAACGCAATATCAGTTGTAAGTATATTTTGGCGTAAAATGTTTAAAAACCATTTATTTTGATGCAAATAATTTCAAAATCGGCCTAGAAATAAGGAAGTTATGGTGGTTTAAAATGATTGTCGTGGATGCCGCCATATTGTAGGCTTTGTGACGTCACACAGCCCAAATTAAATATGCAAAACCAAATTATAAAGGGTTGTTAAGAATAATTTTTCTACAGCTTTTTTATAATCTTTTAATTCCAGTGACAAGCAATCATATCCCCCAAAATAAACAACCTTTATGAGAATAACTACCTTTATGAAACGAATTTTAATTTTTATGAAACCTCATTAAATATTCAAATGGCGGTGCCCATTCCACTAATGTTAAAATATTCAATTGTCTATAACTTATTTAATTTCCCACAGATTTTGATCAAATTTGTGTCAAAATTCATTGTTTGTTAAGTTCTTTACTTTGAAGCACAATGCATTTTAAGGTTGCGTTCCCCTTTAAGTAAAGATACCGAGGAAAAGCGACAACCACGCAAGACCGCCTTCCCGGGGCACACCAACAGAAGAAGAAATCAGTAATAAAGGAGAACACAAACGCCACATATGAATAACAGAAGCACAAAGAAACACTGCAAGAGAAGAACTGCCTTGGATTTGACAGGTGGAAAACTACTAGTGGCTTAGACCAATTTTATTCGCGCGAAAGCTCAATATAGGGATCAAACATGGGTTTCCATGCATTAACATTCGCCAGGTCCCGAGTGAGGTGTTGAAAGCACATCTCGTAAAGGCAGCAAATCTGTGCGATTTGCCTTGTTAATACACGGCGTTTCGACGGTTAATGCACGTCTGTTAATAACATGCGACATGGCTATCTTTTTATGCAATAATTGGCAACAAATTATTCACAAAAATCATGTGTATGTCATTGAAGTGATCACCATTTCCGGACAGGATATATGTTACAGGACATGCATCACTTGATGACTATCAATGTGATCACCCCTTTGTAGGCTACTGATACCGCATTAACTCTAAATATTGGGCAAAATCAACCGGTATTTTTTTTGGGCCTCGGCAAAATAAAACAAAATCTAGACGAAACATATTCGAAATTTTAGAACATTTACTGTACATATTTTATGTACTGAAATACAGCTGGCATTAACTACATACTTAAGATAATACGTATATCATACGGATCGGGGCATTGCATTTCCTACAATATAGCTTGTCAGCCAAGCAATGACTCTGATCAGACTGCATGAACGCTTGGATATTTGGCTAAGCAATAACTCTGATCAGACTGCGCAAATTTGAAAGCTGACCTGAGTCACGTCTTTGCACTCTTTGAGTAGCCAAACATCGGCCGACAGAGGACCTGCATAGAATGTGTGGATGCGCAGGCTGATCTGGATCTTCCCTTGGCGCAATGCAATCTTATAGGAAATGCTGTGTCCAGGATCATATAGCAAAAATTTAGATATATTACAAACACCGAGTCAGGCAGATTAATTTACGAAATTTAATATTTATCTTGTTGGTGTCTCCTCGTGTACATCATTCGGGAAACAACTAAATCGTGTAATCACTTTTCAATTCGGCAGCTTATGAAAAAGTAACACTGCCATAACAAACCAATGATGTTATAAAATTACTTCTAACTCGTATAATACCTCATCGTAACCTAAAATCATTTGCCTTTTTTCAGGAGAAGTTTCTGCTGGTTAATGTATCAGTAGCACTCTGAGTTACATTTCACTAGTTTGGTAGGTTAATTCGGAGATGAATACGTTTCTGCCATTTGGTTTGTGTATACTTCTGTTTGTAGCTACAGCTGATGATAGGAGTCAGACTGACAGACGGCAAGATTACGAAGGAAATTCCATTGCAGGTTTGAGTTTACTTTTTTATGTATAGTTCTGCTTGTACATTACGAAAACACGCCTATTCAAATATACTGAAAATTTCACTACCCAAAACTGAAAATTTCAGATAAAATTTCTAATATTTTTTTCATATTTCTGCTCAAAACATAGATTGTGGGTACTCGTTAGAACCGCCTCGGCGAGGCGGTTCTAACGAGTACCCACAATCTATGTTTTTGAGCAGAAATAAGAAACATAATGTATACCCCTGTAAACCCCAGTTTTACTATATAAAAGTGGGGTTTAAAGGGGTCAACATTATATAGGCATGTTTTTGTGATGAGCCACAGCTGATGCCAGAAAACAGACTAGCTGACAACTAAATTAAAACGGAAAATCCATTGCAGGTTTATAATGGGCCGCGTCGATCGAAATAGTGCCTTCGAGTACGGCTAAATGTGTGGATACACATCATCCTGAAAATGCGGAAAGTCTCATCCGGGCATTTGCTCTCTTTTATACTATCATTTTGTAGTATAAAATGATTCTGCATGCTGGCAGCAAAGGTACTGATCAGACGGCACGTTTTCGCATGGAGCGGCCCATACAGAAATACAGTCGAACCTCAATAGCTCGAACACCGATGGCTCATTTACCGTGGCTAATTCGAACTCGTTTTTGAGTCCCTATGAAATTCTTCCGATAGCAACAAAATAAAAAAAAGTAGGATTTTTTTATCATGAAATTGTATATTGTATGTACTCATAAGAATCGCCTCGATGAGGCAATTCTAATGAGTACAAATAACATACCATTATTGAAAGAAGGTCAGAAAGACTTCCCTAAATTATCACCATTTGCTTCCTGACATGGCGCAATGATTAACCCTCAGTGGCTCGAACTACCCATTTCTCGAATAAATTTCCATGGTCCCAAAGATGTTCGAGCGACTGAGGTTTTACTGTAGGAGGAATGTTTGATTCATTACAGTGTGTGAACAATTTGATATTTATGGTTTAATTTCTGTGTTGATCCACTAGTACGTTAGGGTAACTACGAGTATATGGACAAAAATAAGTAGACAGACGTCGCTATTGGTAGACTGTATAGCAATAGACATGCGATAATGAACTAGCGGTAAGGTGCACGACCCGCCTCATTTTTGCCTGTGCCTCTACTCAACCTCGAGCTTTTGGTGCTTTCTTTGGCTTGGTTGATACAAACATTGGCTGTAGCAAAGATATTATGCGGCAGACTGCATGCCTAGTTATCAACCCAATCCTTGTTGATGGCTTTGCGTCACTCTTTAATTGCACGACGGCGGTTCGGGCCTCAGACTCAATGACGGCCTATTCGTCAACTTTTAATCAGTGGGTTGGGGCTTGACGACATGTCTTTGGCTTGGCTCGCCGTGGTTCAACTACTGGTTTTCATTTACTCTGGTATTATTAGCCATGCGTACTCGTCTTTGTTTGTCATAGCAATTAATTTGGCTTTTATGTTTTCGCTTTGATGCATTGCCTGAATTGGGAGCCTTTAGCCTTTAGCCTTTATGCGAACCGAATTTTTATGCATCTAGTCTTAAGAGTAGCATCGGGACTCAGGGTGTTTGGTCGGCTGTAAAAAAAATAAACCCCACACCCTCCCTGCCTCTCTCGGTAGTTTATTCCACTGACCATTCCAAAGCGTTGGTCCTGGTGTTGTTCTTACTTTTTGTAGCCTTCTGTAGCTCTGTTGTTCCCGCAATGCTTTCTGGTTTTTTTTTTTTTTTTTTTTTTTTTTTGGTTCTATATGTGTTGTGATGTTAGCATTGTGGTCACCGTCTTCAATAGCTGCCACTTTGCTTTCTGTTTTACTAGTTGTGCTGTTATGCTAGCATTTTTAGTCACCTTCAATTGCTGCCCGTTATTTTTTTTTTTCTTTCTGTTTTACTAGTTGTGATTAAGAGTGACCCGGGCTGAAGTTGATTGGCTTTAAATATGCTTTAATCTTCACCATACCCCATCCCACCCCTCCCCTCCCCACACCACCACAACCACCAACACACACACACACATCACCCGGTGGTTTATTATGCTGACCGATCTAAGGAGATGGTCCCGGTCTTATTTTTGTTTCTTTGTGGTTTATATTTTGTTTCCTTTGGGATCATTGCGCCCATCCTTGTTATTTCAATCGAATACCGCTTAAGCCGGCGCTAGTGGGCGTATGCAGCCACGCTAAAACAGTGTTGCATATGAAAAAATTCAAACAAACCGATTTTTGTGATTTTGTATGCTTTTTATTTCCACAGGTAATCCATTTTGACTTTTGTTATTCTTCGAGGCGATTTTTTAAGTCTTCTTTCGTGTTATTTTGTTATTGTGTTTTTCAGTACTTTTAGCATTGCGATTACCTCTCTTGGGGAAGAGAGAGTGCTTTTCGTACTTTTGTTTAATTTGCGCTCGTTTGTTTTTTTTCTGTTTCCTCTCCCTCTTGCTGTCTGGGAAGGGCTGCGGCTCGTGATTGTGGCACTTCCTGGACTTAACTCTTTTCTTTTTTGATCTTGTCAATATAAATATTTAGGCAACACTTTATGAAAATATTCATCAAAATATTCCTTATTGTTGGAGAGCTAGAGCTATTTCCATATGTTCGGCTCATCGTTAGCACGGACAGTTAAAATCGGTATTTGGCGAACCCATTGGCTAGATCTTGTCGTTATTGGTTTCAAGAGTTATGGGTATTTTCGCTAACTGGCACATTTCCGCCTCGACATTGCCTTGGTCAAGGAAGAGTAGCATTTTGCAATTTCATTGCTGGATCTGGTCAATATTCAATACTTATGTTTCACCGTTTTTTTTGTTTTTTTTTGTTGTTTTTTTTTTATGTTTCACCGTTTTTTTTTTTTTTTTTGTTTTTTTTTTTTGTGTGTGTGTGTTTTTTTTTTTTTTTTTTTTTTTTTTTTTTTTTTTTGTTTTTTTTTTTTTTTTTTGTTTTTTTTTTTTTGTAGGGGTGGGGGCTTTTGCGTTGCCCTAGTCAAAAGATATATTGGCCAGACCACTTGTCAATATCTATGCTGCCAAAAAAAATGTCAATATATTCTCAACGCTTTAAGCGCTATGGTAATTTTCGCTAACTGACCACGGACGGACAGACGGACGGATAAACAGACGAACTCCACAAGGGCAGTATAGCGCACTCTTCGAATGTCAACCTATTCACCGATCGAATTTTCTATGTGTCCTGCAATGAAGAAACGTTTAGCGAACTGAATGTTTACAGTATGAGCATTTTTTCATGCCTTCATAGCGCTCTGTCTGAATTGATATAATGCTTATATCTAACAAATAAAGGAGTTTGTTAGGTGCATGTCTTTACTTATATGTATTTTGTTGCTTTATTTTTACCATATGTACTCGTACATTCATTGAAATCCATTTGTGTATGAATACGTTTCGGAAATAACTTTTTTTTTTTTTTTTTTCATTTTAACCCGTTCAGCGCGGCAGACCAAATCAGATACCTTTGCAAACAGTATAGATCCAGATGAGACGGCTGGTAATGAGCTATCTCATCAGGATCTACAATGGCTTGCCGTTCTGTTTATTTTATTTATTTATTTATTTACTTATTTATTTATTGTTTGATTGTTTGTTTTGTTTTGTTTTGTTTTCTTATTAAATAGGCATGTTAACGTACGGATGTACAAGGATGGAAGAATCCACTACAGAAACAGAGATGAATGGGTTGGTCTGGGTCGGATCTGTTTATGTCTATTTCTCGGTCCGCGGAGGGGTCAGCTGTTGTTTTTTTTTTTTTGCTTGTTCTAGTATTCCAATGGTGTTGTTTGACACCCGGGGATCTCCAAGTTGTTGTATCTGCTGAGTCCTTATCTTTGCTTCATTTATAGGCTTTACCTGTGATTTATTTGTTGCCCGTAATGATTCATGGACGAGTTAGAAGACTTCCACGCGGACCGAACAAATATATATTTTTACCAGTAAAGAAACTGAGGACAAGTTTTGTGATCCCGTTAGGCTAGATTAAGCACCCCCACCCTCTTACACACACACACACACACACACACACACACACACACACACACACACACACACACACACACAGAGTAATCTATTACATACCATTCTAACTCGGTATTTTTATAATTGTATTATGTTACTTTTTGATAAATGTTAGGTAGTGTTTCACCTACTAATGATGTTTGTTTTTTAGCAATTATTTAAGTTTACGATATATTCATTTAAGTTTAGGAAACAGTTGCCACCAATTTGGGAAAGGGGTGCCAACTCTGCTTGTCATCTCTTATTTTACTGGCTGTTTAATTGTACTCGTATTTGTCTGTCTTTCTCTTTGTTGTTTAGAATTTGATTGTATCAGTTCCTGAGTTATTTTATTTACTTAACTCTTTTCTCTTATCACTTAGATAATCTAGTTGAGAAGAGAGCCAAACGAGCAGCATCCTTCATTAGTAAGTTCACACACAAAAACACACGCCTTAAAATGTTCATTTAACATATAATAAATACAGTCAAACTTCAATAGCTCGAACACCGATGGCTCGTTTACCATGGCTAATTCGAACAAGTTCTTGAGACCCTACGAAATTCTTTCGATAGCTAAAGAAAACAAACATTTAGGGGAATTTTCTTATTTTATCATTAATTTGTATGGTGTGTGTACTCATTAGAATCGCCTCATAGAGGCGATTCTAATTAGTCACTCAACACACAATAATTGTGTAGAGAATCGAAATCATTTTCCTAAATAATTTTCTTCCTGCCCTGGCTCCATGATAAACCCTCAGTGGCTCGAACTACTCATGTCCAGAACATTTTCCTGTGGTCCCAAAGATGTTCGAGCCATTGAAGTTCGACTGTAAAGCTTTTGAAATTTACTTGTTATACCTACGTGAGAATATGTTTCTTGATTGTGATTCCAACAGCGCTGTCCAATAAAAACACCAAGTAACCATGAATAGAATTGTATTCCAAGACCTGCGGAGTAGGAGTCGAGCAATAAATTGAATACTTGCCGACGTTCTTTAATAAATAAAAGGGCTAAATATTAAAATGATTTGTAAAACGTATAAGTGAAGATACCCAGGAAAAGTCACATTCACGTAGCAAAGCCCACCCAAGACACCAAAAGAAAGAGAGATGAAGAACAATTAAGGCCAACAAAAACGCCGAATATAAAACCAGAGACGAATACACAAAGAAAAACTGCTGCAGAAGGCCCGCTTTTAAACTGTAAGGGAAACTACTGGTGTGGGGTTGTTAAACTAGCTGTATTCGCTCGAAACCTCAACCTTAATTCTGATGCAGGTCCAAATTCCAAATATATGTTAGGTACGGGTACCTACAGTCGAACTTAAATGGCTCGAACACCTTTAGGGACCAAAGAAAATTGTTCGAGCCATGGGTAGTTCGAGCCAATGAAGGGTAATCATGGCGCCAGGTTGGGAAGCAAATATCGCTAATTCTGGGAAATCTAACGATCTGTTACACTAATTGTATGTTGACTGTACTCATTAGAATCGCCTCGAAGACGGCGATCTGAAGCCATAGCACAAGAAAACCACAAACAACCACTATTAGCCTGACCACAAACACTGCTATTCAGATACTGGCTATCTAAAACCAACAGAGGACGGGGACGCCATTTAGCCTGTGGATGAATAGTTGATTTTCGAACGTCTCAGTTCAGTTATTAGTTATCTGTCGGATATTTAAGAAATATTTTTTTCTCTACTGTGAATCATCTGGAAGGCAGATTGCGAATTATTATTTCACGACGGCGAAGCCGGAGTGAATTAATATTTGCATCTGCCCGACAACAACATGCATTATTCGGCGATAATACGCAGCAGAGAAAATTCATTTCGATTCTAACATGATACATAAAGAAAATTCGACATCGGTGCAATGTTTTCCATGGAACTCGTTTGCAGCGGACGTCTTCAGAAGTAAACGTTTATCAAATGGTCACCAAATGAGCCCTTTTGCACGCATTACATTGAAAACGTGAATTACTGTAGTTTGATCACGGTAATGTTTCCATAAGGCGCTATTGGAAAACGGTAACGCCATGTTAGAATCTTTTTTGTACACGTTTGCTTTAGATGATGGAATATGAAGACGCGTCTGTATATAAACTAACCCAGTCCTTTACTTATATTTTACCGGATGGCAGTGGTTTATTGTCAATGACGGTCTAAATGAACCCAAACGCAAAAAAAAATAAAATAAATAAAAAATAAAAAATAAAAATAAAAAATAAAAATACAAAAATGACTCTCAGACAGGTGCATCTAGCAAAAAGTCATATCAGACTGCACGACATTTGATCAAAGTCAGCTCTACGCGCATTTTTGATAGCCAAGGATGCAAAGTCTCTTTATGCGGACAACGAAACCGCTGATCAGAATGCGCAAATGCGCAGGCTCATTTAACTTTTCCTTGGGCGTACCTGTCAGAATGCGCGTTTACTCACAAGGCGACTCAACTTATTATTTATTTATTTATGACTTTAGGTATGTTCTTGAAAACTACTAGATTTGTCATGGCTACAAACATGTACAGGCTGTATGTAAAAAATGGTGGAATGAGGCAAGCCATGAAAGACTTAAATGTGTGTATTATTTTAGTAACTTTGGTAATAGGCAGGTACTTCGGCATAGTGATGATGTAATTATTATTATTATTATTATTATTTTGTTGTTGTTGTAAGTAGTAGTAGTAGTAGTAGAATAAAAAATCAATAACTCGAACATCAATGGCTCGTTTACCATGGTTGGCTCGAAGTCATTTTGGGGTCCGCACGAAATTATTCCGACAGCTCAAGAAAACAATTATTTAGGAATTGAATATCCTTAAAAATTCGTCTTCTTAAGTTATCGAGGAAATTTCTTAATTATCATGAAAATGTATGTTGTGTTTACTCATTAGAATCACATCATCGAGGAGATTCTAATATGTAAACTCAATATACCATTATTTTATAGAAGATCAAAAATACATCACCAATTAACCTCATTTGCTTCATGACCTGGTGCTATGCTCAGCGCTCAGACTACCAATATCTACAACAAATTTCCATGAACCCGGGGGATGTTCGAGCCATTGCAGTTCGATTGACTCAACGTCTAGATATTTGGACGATTTATTAAATATTGAAAATAAGTACTTCGATGGTTTGATCAGTCCTTCAGAGCATCAGTTAAATAAAGCCAATTCCTCTGAAACTGAAGGCCCGTTTTTGGACTTGCATTTGTCTATTTTAGATGGGTTTATTCCATGTAAAATGTATGATAAACGCGATTATTTTGATTTTTGAGATTGTAAATGTTCCTTACTTTGATGGAGATGTTCCTCGTCGAGCATTTTGCGTTGTTTATATGTCGCAAAAAATTCGGTTCGTCAGAGAGTCTAGTCATGTTACTGATTTCAACATTTGAAATAAATTATTAACTGCTTAACTTCTAAATCAGGGTTATCGGTACCATAAACTCTGCAAAGCCTTTTCTAAATTTTATAGACTTCATTTCGATTTAGTTTCAAAATTCAAAGTTGAACTAAAATCTTTCCTGCAAGACGGCTTATCAGAAATAAATTTTATGGTGACTTAGTTTATAAAATCAGAAAAAAATATATGCTTGCAATGATTTAACCACTCAGTTTTGTAAAATCACTCTTCGATATAGTTGCATACCGGCGGGTCAGGTCTCAGACACTATGACGGCTCCGGCCTGAGGACTTTTAAGTCGGCTGACGCCTGATGGCTCTGGTCGGGACCACCGGAGTCCAACTGTTGGTTTTCTTTTGCTTCAGCATTTCAGTTATTTCTTGCTGTCGAATCACGATCACCATCATTGTTTCATCTCTGTATTCGTTTGATTTTTATGTTTTCGGAGATATTGCACGGATGAGATAGGAACACTTTACGCGCACTGAACAAAGTTCTTGTCTATATGGCAGAACTGAGAGAGAGGGTTTTGGCCACTTAAAAATGACTAGTAATATTTTTACTTTTACTTACCGTTCTAAGGCAGTGCTTCTGCTGTTGTTTACTATTTTTGTCATTGTATGTATTTGCATGTATGTCCCGTTGAAATTTTTATTTTAATTTTGGATAGCCGTTCGGCCAATGTTTAGGAAGAAGCTGCTCATTTGGCTTTCTACTTGTGGTGTTTTGATTGTGGTGCCGTTTATTTAGTACGTCCTTCTCTCCTTCTGGTGTCTTGGACGGAAAGTCTTAAGTAATTATGTCAATTCCTGATCATTGTCTTCCTTTTTATCTACAATACAGAACATACTTGGATTCATGTTTGTGATAATTCTACATATCCAAACAGCCACCTAGTGGACACAGCACTTTTATACAACGTCTTATTAACGTCCATGCAAAGTTGTATGACCGCTGGGCTCTTTTCAGATTATTAGCTCACCTTAGCACGAGCTATTGTGATCGATCAATGTCCGTCGTCCGTCATGCGTCGTTCGTCGTGCGGCGTCAACAATTTGCTTTAAAAGCCTACTCCTCCTATACCCCAGGGTCACTTGCCTAGAAACTTGGTAGAAAGCATCGGGGTGACTTGTAGATCAAAAAGAAACCTAAAATGGTTCCAATCGGAAATCCAAGATAACCGCCATGGTGGCTATCTTGAAAATCTATTTTTGGCTTCTCCTCCTGAACCAAAGGGGCCAATTGACTTGAAACATGGTAGGAAGCATCGTGATCACTTGCAGATCAAAAATAGCTAAAATCGTTCCGATCGGAATTACAAGATGGCCGCCTTTGCAGCCATCATGAAAATATATTTTTTCGCTTCTTCTCCTGACATAAAAGGCCAACTGACTCGAAACTTAGTAGGAAGCATCGGGATGATTTGTAGATCAAAACTACCTAAAATCGTTTCGATCAGAAATCCATGATAGCCGCCGTTTGGCGACCATCTTGAAAATATGTTTTTCTCCCCTTTATTTCCTGAATCGAAAGTCCAGTTGACTTGAAACTTGGCAGGAAGCATCAGGGTGACTTTTAGTTTAAAATAGCTAAAATTATTCCGATCCAAATTCCAAGACAGCCGCCGTGGCGGCCATCTGGAAAATCTATTTTTCGCATCTTGTCCTGAAACAAAATGCCAATCGACTTTAATATAGTAGAAAGTATTTGTGGTGACTTTTACACCAAAAAAATGTAAAATAATCCCAATAAGAAATCCATAACGGCCGCCATGGCCGCTAGTTTGAAAATACTTTTTTAGCTTCTTCTCCTGAACCAAAAGGCCAATTGACTTGAAACTTGATAGGAAACATCGGGGTGACTTGTAAATTAAAATAGCTCTAATCGTTCTGATCGGAATTTTAATATGGCGGCCATCTTGAAAATCTTTTATTTGCTGCTTTTCCTGAACCAAGAAGCCTATTAACTCGAAACTTGGTAAGAAGCATCGGGGTAGATAAAAATAGCTAAAATCGTTCTGATCCGAATTCCAAGAAGGCCGCCATTCTGAAAATGTATTTTCGCTTCTTCTTTTGAACTAAAAGGCCAATTGATTTGAAACTTTGTAGGAAGCATCATGGTACTTTGTAGATCAAAAATAGTTAAAATTATTCCAATCGAAAAGCCAAGATGGCGGCCATCTTGAAAATCTATTTTTGCTTCTTCTCTTGAACCAAAAAGTCAACTGATATGAAACTTGGTAGTTAGTATCGGGGTGACTTGTAGATCAAAAATAGCTAAAACTGTTCTGATCGGTAATCGAAGATACTGCCGTGGCGGCCATCTTTAAAATATGTTTTTCGTTTCTTCTCCTGAACCAAAAGGCTAATTCACTTGAAACTTGATAGGAAGCATCACGGTGAATTGTAGATAAAAATAGCTAAAATCGTTCCTATCGGAAATCCAACATGGTGGCCATCTTGAAAATCTATTTTTCGCTTCTTCACCTGAACCGAAAGGCCAACTGACTTGAAGCTTAATAGAAAGCAGCAGGGTGACTTGTAGATCAAAAATAGCTAAATTCGTTCCTATCGAAAGTCCAGCAGGGTGGCCATCTAGAAAATATACATATTTTTTTTTTTTGCTTCTTCTCCTGAACCAGATGACCGGATGACTTTAGACTGGGTAGGAAGCATCAGAGTGACTTGTAGACCAAAAATAGCTAAGATCGTTCCGATCGGAAATCCAAGATGGCCGCCATGGCAGCCATCTTGAAAATATATATTTTGCTCCGAAAGGCCAATTGACTTGAAACTTGGTAGGAAGCATCGGGGTGACTTGTACAAAACAAAGTTAAAATTTTTAACATCGGAAATCCAAGATGGCCGCCATGCTTAAAATCTATCTTTAGCGTCTTCTGATCTGAACGTCCGATTGACATGAAACTTGGTAGAAAGCATCGGGATAACTTGTAGATAAAAATTAGCAAAAATTGTTCCGATGGGAAATCCAAGATGGCCGCCATCTTGAAAATCTATTTTTCGCTTCTATTCCCGGAACAAAAGGCCGGTTCTCTTTGAAACTTGATAGGAAGCATCGGGGTGATCAGTAGAACAAAATAGCTAAAATAATTATGTTTGGGAATTCAAGATGGCCACCATGGCTGTCATCTTAAAAATTCATGTTCTCCAAAACCGAAAGGCCAACTGACTCCAAACTTGGTAGGAAGCATCTGGGTGACTTGTAGATATATGGGAGCTAAAATTATTCGATCAGAAATTCAAGATGGCGCCATGGCTGCTGACTTGGAAATCTTTTTGCACTTCTTCTTCTGAACCGAAAGTCTAGTTTATTTGGTAATCAGGTTAGCGATACAAGGCCTTCTTAGCCCTCTTGTTTTGTGATCACAGCAGATGTCATTAAAGGTTTGTGAAGAGCCTGTTGCCCCGTACTCCGATGCTAGCATTTTTTTAATTAATAAAGAGAAGGTAACCTTATTAATGTTCAACATGGCGTGGTCATAAGCAATGGAAAAAAAAAGCGAGCCCCAAAAGTATTCATTACGAAAACATGCCTATTCAAATAAACTGAAAATTTTACCACCAAAAAGTGAAAATTTTCAGATAAAAAATTCTGATATTTTTCATATTTCCGCTCAAAACAGATTGTGGGTACTCGTTAGAACCGCCTCGCCGAGGCGGTTCTAACGAGTACCCACAATCTATGTTTTTGAGCAGAAATAAGAAAAGTAATGTATACCCCTTTAAACCCCAGTTTTACTATATAAAAGTGGGGTTTAAGGGGGTCAAAATTATATAGGTATGTTTTCATGATGCATGTTAATTTTGCTCATGACGCAATGATGTTCATACTTCAACGAACGTTACATAAATTGTCTTGAATACTTATATTTATATAATTTTCTATCCTCCACTTGACTTAGTGATCACGTGACGTCGATTATATACATTGTAATACTCGTATGCACAATATTACGTCTCAACAGTTAACTACATTTTTCTTGTAAATGCACTGAGAGTGTAAATATTAAATATATGACCTCTGAGTTGTATCGAGCTCATACAATGAATATGAAACCACTGTGCCGCTAAAGCGCTGCTAGGTGACGTGAACATATTGCAATTTTCATTTTCTCATATCGCGGACTATATACAGCTGAATATACTATTTTCTATCAGTCCCTACTATATGGGCTACGTCAAGCGAACTTGCACAAAATTTGCAGGTGCAAAACATGTATATCAAGGTAATTCCTGTGAAAATCTTTTTAAACAGTTTAACATATCTATGATTTCGCCTTTATTTATTTTTTGTCTGAGTTTTATTTATTTATTTATTTATTTATTTATTTCAGATCTTTGAAAAGATGCAAAAGAAAAAAAGAAATGTTCTCACTAAAGTTGACCTCTACATGGATGCAAGTAATCAACCAATTCTGAATCTAAAGACGATCAAAACGAAACCAGATGGTACATATAACATAGTTGAACGTAGAGTTCTTTATGATAAATAGTTTGATGAATAACGAATTATTTCTATTCCGGAATTTTGACAACATGTATGAATATCGAAAACGAGGCTTCATTGGCCGAAAATAGCCGGCCCTAAGCATTCGATACTTGAACTATTCTTTGTGGGTTGCTTATGCTATAAAGATATATTTCTTTCAAAATTTATTTAAAATTTATTATAAACACATGTGTTTGCAATTACAGGAAAATGGCAAAGATATAATTGATAAAACCGTAGAATGAAGATATGTTGGAAACTGTACAATACTCGTATAGCCTAGACCGCTGCTTTAACGCATTGATACTTAGCAACAAATAAAAGTAACAAAATCAACATGTAGAAGAAGATTAGACACCGCATATCGTGGAGGCTGATCAGTGCCTACACAGTTTGCATTTAGAAAATGAATTTTTATCAACATCGTAACAATACATACTACCCAGGCACACCTGATATTGAAACGTACCAGACTAAAGAGTTAAGGTAGAAGAGTCAGTTGAATCGGGTTAATACCCTTCAAACTCTTTATAACACGGTTCGTTATAACACGGTTTTGGATATAACACGGTTCAAAGATGGATCCCAAAAGTGTATAGCTTATATTGAAAATGACCATAAATAAATATAATCAATACATTTTTGTTTGGATATAACTTGGTTGTTTAAGTAACACGGTTTATGCTATGGACCCCTGCAATAGTGTTATAAAGAGGTTGTGGTGTATAACACTTGCAGCTTGTCTCACAGCTCCTACCGTACTTATAATAAATATAAGGACAATGTAACGCCTCTAAATAACAACATATAAATAAACATACACAGAAAACCTAGAACATAAAGCAAGAAACTGAACATACACAAGCAACTACAAGCAATGACATAGTTTTCATTGACAAGTCTTTCTGGTCATTTTCTTTTAATCGACCAAAAAAAAAATCAATATCCTTAATCTGGCGGATAATATATATATATATATATATATATATATATATATATATATATATATATATATATATATATATATATATATCATCACGAAAACATGCCTATTTAATTTTGACCCCCTTTAACCCTACTTTTATGCAGTAAAACTGGGATTTACAGGGGTATACATTATTTTTCTTGCTTCTGCTCAAAAACATAGATTGTGGGTACTTGTTAGAACCGCCTCGCCGAGGCGGTTCTAACGAGTACCCACAGTCCATGTTTTGAGCAGAAATATGAAAAATATCAGAATTTTTATCTGAAAATTTTCTGGGTTTTTTTGGAGGTAAAATTTTCTATATATTTGAATAGGCGTGTTTTCATAATATATATATATATATATTTATATATATATATATATATATTAAGATTAATATAACCATGTTAACAGGAAATTCAAGTGAAATAATTTGGTTAACTCTATCGAAACCGTTCTTTGGTCTAAAAATGGTATGTTCTTATGCTTTCTATACATAGCTCCTGCAAATTCATCTTATATGCTTTGGATATTTTACAACACTTGAAAAATGACATAGTCAAATATAGCAAATTAGACAGTTTTCTCATAATTGGTGGCACCAACGCCTGAACTGTTACTGGGCAGGATTACATTGATAATGATGATAAACATATTTCGGTACCTTCAGCTTCACGTAAGTTTAGATTTACTAGAAAAAGACAAAGCCAGGTTTGCAGGTTTGTCTTCGTAAAAAGATTTTTGACATTTGTACTGAAGCAAGTTTGAATAGCTTAAACGAAAAAAAAATCTTTTGATGATAGGTTTGGTAAATATAATTCTTTTCAGTAAAATGGTAACAGTGTGGTAGATTATTGTATCGTTTTCGAGAGTTTTATTGTATGCGTTATTTATTTTCATGTCCACATGTAATCACACGAACTATTAAATGCTTATCAGTGTGGTAAAATATCGGCAGACGACATTTTGAAATGTTTTTTTTTTATTATTATTTATTTATTTATTTTCCCCAGGAAATAGGTTTTAATATCTTATGCCATGTTAAAAAGAAAGGAAGGCAGTGATCAGATGAAAAATAGATACAATTGCATAACACCTTCCGTCCTACGCATCAAAGGGAAAGAAGGAAGCACTAAAAGTAACAGCGCCACAATCAAAGCACTACAGGCAGAAAGCCAAAAGGACAGCTACTTCCCAAAAATTAGCCAAACAGCTATCCAAAATAAAATTAAAATCATAAGGACATACATGCAAGGTCATACAATGACAGAAATAGTAAACCAAAGCAGAGGTACCGCCTTGGAATGGTCATTATTTAGTGGGTGTGGGCTAAAATCGATTTTGATTGGTCACAGCCCTCGCCCTTAGTTCTTTCAAGGTATACATAAGACTTTTTGTTCAATCTGCGAAAATGGTTTCTAACTAAGGGTGGACAACGTACGTAGCAGTCACTTGATTTTTTTGATAAGTGACACAGGCTTTGGAGAAGAAATCCCCGTGCTTCAGATAAATTACAGAGCTAAAAAACGGTAAAAGGCAGTTAACACGCATTGGTTTCTAGTTTTATTTGCATGTTTCGTCTTTTCATGAACTTCAGCCGTTTACCAGATTATTCAAGAAAACATTGTTTTTTAGTAATATGGGACATATAGCCGTGCATCAGCGAGTCTAAAATGACAAAACTGATCAAAAGAGGCTTTTACAAACTGAGGAATAGGTCTGATTTCACGCCTAAGAAGCAACCAGGACTGCGTTATTCACGACGGTACATAGCAATGCTTTATTACGGCGCTAATGAACAGTGAGCGAAAATTGCATAAGGGACACATCGCTATGAGTTTGGAAAAGGGACACACAAGATTATTTAAGCAGATCTGTAATTTGGATAGTTCGGCTAGCGAACCTACTGAAGGAATGGCCTTATTGTTTCGGTTCGGTACTTGTTGCATCTAAAACCCTATATCGACTAACTATTCTCCGTTCAACATTTTTCAGAAACGACATTTTCGCATATTTCTACGCTCGGAATATTGATTTAACAAATTATTTGCTATCAGCTATTAGCATATAGCACGGGTCCTAAAATGTGCCATAAAATTTTATGAATCGGTTCATAAATATAATTTTTACACCGAAAAATGTGATGGGCAACGTATATCAAACAAAGGAAAGCAACTATAGTCCTCGAAAATATTTGAATTCGGTTCATTTTTGCAGAAGCACGTTAGGGTTACAATAAATGGTCCTGGAAACTTATTGGTGGCTTTAAAAGCTGAATATGGTTGACAACTCTGTCAGAATGCAAAGTTTAAGAAATTCGGATCACCTCCCTTGCCCATTGAAATTCCCTCCTAAAATCTTATTTTTGACATTTAAGTTTTCTTTCTCGACCTATTTTCAAAATTTTTGCAACACATGTAAGGACTAATGGACTGATAATATCTGATAAGGACATTGTTGCTAAATCATTATTCAGAGCTACATTACGAAAACACGCCTATTTAAATATATAGACAATTTCACCATCAAAAACTGAATATTTTCAGATAAAAAAAACTCAGAATTTTTTTTCAAATTTCTGCTCAAATATAGATTGTGGGTACTTGTTAGAACCGCCTCGCTGAGGCCCACAATCTATGTTTTGAGCAGAAATAAAAAAACTAATGTATACCCCTGTAAACCCCAGTTTTACTATATAAAAGTGGGGTTTGAGGGGGTCAAAATTATATAGGCATGTTTTCGTGATGGCATTGTGCAAAAAGGTCGTTTCTGAAAGATATCGAACGGAGAGTAACAGGCTAACAGACAATGTATGCAGATACGCTGTCGATAATGATTACGCCTGTCAACAAGGACAATGGCTATAAACTGGAGCTATATAGCTTCGCGCACATAGCGCCTCTCAAAGAAATGACAATTTGAAATACTTGTCGATTCCCTAATAGTCGAATGCCACCTAAATTCGTGGCATCTTGAAAATGCAGTAATAAATCACCTCGTGGCAGTCGAATTAATTTATATGTCTATCATTTAATAACGTTGTCATTCATATTTCATCTATGAGCATCACCAAGTTTTAATCATCTTAAGAAAGATCTCACAGATACAAATTTATTATGTTAGAATTTCCTGTATACTGCCCTCCTCATTGAGAGAAGATATCCAGAGCACTTTTTTTCTTTTGTTTGTCCGTTGGCCTTTTATTTTATTTTGTTTTTCTTATCTGTTCTGTCATCTAGTAATGGACAGGTACTCTCCCATACGTTATATAATTAAATATCACATATATTACCCTAAATATTGGGACATTTTAGCTCCTGTCGTAAAGTCTGAGCCACAAGCAGATGTACATGTGTATAAAAACCTTGGATGAATGGCGAAGACCATTATCAGATAGTACCATGTCTGCCCTTGATTGGAAGTGTTTGCACAGGCTCATTTGTCCCAATACTTGCGGTAGAAAATAAATCAATTAACCACAACAGAACTACTATGATCTTAATGTAATTGCCTATATACATGCATATTGTAAGGTTTTCAGGGAATGGTCCTCCCCGACCCTCTGTTTGTCATAGAACGGGGAGAATAAATGGGCTACCACTAGATAACGGAAAAAAAATTTAATCATCTAAATGATCTTATACTTTGTTACTTTGGCGACAAATTTTACGCGTCATTCTGAATGTGGGAATCGAATATGAGATTAATTTTATGGATTTGAGGACTATGATCCTTTCGTTAATTGTATAAATAAGATAACTGCTGCAAAATCGCGGTAATGATATTTTGTTCTAATATCAAATTTAGACAAACTGTTAGCATATGCAGTGTCTCTATCGTTGTTCCGTTGGTCCGACAGAGTCAAGTATGGGGTGTCACTGCGTCGAATCATTTAGATGGTTAAAACTCGGTTTAAATGCATATGGATGATGCTAATAGATGACATATGAATGACAACGTTATTAAATGATAAACACGCAAATTAATTTGACTATCACGAGATGCCACGAATTAAGTGCATTGCATTCAACGATGCCACGAATTTAGTGCATTGTAGCGGTGCTTTAGAAACAGAGCGTTGTAATAGAAAATGGACAAGAAAAGCACAAGAAAATCATCGCGAAAAAATTGGCATGTAGAAAGTGTGTTTTCCGTTGTAATACCATAGGAATGGAATAATAACAGTGTCGAAAATGTTTATTTTAACAGCATTTTAAGAAATTACAGGTGAAATCATGACATCGCAAGGACACATGCTGCACTTGCAGTTGATTTGCCGACTAAACAATAGAATAAATCTCCAAATGCCTTACATAATCGTAAACTGCAATCTTATCTGTGTTCTGTTTGCCTATTGTCCTTACAAATAAAACCGCAATTTTATTGTTTGAGAGAAAGAAACTGAACACAGGTTTGTGCACAAGTTTTCCATGACCTTTCCTATGATATTCAAGATACATATATATGTCTGTAGTTCGAAACATTAAATAAAAAATAATATATCTTTTAAAGATCGGAGTCACATTAACTTCTTTCCAAGGAAAAAGCCCCGTGGACAGAGAAGAATTAAACAGGGAACATAATGGGTTGGCCGATTCAGAAGAGAGCTCTTTGACTATTCTGTCATTTTTTCCATCTGGTTTTTCTAGTCGGAGAATGTATCTTTACTATATTCAATGTTGGCAGTTCTTATTATTAATTTGGAGGTTTGTCTGACCTATAAAGTGATCATTTTGAATATTAGCCTTCTCTATGTTGTCATTTAAAAGCGTATGAATGCCTGAATTGCTTGATGATTTAATAAAGGTTTCAAAACAGTCCACTAATCGTTACTGCTAAGTTTGTGTAATTTTATTTGCTATTTCGACGATGTGAGATTTCTTTGACTTGCGAATTAGTTCCGTAACTTCGTTTCTGTATTGATTGTACGTATTCATGTCTTGGGATAATTTTGTTCGTTAGGCTTTATTAAAGGGACTTTAGGTTTCCTGATCATTCTGCGTAGCTGGCTGTTTAATGACATAGGCTCTGCATTTCTAACCGTTACGTATTTGTTTGGTAGGTGTTTCTCGGCTGGCGAAATTATATGATTTACTCGTAACAGATTAGTTGCATAAATATCTTCGGTTACAATATCATCCTAATTTGTATTACATATTTCTTGTCTTAATGAAGCGTACTCGCCGCTATCATAAAACAATACTTTCCTTATTATACTCGTAGTATGTTCTTTTATCAAGTTACAAAAATGTGGGATAATGGAATCAGATGTTTTGACACAGGTAAGGCTCACCTACTCCACTTGGAACAACATTTCTAGGGTGGCCTGATATGAATACATCATTTAGTGAAGAAAAATGCTCTGTAAAATGAGTAGGTTTGTCAATCAGTTGAAATAAACTGTACTGATTACAAATATCATCTGTTTTTCTGTGTGTATTCGGCTTTAATAGATCAAGATTAAAATCGCCAATAACAATAGTGTCTTTGATACTAGTATCATATACAAGATCTATAGACGTTTCAATGTCAGATAGGACTGATGCGTTATAACTTGGTGGCCTATAGAATGTCCCTATAAGTACAGTTTTTTTTTTGTTGTTTTTTTTTTTTTTTTTTGTTAGTACTACACTCCAAACACATTCAAAATTATGTAATTCGAGATCATTTCGTCGAAAACAAACGTTACATATATATATATATATATATATATATATATATATATATATATAATAATAAAACAGTGCATATATATATATATATATATATATATATATATATATATATATATATATATATATATATATATATATATATATATATATATATATATATATATATATATATCAAACAGTGCAGACCCAGAACAGTTTGCTTCTGAAGAAGCTGCACTGTTTGTCATTAAATATGTAAATTTCTATCAAAAACCCGAATCAAGTAATCTGATTGGCTAGAATTTAGAAGTGGGCGTGGCATCTTAGTTTATTCAGCATGAGAAGGATAAAGATTCTGATCAGACTGTTCAAATGTGGCGGCGGATCTTAATTTTCGCAAGGTTCATATGTCCGAAGGTATGAATTCCGACGTTGCGACTCATACATGTATATCAAATCCGATTGTCTACGGTTTGAGGGGTTTAATATATGTTGGATGAGTGAATCCGATCAGATTCTGCCGTCCGTACCTCAGACCTGACTTTCCAAAAAGAACATTTTTGATTCTCACTAACTTCTCCTCAGCTGGTGTAAATTGTCATGTGGCGGCCGTTAAACCTCATCACTTACATTTCCCCTTAATTCATCAAATTGTGTATTTTTACTTTCTTTGGGATCATTTAGCCCATTTTGGTTACACTGAACATCGAATAGCGTTTCAACCGGTGGTAGGGTTATAAAAGCTCGCAACCTATACTGTGTATTAAACCCGAGTCTCCAATTTTCGTTCTTTTGTGTATTCGTTGCTTCCGAATGCAACCATTTATATTTTCATTTTTGGGTGATTAATTGTTATCAAATATCGCCCCATAGTGAACAGAAGAGTGAAAGTTTATTAAATGCGAAATGCCTATTCACCGCTAAGAGACATCCGTGAGAAAATATTGCTGCATATTCAAAACGGTTTCGAAAGTTCCACATTAAACTGCCAATGAAACTGAATATCATAATTTGTATGGTCTATCAATTTATTTCATGAACGCGCGTGTCCTTCTGTTAACTTTTCAATACTTATAAAATATACAGGGATTCTCCGTGTACAAGATTTATGAATGAAAACGCTGATGACGTTGCGGATGAATACAGACTGCTCCAAATGACCGTTTTTACACCGCAAATATCCAGATCACCTGAGCACTTGCGACTGCAAGCGTTTGCTTCTGGTCTATAAATGGACTGGATTTCTCAATTACATTCATTGTGCAGCTACATTGTATTCAGCACTCTGAAATCCAATTTCCTCGATGTACCTTGCCATTGTTATTTAAACGCCAAGCAAAAATTGTAGTAGACGACTTTTTTTTTTTAATTTTTCAAAGACAACAAGTATTGATATTTCATGCAGCAGACGATTTACATACATGAATACAAAAATCAAACTGCCGTCTGCGGCAGTTATAATTCGCTTTTTAAGGGTTAACAGCTTTTATCAACTGTTAAGACGGCAATCCTATACGGTGAGATACGCCTGTCTAATCTGTTTCATTGCTGAAAGTTTTATACCTAAACGCCTAAACGCTGAGCTGTGTGTCACGTATCTATGCTTAAGGCCTGTCCCAGGATCTGCTGTTCTATAAATAACAAGTGTAATACACTTGTATTTACACAAAGATACCCATATGAAAATCGTTTCCCCTTATATAAAATCAAAGAACATTCCAGAGGAAAAAATGCTAGAGGCATCAATTATTTTCTAGTTTTAACTGAACATTTTCTTGTGCTAAAACAAGTTCTAGCTAAAAAAAAAAAAAAAACAAGTATTGACTTTTGGAAAAAATCCACATATATAGAATCTTAGATTTATAAACAAATTTGATAAAACTAGCAAAAAGCAATCACCTCCATACTTTCGTAGCTGTGCCTTCGCAGGAGCTGTTAAATTTGGCCAAATAGTCATTGTTGGACATTGCTGCTCAACTATGAATTGACTACCGTCAAATAAGTCCATGCTAAAACAAGAAATAAAAGATATTCTGGTTCAGTTTTTTGTTGACAAGGAAATATTTGATTCCTCTGCTTTGTCTTTTGTTCTCATACCACAGACAGGTTTACAAATGCGAGAGCTTGAAATTCAGAAGCAAACTGGGTTAGAAAAATCCAGATTTCAACTACTGTATTCTTTAAGCCTGATTTAAATTGCCAATCAGATGCAACATTTGCCTTACATCATCCAAAGTTCACAAATAATTGCCCATCAGTACTCTCAGTGCTTTGATACTTCACTTCAGTATAGGGATCAAACATGGTTTTTCATGCATTAACATTTGCCAGGTCCCTTGGGAGGTGTTGAAAACCGAGGCCGAAGGCCGCGGTTTTCAACACCTCCCAAGGGACCTGGCGAATGTTAATGCATTTTCGGCCTCGGTTTTCAACACCTCCCAAGGGACCTGGCGAATGTTAATGCATTGAAAAACCATGTTCGATCTCTGTTATTGCATAAAGACTGAAAACATTTGCTACATTTCGTGTTACTTCTTGCACTATTTTATTTCGTCTTTTCACCGATGTCTCGCGAACATAATTTCCACTGACTATGCTCGTTCTAGGGCTGGGCAGTACATATCTCGTAACGGCAGCAAACTTGTGGCCCCGGTACGATCTTATTAAAAGTTGCGTAGTCGTGCCATTAACAGCGCGTGAAATGCCTTGTTAATACACGGCTTTTTGTCGGTTAATGCACGGCTGTTAATAACGTGCGACACTGCTTTTTTATGCAATAATTGGTGATAAGTACCGTTTTAGCGGCTCCCCGTACTGTATCATAGTTGAGATTATATTTTAATTTCCTTTTGGATTATTGAGCCCATTCGTGTTACTTTAAAAATCGAATGTTGCTTAAAGGTCCTATATTCCCCAAAAATAATGATTTTATCATCCAAGAAAGATTTCACAAATTGATATTTGGTATTGATACGCGTGGCGTCTGACAGCCTGTAAGAATTCAATTAACCTCTCGTTCTTGAAATGGATCAAAAATTAAATGATTTTTATCGTATCTCTAAATTAATGTTGGCAAAGAATTAATCTACGATCTTTCTTCGATGTTTTCCGAACACAGCATCGTAGTTTTCCGACCAACTTATAAAGTTGTGATGTAAATGTCATATGGCCTATCAAAGGCTGAATAGTATCGGCGCGTAAATTCACAGAATTGGAGCGAACGGATAAAATTACCGGATCGGACCCGTTTTAACCATGTTTATGTGTTATTAGATCATGCTCATGGTTAGCTATTGTTATCGACCAATTCCTTTCGTGCGTCGTGCGTCGTCAACAAGTATGATTAAATGACAACTCAGCCAACACTCCTGTGCAGATTGCCACTAAACTTCATAGGAAATATCGGGGAGATCTGTAAACTGTGAAACAAAAATTGAAGACCAAATTGCCGCAGTCAGTCTTAAAAATCTATTTTGAACTTCTTATCTTGAACCGAAAGGCCAACTGACTCCAAACATGGTCGGCGGTACAGGGGCTTCTTGCAAATCAAAATTACATATGTAGCTAAAATTATTCCCATCGGAAATCCAATATGGCTGCCGAGGTTGTCATTTTGAAGATCTTTTTCGAATTTCTTCTCCTAAACGGAAAGGCCAATTGACTCGAAACGATAGTAAATATTGAGGTTATTTGTAAATAAAAAAAATAGCTAAAATCGTTCTGGTCCGGATCCAAGGTAGCCGCCACGGCCCCCATCTTGAAAATTTATTTTCACCTTCTCCTCAACGGAAGGACTTATTGACTCTAAACTTAGTAGGGAGTATCATAGTGATTTGTGGATCAAAAATAACGAAAATCGTTCTGATCGGAAATCTAAGATTACTCCACGGCGACTATCTTGAAGATCTCTTTAACCTTCTTATCCTGCACGAGAATGCCAAACGACTAAAAATTTGATAGAGAATACATGTAGTTGGATGACTTGTAAAAAACAGTTAAAATCATTACGACTGGAAATCCAAGATGGCTGCCACACGGCGGTCATATTAAAGATCTATTTTGAAATTCTTCTGAACGGAAATGCCTACTGACTCGAAACGTGACAGAAAATATTAAGGTGACTTGTTTATCAAAAGCAGCTGAAATTGTTCTTGCCTGAAATTAAAGATGGCCGCCATTCTTTAAAATCTTATTCATCACGAAAACATGCCTATATGATATTGACCCCCTTAAACCCCACTTTTATATAGTAAAACTGGGGTTTACAGGGGTATACATTATTTTTCTTATTTCTGCTCAAAACATAGCTTGAGGGTACTCGTTAGAACCGCCTCGCCGAGGCGGTTCTAACGAGTACCCACAATCTATGTTTTGACCAGAAGAATGAGAAATATTCGAATTTTTATCAGAAATGTTTCATTTTTTGGTGGTTAAAATGTTCAGTATATTTGAATAGGCATGGTTTAGTAATGATTATTTTTTTCTTTCTTATTTCTCCATGAAAACGTATGGTGTTGCTACTCATAAGAAGCGCCTCATGGAGAAAATAAAGAAATATCTTATGTGGATAATCCGGCTTGCTGGACCTTTGTATAATTACCTGGACATTACGAAAACACGCCTATACAGATATATAGCAAAATTCACCTCCAAAAACTTAAAATTTTCGATAAAAGACTCTGATATTTTTCATATTTCTGCTCAAAACCTAGATTGTGGGTACTCTTTAGAACCGCCTCGGCGAGGCAGTTCTAACGTGTACCCACAATTTATGATTTTGAGCAAAAATAAGAAAAATAATGTATACCCCTGTTTTACTATATAAAAATGGGGTTTTAGGGGGCCAACATTATATAGGCATGGTTTCGTGATGAAGAGAGCTGAAATAACAATGGATATGTCATAGTCCAAAAAATTAAATTCAGACAAATCCGGAATCTGTCTGGGCCATAACGGAATTCAGTTTTGGCCGTCCAAATTAGAATTTCATTTTGGCTAGGCAGATTCCGGGTGTGCCTTCATTAAATGAGTACCCACAATATAGTTTGTTGTTGTTTTTTTTATGGAGAAATAAGAAAAACAATTACATGATACATCCCTTATGTTTACCATTTAATATGTATGTCTGATAATATAAACAACCTACAATAAAGTGCATATAGTTCAGTAAAGAATTTAACTAGTGTCTTTATTATAAGACATGTGTAACCACCGACAACCAGAATTTATACGTATATGATCTGGACCGGATTTATTGACTACTGATTAATGGCCTCTTTTATTGACTACTGTTTTGCCTAAAATTGTATTGACTACTGTTTTCTGTGATGAAACATTTACTGATTAAGCCCCAAAAATCCTAAATATTATGATTTTCGCAATTGTGGCCTTTAGAGGCAGAATCCGGATCTACCTAAATTCTGTTTTGGACTACGACAAATATTTTTACTACAAGTCGACTATTAGTCCATGATCAGACGATTTTACAAAATATGAAATGCTGGCCGATTCCCAATACTAAATTGACATTAATTTTGTTCTCCAAAGGATTTAGATAGACATCCGCCATTATGAAAACACGCCTATTCAAACATATTGAGAATTTTATCACCAAAAAATGAAAATTTTCAGATTAAAAATTTTGGTAGTTTTCTTATTTCTGCTCAAAACATAGATTGTGGGTTACTCGTTAGAACCGCCTCGGCGAAGCGGTTCTAACGAGTACCCACAATCTATGTTTTTGAGCAAAAATAAGAAAATTAAAATATATCCCTGTAAACCCCAGTTTACTGTATAAAAGTTGGGTTTAAGGGGGTTAAATTATATAGGAGTGTTTTCGTGATGGTTTAAGAAACAAAAGTAGTGCTTAGGACACTAGGTACATGTAAAATCTAGCAGACGACACAAGTTTGGGCGGTAAATTCCATCCCCGGTATTTACCGGTGGTATTTATCGGACCACGGAAAATACACCTACAGAGGCAAATACTGGTCAAGACTGAGCCTTTTTGCCTTAAAATACTACAGAAATCTTAATCAAGTTGACTTAAAATAAAATATAACCAAACTAAATAATTTTAAGATGTTTCAGTCAATTTTTATATAAGGTTATCACCATAAAGAAAGAAATATTTCACAATTTAAGCATGTTGAAACAGGCAAAAAATGATTTAATTGCTTAAATTTTGTATTTATTTCAAACATAACACATAATAGTATCTTTATTCTTGTACAGAATAGCAAGGGGCAAGGATGGAAACAATATGTTATGAAAACACGCCTATTCAAAAAAAAAAAAAAAAAAAAAAAAAAAAATATATATATATATATATGAAAAATTCACCACTAAAAACTGAAAGGTTTTAGATAAAAAAAAATCTGATATTTTTGTATTTCTGCTCAAAATAGAGATTGTTGGTACCAGTTAGAACTGGCTTATAGAGGCGGTTCTAATGAGCACCCACAATTTATGTTTTTGAATAGAAATATAAAAAATAATGTGTACACCTGTAAACCCCAGTTTTACTATATAAAATGGCAAAATTATATAGGTATGGTTTCGTTATGAATTGTCACAATTGATTTTCTGCTTTATTCAAAAGTTGTGTATATTCTTAATTTTTTTAAGGAAGAAAAAAAAATCATCGAAAATAAATAAATAAATAAATAAAGAGAGAAAAAAAAAGAAAAAAGCAGAATGACTTGTACATGCATATCAAAAGTATATAAATTTTGCCGATCAGATATCCAATAAGGCCGCCTCAGCCGCCATTTTGGAAACCAATGTTTGGCTTATCCTCCCGAACCATTATGCAATTTGTGATGAAGCTTACACTGTAGCAACAGGATGACATCTTGATCCGAAATAACTAAGATTGTACCGATCGGAAATCCATGATGGCCACCACAGCCGCTTCTCTCTCTCTCTCTCTCTCTCTCTCTCTCTCTCTCTCTCTCTCTCTCTGAAACCGCTTCAGCAATTTTCACCAGATTTCACATGGGGTTTTCCGCCGAAAGGCTACTGACAATTTGTTCGCGCCAATGAGAAGATAGGTGCCATGCCCATATGTGGTAAAAACAGAAATCTTTTTCTCTAGAACCAAACCCTCCTTTGAGGCTGTATCTTGGCATATAGCACTGGGGATTCAAGGTCTACTTAGTTCAAATGATGGTCGCAGTTGACCTTTGACCTTTTTACAGCAAGGTCAAATTGGCGCTCCCATGCATTGTTATGGGTAAAATGTTGAAATGTCTTTTTTTTCTCAAAATGCATTTGACTATTGGCCGAAACTTACGATGTATGATTAAAGTCGTAAAACTTTGTCCAATGGGGGGTTATCTGTCTTTGTCCCTGGGCTATATACATGTATAAAACTGTGTGTTTTTTGTAATTTTTTTTTTTTTTTTTTTTTTTTTTTTTTTTTTTCTAAATGTTTTCTCTGAAACAGCATTAGCAGTTTTAACCAGATTTCACATGGAGCCTTCTGTTAAGAAAGTTTTTAGGCTAGATATTGGTACATAGCATCGGAGACTCAAGGTCTACCAATGTTGTTCAAATGATGAACGTTGGTTGACCTTTGACCTTTTTACAGCAAATTTGCGCCCCATACATTTGTAAGAGAAAAATGTTGAAAAATCATTTTCTCAATGGAAAAATAAAGACAAATGGCTGAAACTTACAATGTATGATTAAAGCGCAGCAAAACTGTTTAGCTATTGTCAAACTTTTGGGGGTGTGGGAGGGGGGGGGGGTATCTGCCCTTGCCCTTCGGCTATATACATGTTTAAATTTGTGAAATTTTTACATGTCTTCTTCTCTGAAACAGATTGAATAGTTTTCATTAGATTTTACAAAGGGTCTTCTGTCAAAAGGATGTTGACAATTTGTTCAAATGCAACACTGAACAACCTTGGTTTTCAGCATCAGGGACTCAAAATCTCTTACGTTTGTTGAAATGATGATACTAGGTTGCATGTTGATCTTTTCATGGTAATGTCGAATATGTGTCCTAGTTGCTGTGGCAAGGCTATAAGAAGTTATTATATCATTAGCGGTGAAATCAATGTATATCTGGTGAAAATAATAGTGGTATCAATCACTAGTGAATTAATATCATATCATTTCACTAGTGACTTATACGATTTATATTTTCACTCCTCGCTTTGGACGACTTCGGTTTTCTTCATTGTTTCGGAAGTGGGTGTTACATTCACTTGAGATTTTTTAACACGTCTAACTTCTTTGTTTCTGAACAAAACTATCAAGTGTTGGTATGTATTTTCTTGGGTAGAATGTAAGGAACATTTTGGTATCAAGATTATTTTGGTTTGCCGATTTTTTTTTTTTTTTTTTTTTTTTTTTTTTTTTTTTTTTTCCAGCGTGTTACATGAAAAGCACTGAACGTCGACACCATGACGTTCATGTTTTGTTTATTGACGTTAGTTATGACGTTAGAAACGCGCATTGCCGTATAAACAATAAAATAAAAAGAAAGTTTACTCTTTTTCAGTGAATATCATAAAAATTTTCATCTCGTGTAATGAAAACATTCAAATTTCACTCGTGCTTCGCACTCTTGAAAATACTGATGTTTTCATTTCACTCGATGACAATATTTATGGTGTTCACAGCAAAAGAGTAAATATCCTCTATTTGCATGGCATTTGCAGATGTGCGTTAGTTGTTTTTATCAGGTGAGCAAATCGAGGCCTATGGGCCTCTTGTTTGGCTTTAAATTTGCTTTTTATGCAGTTGTTTCCTAAAATACTTAATGGAATGGCAGACAGTATAGACCCTGATCAGACTTCTTCTGAGGGAACAGCATTGTCAGGATCTGTATTGTTTGTATATGCCACTGTTTTTTGGGGGTTTTTTTAGTTGTTTTTTTTTGTTGTTTTTTTCAGAAACTTTGGTGTACGATACTTAGGGCATTTACCGTAATAAGAAAGATAAAACATGTATTCAGGACTAATAACAGTTAGTCTGAATAGTGAAGTGGTCTTATTTCGAGTGGTCGAAATAGCGGAATTTTACTGCTTTTCACCTAGACTTTGGTAAAACTCTGTATATAGTTCGAGTTGCACGACCGTATTCGACATTATTATATAGCTATAAATATTAAATGATTAAAATGAGCGATAAAAGCCGGGGAGCTAGCATGCCGATATCAAGCGATATCGGCACACTCAAGCCAATTTGCACACTTACCCGGATGCCTTCTCATATTACCGTTATTTGTTGCTTTTGATGACGTCGTAATGCAGTAACGTTGCGCCAAACCTTGTCACGCACATTGGTAGAATTAACATTTTTGTGTGTGATTAAAACAGCATTTTAAACGTTAGAAACACGCTATAGCTATAAATATTTATAGCTATATAAAAAAGGGTTATTACACTGATATTGGTAAATATTGTCCCTAGATGGGATATCTATGGACGCTCGCAAGCTCTCGTCCTTCGATATCACAACTCGGGAAAATATTAACTAATATCAGTGCAATAACCTTATAAAATTACCACACTGTGCACTTAGATTTTTCAAAATAACTGGAGCACAATATCGCTGGCAGGCAATCAGTTGTCGCGATTATGGCTAGTCATAACTGCTGAACCTCATTAGCCTGCCCTAAGATTATAAAAAGTTTTTCATGCTCACCTCAGCTAAGCATGAAATTTTCTCTGCTAATTAATATGAAGTGCATTTTCATATTTATTAGCAGATAAAGTTCCATGCTCAGCTATGTTTAGCAAGAATGAATTTTTTATTGTTAGTAATTTGAGATTCATTTGCAGGACAAATTTTATGCTCAGCTGAATTGAGCATGAAAAAAGTTTTATAAGATCGGGGTCAGGTGGGTTGTTGCTATGGATATTTCCGGGCTAACACCGCTTTTATCAAGGTTTCACTTACATCTCGGCTGAGTTTTGGTGTGGCAAGGGCGTTCAATACTCATTTCTAGAATGCTTATCAACACTGTATAACATTCCAAATATAAGATATATGCAACACTTCCATTAATTATGCAGTGAAATATAGCTGTTACAGCGCAAAACGTAGACTGTCAAGGTATCTGAATAACACCTGTGCTTTAGAAACTAACGTTTTCTCGAATTTGCATGCCCATATGATAAAAAAATTTAGTGCACTAAATCTAAATGTATTTTCAGTATAAAATCTGTAATTTGCTATTTGACAGATATTCTGAACCCAAATTATAGCATCAAAAGTCAACTTCTCCCCAGCTAGCATTCTACGTAAATCTACATCGGGCCGTTATCGTGGGTTTATATGCGTTAACGTGGGTTTATATTTTTGCAATTTGTATTACCTTTATAAAGTAAACATTTACCAGACATCAAAGCCAGCTTTGCATGATGTGCTGTATGAATTTCCTCCAGACTTAGCAATAGAATACAAATACAACATGACTTATACGGAACAGTTCCACAAAATTATAGCAGATTTGCACCAGACTTAAATTCTACGGAACGCAGATGGTATATAAGACTTCAATATAACATTTATGTTGTATGGCGGAACCGTTCTCGGTGTTAACATGTACCATGGGTTTGTTCCGTGGGATGATGATTTCGATGTGTACGTGCTTAACTCACACCAACGACGTCTACAATCAGCATTTAACACCAGAAATACGCATATTTTAGGACAATATGCAAACTTCCAGTGGAAGGTGTGGAACAGAAATGAATCCATAATAACCCCTAGAAGATGGAATTGGCCTAATATAGACATTTTCTTCTTCAAAACAAATGCTACACATTTTTATGACTTTACGTATGGAGATCAGAGATGGTTTTTCCCCAAAGGCGACATGTTCCCTCTTCAGGGTGGCTTATTTGAAAATATGTTTGTCCCTGTTCCGAACAATATGACAGCTTACTTGCAGCGAGAGTATGGATTCGGCGTATTGGAAAAACGTCAATGTAATCAATTCAAGCACAAGAAAGAGAAGTGGAAAAAGCCGCCTATATCAATATTGAATTCCGTGCTGTTTCATGTATACCCTCGCGTACACCGACACCAAAGTAACGGCTACTCTTATGAGGAACTACGACTGGGACACACAGTCTTGTACAAAATTAAGCTTCTTATTTATTTCAAAAACACGTCTGTTCAAATATATTGAAAATATTAATTTTACCAGTACTACCACCAACGAGACATTTGAACTACGTTTCAGTGGTACATGTGCATCCAATGATGTGATTTACCTTATTACTTGTAAAAAATGTAAAATGCAGTATGTTGGTCAAACACATCAGTTACTGTCTATGCGTATGAACAGTCATAAATTTAACATTAGAAATATAGATGATCCCAACTTTTCAACAAATGTTGCGATTCACTTCAATTCTGATGAACATTCAGTGGAACGAGTTTCTGATAATATGCAAAGACTGCTCAAAGAGACATACTGGATCCATAAGTTGGATACTATTTATCCTAAAGGACTAAATGCTAAAGTGCTCTACAAATTTTAATTGAGCTGGGATGCGGAAGTTTCTATAGGTGAATGTGTGCCCTCAGCGAGGACTCCAGTCAGCCTGCGCAGCTGCGCAGTCTAATAGGGGTCCTCCTTCTTCATAATTAATGGACTATATTTAATCTAAGTTAATAGGACTTATCACACTGTGCTGGTGTGCAAGTTTTTTTGTTTTTTGTTGTTTTTTTTTTTGCTGGGGGGGGGGGGGGATGGGGGGATACTAAATGTGTCTTGTGGAAATTGATGCACACAGGCTCAATTGATTTTTACAATTTAATTTTGAGACACAACTGTTGTTTCCATGTTACGCACTACTATAGGACCTATTATTTATGGAAACATTTGTATCATTTACCATTCAGGTATTTTTGATCCAGTTACATTGTTTCAATTTGCATTTTAAAGCATGTTACGTCCAATAACGTCAACGTCGTTTTGGCGCTTTGTACATCACTTCCTGCTGACGTCAACGTCATTTGGCCCTTTAACATCATTTCCTTTTCATGTTGTTATTATGTATACTGTCTGAAGAAGGAATATATCCGAAACATGTTACAGTAATACTGCTGTGTTTATTTTGATTTTACTTCAGGTATCCTCTAATAAAAATTCAATCAATATTACGTTTCAAAGTTACAAAAAAAAAACCTTATGGTTTAAAAAACTTTTGAAGACTTTGATAGACCGAAAAACCCAGTAAATATACAGCGTGCCGTTATCGGTCCGTCAACACTACTCGCTATGGATTTACGATCGTACGTAGAATGCTTATTGGGAAAAGTTAAAAAGTAAACTTCGGTCTCCTGCGTTTGAGTCCTGCAAGGTTAAGGTCTGAACTGGCAACACCAAATCGGGCAGAGTAAACTATTATTATATACCTTTTTTTTTGTCGTCTGTAAGAGCGCGAACTGCGCCGTCCGGCATATTGGTTGAGGTGTAAATATCGTGGAATGCATTACGAGAACACGGCTATTCAAATGTATTGAAAATTGCACCACCAAAAACTGAAAGTTTTCAGATAAAAATTCTGATAGTTATTCTTATTTCTGCTCAAAATATAGATTGTGGGTACTCGTTAGAACCGCCTCACCGAGGCGGTGGTAACGAGTACCCACAATCTATGTTTTTGAGCAGAAATAAGAAAAGTAATGTACACCCCCGTAAACCCCTGTTTTACTATATAAAAGTGGGGTTTAAGGGGTTCAGAATTATATAGGTATGTTTTCGTGATAGTAAAATTCAAAGAGGGAGGTATGAAAGTGAAACAAGCAACAAGTTTTAAAATTATCTACAATATATATTGATAAAAAATAAGACAATGTGCAAAACAGAGAAATATATGTAAACAGTACCTTTCAAGTTTATGTCACAAAGTCCCTCAGAAATATTCATCAGGACTTTCTAAAACAGATCCTTTGAATAACGGTTACTGATCCCGTAAAAACGGCAGTCAAGTCTTTAACCTCTAAGAAAAAAAAGTTGGATGAGTGTATTTGCATCAAAGGCAGTGCCATTATTTCATAATAGCCTACAACTAAAACTTTTAAGTGCAAAAGTCATCTTTGAAGCGTGTATTTTTACTTCGTGTAAGGATATTTGACACAACCCTCATACGAATCGCAGCTGAAGCATCAAAGCATTACGAAAACACACCTATTCAAATATATTGAAAATTTCACCACCAAAACATGAAAATTTGCAGATAAAAAATTCTGATATTTTTCACATTTCTGCTCAAAACATAGAATATGGGTACTCGTTAGAACCGCCTCGGCGAGACGGTTCTAACGAGTACCCACAATCTATGTTTTTGAGCAAAAAAAGAAAAATAATGTATACCCCTGTAAAGCCCAGTTTTACAATATAAAATTATATAGGCTTGTTTGCGTGATGGGATCAATGTCTGTGTTTATGGAAGCACGAATTAATCCCTTTTGTTCTGATAAGAGACAGCTGTTATACACGCTCATGCGATTGTATACCCAGTAAGCATTCTTTATGAATCTATAGCGGGCCGTTATCGGCCCGTCAGCTACCCTGACGGGCCGATAACAGCCCGCTATAGATTTATAAAGAATGCTGGCTGGGTATGTGTTTTAGCATGCGTAAAAGATAACAAAAGTAAACAAACAACAACAAAAAAACAATCTTACTGACGTAAGAGCAGTGAAGATCCAGGTTAGCCGTAATACCATAGCCTCGGCATGATCAGGATTTACACTATTCATTTCGAAAACATGCCTCTTCATATATACTGAAAATTTTACCTTTAAAAAAATCAGATAAAAATTCTGATATTTTTCATATTTCGGCTCAAAACATAGATTGTAGGTACTCGTTAGAACCGTCTCGGCAAGGCGGTTCTTACGAGTACCTGCATTCTATATTTTTGAGCAGAAATGAAAAACAAATAATATATACCCCTGTAAACCCCAGTTTTACTATATAAAATTATATAGGCTTGTTTGCGTGATGGGATCAATGTCTGTGTCCCTTTTGTTCTGATAACATACAGCTGTTATACACGCACATGCGATTGTATACCCAGTAAGCATTCTTTATAAATCTATAGCGGGCCGTTATCGGCCCGTCAGCTACCCTGACGGGCCGATAACGGCCCGCTATAGATTTATAAAGAATGCTGGCTGGGTATGTGCTTTAGCATGCGTTAAAGATAACAAAAATAAACAAACAAAAAAACAACAATCATACTGACGTAAGAGCAGTGAAGATCCGGGTTAGCCCTAATGCCATAGCCTCGGCATGATCAGGATTTACACTATTCATTTCGAAAACATGCCTCTTCAAATATACCGAAAATTTTACCTTTAAAAAAAATCAGATAAAAATTCTGATATTTTTCATATTTCGGCCCAAAACATAGATTGTAGGTACTCGTTAGAACCGTCTCGGCAAGGCGGTTCATACGAGTACCCGCATTCTATATTTTTTAGCAGAAATGAAAAACAAATGATGTATACCCCTGTAAACCCCAGTTTCAGTAGAATTTACTTTGTTTAATCCATTATTAATTTCCTGTAGAGGACATTTTGCTGCAGTTCTCCGAGGGAACATTCCTGCCCCCAACCCCACAACCCCTGTCCAACTTAAAGTATTCTCTTGCGAGTATTAAAGTGTGGGTTTCCCCGAGACAACCCTTTTATATCTCCTGCATTTGCTTCTCTAAGATCATGGGAGGTCTGCATGATCATGACCCCGCTTGCCAATGCATTACGAGAACACGCCTATTCAAATATATAGAAAATTTCACCTCCAAAAAGTGAAAATTTTCAGATAAAAAACTCTCATATATTTCTAATTTCTGTTTTATGCAGAAATAAGAAAAATAATTTCTACCCCTGTAAACCCCAGTTTTACTATATAAAAATGGGGTTTCAGGGGGTCAAAATTATATAGGCATGTTTTCGTGATGGTAATTACCCTGTTTGGAATCCATTTGTGATAAATAAGGCACTAGCTCTTTACACCTGTCACCTCTTGGACCTCCCTTTCCGTTTCGCGTGATCGTTCTCTCAGCCAATCAGCTCCCTTGCCTGTTGTAAAATTAATTTGATTTGCCTCTAGTGGCAGTCCCCTTATCATCCAGTTTTTCAGCAGGCAGCATCGCGCATCCACCAATTTTGATTCTGGGAAATGTCTTCCTCTTCCTCTTGGGGTCTGGGAAGGGCTGCGGTTTGTGATTGTGGCACTCCCTGGACTTTTCTCTTACTTTTTTTACTTAATGGATTACTTACTCGATGTTTAATAATATAATGGAACTGTTATAAGAAGCGGAAATCGAATATTGTGTCCGACGAAATCAACAGACTTAGCAATACGTGAAAACGAAGATATTTTAGGAGGGCGAAATCTCTAGACTGTTGTGCGTTTCATCAAGAAAAACGGAACAATGTTGTGAGACGGAACTGGCTTTGAGCCATGGACGCTAAATGACTGGATGATTGTTTGAAATTGTTTTAATATTCTGAAAAGTGATAATGTTTTGCGACGCTAACGGGGAGCCCAGCAAATGCATAGAAATAAAACATTTGCCATCCGATAAATTGTTTTGCGACTTGAGAGCATCTCACTCCCCCAGTGGTCAGTAGCCAATCTCGTCATCCTCTATAAGCTGTCTGGCGAGTCAAGGCTGTCTGGAGAGCATATTCTGGATTACTTGTCATATACAACCAAAGTATGCCAACTGGTTCAGAGATACAATCATCTCTGTATTGATGTATGACAGAGAGGACTGAAAGAACCAGTCCGCCCATGATTTCCGCTGGGGTACAGACATCCCCCATTCCCGGAGGTCTCGTTTACCATGGATGATTCGAACTCGTTTTTCAGTCCCTACAAAATCCTTCCAATAGCTCAATAAAACAAATATTTTGGGACATTTTCCTTATTTTTTCATAGAATTATATGGAGTTTATTCCATATTGTGGAACTTACTCCAGTTTCAGAGGAAGAGATACAGAAAGTAATTAAAAGTTCGCCTGATAAATCTTGTGAACTAGACCCCATTCCAACATGGTTGTTGAAATCCTGTTTACCGGAGCTTCGTCCATTGGTGACGAAGATCATTAACATTTCTTTGAAAACTGGATACATACCCGCATCATACAAAAGTTCGCTTATAAGACCCCTGTTAAAAAAGCAAGGTCTGGATCAAAATACGTTGAAAAATTACAGACCTGTATCAAATTTGCCCTTTGTTTCAAAGATTCTTGAAAAGGTGGTCAGTACACGTATCGAAAAACATTTGATATCAAATAACTTACACGAACAACATCAGTCGGCGTACAGAAAGTTTCATTTTACTGAAACAGCACTTTTGAAGGTTCAGAATGACATTCTCCAATCTCTAGATCAAAACAACGTCACTGTATTGGTGATGTTGGATCTCTCTGCAGCGTTTGATACTACTGATCATAAGACCTTGTTACAGCGCCTGGAGCATATGTTCGGAATAGCAGGCAGACCACTAGAGTGGATGTCATCACATCCTAGTGGTCGCTATCAAACTGTCACAATAGATGGAAAATTGTCAGAACCTGTTCAAATGAATTTTAGTGTGTCCCAAGGATCTGTGCTGGGACTAAAATTCTATGCCATGTACACAACACCAGTCGGTGCTATTTTTAAAAAGCATGGACTTGAGTATCATTTTTATACAGACGATTAACAGTTGTACCTGTCTTTCAAACCGACGGATCAGGTTACAAGAACTGAGGCAATCAGTCGGGTTGAAGCATGTTTTAAGGACATTCTATCTTGGATGCAAGGCAACATGTTGAAACAAAACGTAGACAAAACAGAAGTTATCGTGTTCGCATCTGAACGTAATGTAGGCTTGGTTAACGGCATCTCCATGGCTGTTGGTGACTCAAATATCAGGCCTTCATCATTTGTCAGAAATCTAGGGGCTTGGCTTGATTCCAGGATGGACATGGAGCAGCATGTTTTCAACATCAGGGACTCAAAATCTCTTACGTTTGTTGAAATGATGATACTAGGATGCATGTTGATCTTTTCATGGTAATGTCAAATATGTGTCCTAGTTGCTGTGGCAAGGCTATAAGAAGTTATTATATTGTTAGCGGTGAAATCAATGTATATCTGGTGAAAATAATAGTGGTATCAATCACTAGTGAATTAATATCGTATCATTTCACTAGTGATTTATACGATTTATATTTTCACTCCTCGCTTTGGACGACATCGGTTTTCTTCATTGTTTCGGAAGTGGATGTTACATTCACTTGAGATTTTTGAACACGTCTAACTTCTTTGTTTCTGAACAAAACTATCAAGTGTTGGTATATATTTTCTTAGGTAGAATGTAAGGAACATTTTGGTATCAAGATTATTTTGGTTTGCCGATTTTTTTTTTTTTTTTTTTTTTTTTTTTTTTTTTTTTTTTTTTATTTCTCCAGCGTTTTACATGAAAAGCACTGAACGTCGACGCTACGACGTTCATGTTTTGTTTATTGACGTTAGTTATGACGTCAGAAACGCGCATTGCCGTATAAACAATAAAATAAAAAGAAAGTTTACTCTTTTTCAGTGAATATCATAACAATTTTCATCTCGTGTAATGGAAACATTCAAATTTCACTCGTGCTTCGCACTCTTGAAAAAACTGATGTTTTCATTTCACTCGATGACAATATTTATGGTGTTCACAGCAAAAGAGTAAATATCCTCTATTTGCACGGCATTTGCAGATGTGCGTTAGTTGTTTTTATCAGGTGAGCAAATCGTGGCCTATGGGCCTCTTGTTTGGCTTTAAATTTGCTTTTTATGCAGCTGTTTCCTAAAATACTTAGTGGAATGGCAGACAGTATAGACCCTGATCAGACTTCTTCTGAGGGAACAGACTGGTCAGGGTCTGTATTGTTTGTATATGCCACTTTTTTTTTTTTTTTTTTTTTTTTTTTTTTGTGTGTTTTTTTGTTGTTGTTTTTTTAGAAACTTTGGTGTATGAATATTTAGGGCATTTTCCGTAATAAGAAAGATCAAACATGTATTCGGGACTGATAAAAGTTGGTCTGACTAGTTAAGTGGTCCTATTTCGAGTGGTCGAAATAGCGGAATTTTACTGTTTTTCACCTAGACTTTGGTAAAACTCTGCATATAGTTCGAGTTGCACGGCCGTATCCGATATTATTATATAGCTATAAATATTAAATGATTAAAATGAGCGATAAAAGCCGGGGAGCTAGCTTGCCGTTATCAAGCGATATCGGCACACTCAAGCGATATTGCACACTTATCCGGATGCCTTCTCATATTACCGCTACATGTTGCTTTTGATGACGTCGTAATGCAATGACGTTGCGCCAAATCTTGTCACGCACATTGGTAGAATTAACATTTTTTGTGAGATTACAACAGCACTTTAAAGGTTAGAAACACGCTATAGCTATAAATATTTATAGCTATATAAAAAAAGGGTTATTACACTGATATTGGTAAATATTGTCCGTCGATGGGATATCTATGGACGCTCGCAAGATCTCGTCCTTCGATATCACAACTTGTGAAAATATTTACTAATATCAGTGCAATAACCTTATAAAATTACCACACTGTGCACTTAGATTTTTCAAAATTACTGGAGCACAATATCGCTGGAAGGCAATCAGTTGTCGCGATTATGGCTAGTCATATCTGCTGAACCTCATTAGCCTGCCCTGAGATTATAAAATAGTTGTTCATACTCACCTCAGCTGAGCATGAAATTTTCTCTGCTAATTAATATGAAGTGCATTTTTATATTTATTAGCAGATAAAGTTTCATGCTCAGCTATGTTTAGCAAGAATGAATTTGTTATTGTTAGCAATTTGAGATTCATTTGCAGGACAAATTTTATGCTTAGCTGAATTGAGCATGAAAAAGGTTTTATGAGATCGGGGTCAGGTGGGTTGTTGCTATGGACATTGCCGGGCTAACACCGCTTTTATCAAGGTTTCACTTACATCTCGGCTGAGTTTTGGTGTGGCAAGGGCGTTCAATGCTCATTTCTAGAATGCTTATCAACACTGTATAACATTCCAAATATAAGATATATGCAACACTTCCATTAATTATGCAGTGAAATATAGCTGTTATAGCGAAAACGTAGACTGTCAAGGTATCTGAATAACACCTGTGCTTTAGAAACTAACGTTTTCTCGAATTTGCATGCCCATATGATAAAAAAATTTAGTGCACTAAATCTAAATGTATTTTCAGTATAAAATCTGTAATTTGCTATTTGACAGGTATTCTGAACCCAAATTATAGCATCAAAAGTCAACTTCTCCCCAGCTAGCATTCTACGTAAATCTACATCGGGCCGTTATCGGCCCGTCAGCTACCCTGACGGGCCGATGACGGCCCGATATAGATTTACGTAGAATGCTGAAACGGTCTAACTTGTGGGATCATACCAAGCTTACTTAGAACAGCATTTCGGTCCTATTATCCAAAATTTATGACAACTTGTTTAGTAAGACAAGCAGATTAAGGTTCCCTACCAAAGCACGTGAAATGTCATCTTTAAGAAATTACCATACAGCATTTAATTTTCTTTGGCCTGTGCAAAATATCCCAGCAATACTCAACATATCCCAGCAATACTCAACTTTGAAACAACGTTGTATCCATGTTTGTGTGTCCACTGGATATAATGTCTCCGCTGTCATTCGCATCATACTCTGCTGTCAGCCAAAGCGATACTATACTGTATAGGGTGGACATCTGTTGCTTGTGTAAGTCTTGAGAACAAATATATTTTCCATAGTAAATACAGATTTTCAGCTGAAAAACTTTCAAAATGAAAATGGCTGTCGTGACTTTCAAGCATGTGACATATTTCTTATTTGTAAGCATATGCGTTAACGTGGGTTTATATTTTTGCAATTTGTATTACCTTTATAAAGTAAACATTTACCAGATATCAAAGCCAGCTTTGCATAATGTGCTGTATGAATTTCCTCCAGACTTAGCAATGGAATACAAATACAACTGGACTTATACGGGACAATTCCACAAACATTATAGCAGATTTGCACCAGCCTTAAATTCTACGGAACGCAGATGGTATATACGACTAATACGTGCGTTTGTGCAAAGATGTGAGGACTTCAATATAACATTTATGTTGTGTGGCGGAACCGTTCTCGGTGTTTACATGTACCATGGGTTTATTCCGTGGGATGATGATTTCGATGTGTACGTGCTTCACTCACACCAACGACGTCTACAATCAGCTTTTAAGACCAGTCATACGCATATTTTAGGACGATATGCAAACTTCCAGTGGAAAGTGTGGAACAGAAATGAATCCATAAAAACCCCTAGAAGATGGAATTGGCCTTATATAGACATTTTCTTCTTCAAAACAGCTACACATTTTTATGACTTTACGTATGGAGATCAGAGATGGTTTTTCCCCAAAGGCGACATGTTCCCTCTTCAGGTTGGCTTATTTGAAAATATGTTTGTCCCTGTTCCGAACAATATGACAGCTTACTTGCAGCGAGAGTATGGATTCGACGTATTGGAAAAACGTCAATGTGGTCAATTCGAGCACAAGAACGAAAAGTGGAGAAAGTCGCCTTTATCAATATTGAATTCCATGCTGTTTCATGTATACCCTCGCGTATACCGACACCAAAGTAACGGCTGCTCTTATGAAGAACTACGACTGGGACACACAGTCTTGTACAAAATTAAGCTTCCTATTCATTACAAAAACACGTCTGTTCAAATATATTGAAAATTTTACAAAACAGAAAATTTTCAAAAAACAAAACAAAAAAAAAAAAAAAAAAAGAAAAACTCTGATATTTTTCATGTTTCTGCTCAAAATATAGATTGTGAGTACTCGTTAGGATAGCCTCGCCGAGGCGCTTTATACCGAATACTCACAATCTATGTTTTTGAGCAGAAATAAGAAAAATAATGTACACCCCTGTAAACCCAAGTTTTACTATATAAAGGTGGGGTTTAAGAGGATCAAAATTATATAGGTGTTTTCGTGTTTAATGCTGCAGCAAAAGCATCCTTTGTTCTTACATGTATTAGACAAAGACAATTATTTCGTACCCTCTAGTATGCAAACTAGAAATAACTAGAATACTTCAAGTTGGACAGGGGTTGTGGGGTTGGGGGCAGGAATTTTACAACAGGTAAGGGAGCTGATTGTTCTTCATAAACATAAACCAGTTGTAGCGTATAAAAGACCTAAAAATCTTCAAGACTGTTTAACAAACACAGCATTGAGCATTCCAAAAGAAAGAAGTGAAACTACAAAATGCAATAGTCGCCGATGTTCACATTGTAAGTCTATCATAGAAGGTACTAATTTTACCAGTACTAACACCAACGAGACATTTGAATTTCAGTGGTACATGTGCATCCAATGATGTGATTTACCTTTAAGTTATAACTTGTAAAAAATGTAAAATGCAGTATGTTGGTCAAACACATCAGTTACTGTCTATGCGTATGAACAGTCATAAATTTAACATTAGAAATATAGATGATCCCAACTTTTCAACAAATGTTGCGATTCACTTCAACTCTGATGAACATTCAGTGGAACGAGTTTCTGATAATATGCAAAGACTGCTCAAAGAGACATACTGGATCCATAAGTTGGATACTTTTTATCCTAAAGGACTAAATGCTAAAGTGCTCTACAAATTTTAATTGAGCTGGGATGCGAAAGTTTCTATAGGTAAATGTGTGCCCTCAGCGAGGACTCCAATCAGCTTGCGCAGCTGTGCAGTCTGATAGAGGTCCTCCCTCTTCATAATTCATGGACTATATTTAGTCTAAGTTAATAGGACTTATCACACTGTGCTGGTGTGCAAGTTTTTTGGGTTTTTTTTTTTTTTTTTTTTTTTTTTTTTTTATGAGTGGGGGTGGGGGGAGGGATGGGGGGATACTAAATGTGTCTTGTGGAAATTGATGCACACAGGCTCAATTGATTTTTACAATTTAATTTTGAGACACAGCTGTTGTTTCCATGTTACGCACTACTATAGGACCTATTATTTATGGAAACATTTGTATTATTTACCAGTCAGGTATTTTTAATCCAGTTACATTGTTTCAATTTGCATTTTAAAGCATGTTACGTCCAATAACGTCAACGTCGTTTTGGCGCTTTGTACATCACTTCCTGCTGACGTCAACGTCATTTGGCGCTTTAACATCATTTCCTTTTCATGTTGTTATTATGTATACTGTCTGAAGAAGGAATATATCCGAAACATGTTACAGTAATACTGCTGTGTTTATTTTGATTTTACTTCAGGTATCCTCTAATAAAAATTCAATCAATATTACGTTTCAAAGTTAGAAAAAAACCCTTATGGTTTAAAAAAAACATTTGAAGACTTTGATAGACCGAAAAACCCAGTAAATATACAGCGTGCCGTTATCGGTCCGTCAACACTACTCGCTATGGATTTACGATCGTACGTAGAATGCTTATTGGGAAAAGTTAAAAAGTAAACTTCGGTCTCCTGCGTTTGAGTCCTGCAAGGTTAAGGTCTGAACTGGCAACACCAAATCGGGCAGAGTAAACTATTATTATATACTTTTTTTTTTTTTTTTTTTTTTTTTTTTTTTTGTCGTCCGTAAGAGCGCGAACTGCGCCGTCCGGCATATTGGTTGAGATGTAAATATCGTGGAATGCATCACGAGAACACGGCTATTCAAATGTATTGAAAATTGCACCACCAAAAACTGAAAGTTTTCAGATAAAAATTCTGATAGTTTTTTCTTATTTCTGCTCAAAATATAGATTGTGGGTACTCGTTAGAACCGCCTCACCGAGGCGGTTGTAACGAGTACCCACAATCTATGTTTTTGAGCAGAAATAAGAAAAGTAATGTATACCCCGTAAACCCCTGTTTTACTATATAAAAGTGGGGTTTAAGGGGGTCAGAATTATATAGGTATGTTTTTGTGATAGTAAAATTCAAAGAGGGAGGTATGAAAGTGAAACAAGCAACAAGTTTTAAAATTATCTACAATATTTATTGATAAAAATAAGACAATGTGCAAACAGAGACATATATGTAAACAGTACCTTTCAAGTTTATGTCACAAAGTCCCTCAGAAATATTCATCAGGACTTTCTAAAACAGATCCTTTGAATAACGGTTACTGATCCCGTAAAAACGGCAGTCAAGTCTTAAACCTCTAAGAAAAAAAAAGTTGGATGAGTTTATTTGCATCAAAGGCAGTGCCATTATTTCATAATAGCCTACAACTAAAACTTTTAAGTGCATAAGTCATCTTTGAAGCGTGTATTTTATTACCTCATGTAAGGATATTTGACACAACCCTCATACGAATCGCAGCTAAAGCATCAAAGCATTACGAAAACAGACCTATTCAAATATATTGAAAATTTCACCACCAAAACATGAAAATTTTCAGATAAAAAATTCTGATATTTTTCACATTTCTGCTCAAAACATAGATTATGGATACTCGTTAGAACCGTCTCGGTACTCGTTAGAATCGCCCCGGCGAGGCGGTTCTAACGAATACCCACAATCTATGTTTTTAGCAAAATAAGAAAACTAATGTATACCCCTGAAAACCCCAGTTTTACTATATAAAAGTGGGGTTTAATGGAGTCAAAATTATATAGGCTTGTTTGCGTGATGGGATCAATGTCTGTGTTTATGGAAGCACGAATCCCTTTTGTTCTGATAAGAGACAGATGTTATACACGCACATGCGATTGTATGTGCTTTAGCATGCGTAAAAGATAACAAAAATAAACAAACAACAAAACAACAATCTTACTGACGTAAGAGCAGTGAAGATCCAGGTTAGCCGTAATACCATAGCCTCGGCATGATCAGGATTTACACTATTCATTTCGAAAACATGCCTCTTCAATTATACCGAAAATTTTACCTTTAAAAAAAATCAGATAAAAATTCTGATATTTTTCATATTTCGGCTCAAAACATAGATTGTAGGTACTCGTTAGAACCGTCTCGACAAGGCGGCTCTTACGAGTACCTGCAATCTATATTTTTGAGCAAAAAAGAAAAAAATATGATGTATACCCCTGTAAACTCCAGTTTTAGTAGAATTAACTTTGTTTAATCCATTATTAATTTCCTGTAGAGGACATTTTTGCTGCAGTTCTCCGAGGGAACATTCCTGCCCCCCAACCCTATAACCCCTGTCCAACTTAAAGTATTCTCTTGCGAGTATTAAAGTGTGGGTTTCCCCGAGACAACCCTTTTATATCTCCTGCATTTGCTTCTCTAAGATCATGGAAGGTCTGCATGAACATGACCCCGCTTGCCAATGTAATTAGCGTGTTTGGAATCCATTTGTGATAAATAAGGCACAAGCTCTTTACACCTGTCACCTCTTGGACCTCCCTCTCCGTTTCGCGTGATCGTTGTCTCAGCCAATCAGCTCCCTTGCCTGTTGTAAAATTAATTTGATTTGCCTTTAGTGGTAGTCCCCTTATCATTCAGTTTTGCAGCAGGCAGCAGGCAACATCGCGCATCCACCAATTTTAATTCTGGGAAATTGTTAAACTTACTAAATGGATTACTTACTCGATGTTTAATAGTATAATTGGACTGTTATAAGAAGCGGAAATCGAATATTCTGTCCGACGAAATCAACAGACTAAGCAATACGTGGAAAACGAAGATATTTTAATGAGGGCGAAATCTCTAGACTGTTGTGCGTTTCATCAAGAAAAACGGAACAATGTTGTGAAACGGAACCGGCTTTGAGCCATGGACGCTAAATGACTGGATGATTGTTTGAAATTGTTTAAATATTCTGAAAAGTGATAATGTTTTTCGACGCTAACGGGGAGTCCAGCAAATGCATTGAAATAAAACATTTGCCATCCGATAAATTGTATTGCGACTTGAGAGCATCTCACTCCCCCAGTGGTCAGTAGCCAATCTCGCCATCCTCTATAAGCTGTCTGGGGAGTCAAGACTGTCTGGAGAGCATATTCTGGATTACTTGTCATACACAACCAAAGTATGCCAACTGGTTCAGAGATACAATCACCTCTGTATTGATGTATGACAGAGAGGACTGAAAGAACCAGTCCGCCCATGATTTCCGCTGGGGCACAGACATCCCTCATCTCCAATCAGTTTACTTACAGCCACGAGGGCCCCGGCCCAATCATTTATCCTAGTGTCTGATGGAGGGGTCCGACTAAAACATGATTACCCCATATCCCCTGGTGATCAAGGCAGATATATTGCCTTCCTAGGCAACAGGCTCTTATTACAGTATAACCTCAATGGTTCGAACCCGGAGGGCTCGTTTACCGTGGATGATTCGAACTCGTTTTTTAGTCCCTACAAAATCCTTCCAATAGCTCAAGAAAACAACTATTTAGAGACATTTTCCTTATTTTTTTATGGAATTGTATGAAGTTTACTCCATATTGTGGAATTTACTCCAGTTTCAGAGGAAGAGATACAGAAAGTAATTAAAAGTTCCCCTGATAAATCTTGTGAACTAGACCCCATTCTAACATGGTTGTTGAAATCCTGTTTACCGGAGCTTCTTCCTTTGGTGACAAAGATCATTAACATTTCTTTGAAAACTGGATACATACCCGCATCATACAAAAGTTCGCTTATAAGACCTCTGTTAAAAAAGCCAGGTCTGGATCAAAATACGTTGAAAAATTACAGACCTGTATCAAATTTGCCCTTTGTATCAAAGGTTCTTGAAAAGGTGGTCAGTACTCGTATCGAAAAACATTTGATATCAAATAACTTACACGAACAACATCAGTCGGCGTACAGAAAGTTTCATTCTACCGAAACAGCATTTTTGAAGGTGCAAGATACCGTTTACATATTTGTTTTCATATAATGTTCATTATGCTGTTTGCTTACGCTTAAGCTTTGCAGGATTAAACGGTCTACATTGTACCCAAACCCAGTCCTCCTTATCTTTTGCACATACAGCGGGCCTTAGGGCAGGGAGGTAACATTATGAAAACACACCTATTCAAATATATTGACAATTTTACAAACAAATAGGAAAACATTCTGATAAAAAAAAATCTGATATTTTCTTATTTCTGCTCAAAACATAGATTGTAGGTACTCGTTAGAACTGCCTCGCCGAGACGGTTCTAACGAGTACCACAATCAATGTTTTGAGCAGAATTAAAAAAGTATTGTATACCCCTGGAAACCCAAGTTTTACTATACAAAAGTGGCGTTTAAGGGGGTCAAAATTATATAGGCATGTTTTCTTGATGATTAGTCTATATAAAAGTGGGATTTAAGAGAGTCAGAAATATATAGATATGTTTTTGTGATGAAATGATATGGGACTAACTGAGTAACTAACAGTGTAGGTCCTGATCAGTCGCCACGTCTAGTCTAGAAGTGAACTCTTCCTGTAATGGATTACGTTATAAACCATTAAGTGCTGTGAATTACGTTAGAAATCATTATGAGCTATGTAACTGGTTGCCGTATGTTTCTGCAGATGTTTTACTGTGGTAATGATTTCTTTTTGCAATTTTACAAGATGGGAAGATTTCGTATTGTTTGCAGACGTGTTTAATTCGACATGTGGCACTCATACACATAACTCATCTGTTAAATGTCTGTATGTGTGACATATGAATACTCACTGCGCATTTTGGATAAAAAAGGAAGCTGATGTGCAGACTGATCAACAAATAAAGCACTTTTTTCATCCGAAAAGTGCTGTTATCTTTCTTACTTCTTAACAAAAACATATGTTGTGGTACTCATTAGAAGCGCCTCACCGAGGCGCTTTAAATGAGTACCCACAACATATGTTTTCGTTGAGAAATAAGAAAAATATTATGTGGATACCCCCTCTTATCTGTAGCTATGGACTGATCTGAGTTTTCTTTGGGCGCTTATGTCAAAAAGTACGTTTTCTCATACCGCGCATCATATAATCACACTGGTGCAGATAACTTAACGCTTAGCACTCTGGGTAAACTTTTCACCAGATGACATTAAAATATTTTTCTTGTTTTACTTAGAAAACAGGATTTGGCATTTCATGCAAATCTCTAATGGAGATTCGAATTAGGAGAGTTGCATGAAATGTAAAATCTTCCTTACCCCTCCAAAGGAGTAAGATTGGGTAGCTCGATTGCAGCATGCTCGATGTATGTAAATTCCATTTTCATTCGGCTATATACAAAACATAAGAACATACGTGTTTTTAGATTATACGTGTAATAGGAAAGGAGAAAAAATCCAAATCACATTTTCCCCGACCGGGGATCGAACCCGGTCCGCCGGATTCAAAGTCCAGCACTCTACCACGTCGCTATAAAAGCCGGCTTCTACCGCAAGACAGTAGAAGTGTATCATATACCTAAACTGCTACATCCGAAACAAATACCGGCTTTCTGTATAAATTTTAAAGGCTATGTTTGCTTCTGCGTAATATTTAAATTTCATATTAGTTCGATTAAACATAATGTTGTTGAAACTTTACTTCTAGAATTTAAGAAAAAAGGATGTCTAATAAACACGACAGAGTACAATCAATGTCTGGACGGTAAACGAGCCTTGATTTAAGGGGGATCTGGCCACATTTTCACTGGTTAGTTTATGATTATCAGTACGAAATTGACAATCACAGATCTAGCTGAACAAAAGCCAGTGGTCATTTTTCTCGTGTCAGAAGTATGTGCTGTCCCGTTAGTCAGCGAAGTCATTTGTCATTCCTTGAATGTAAATAAAGCTTTGAGATCCAAAACATTTTTCCATGCGACTCGGAAAACTTGCGTGAAACTGGATGACCCTGTTCATAAACAGGCAGCACTCAATAAATGTGCACGCTAGACCCGCCCCGTTGTTGTTTTCCATTACGAAAACACGCCTATTCAAATATATAGAAGATTTCATCTCCAGAAACTAAAAAAAAATCAGATCAAAAAAACTGATATTTTTTATATTTCTGCTGAAAACATAGATTGTGAGTACTCGTTAGAACCGCCTCGACGAGGCGGTTCTAACGAGTACCCACAATGTATGGTTTCGAGCAAACATAAGAAAAATAATGTATACCCCTCTAAACCCCAGTTTTAGTATATAAAAGTGGGGTTTAAGGGGGTCAAAATTATATAGGCATGTTTTCGTGATGTGTGCATTTTGAGACACGTTTTCAATGGGTATAAAAGGCAGAAACAAAATAAAATGTCTTTGAATCACATTTCAACGGAAGTTTGGAAATCTTTCTTAACAAGAAAATAATTAACTGGCTTATATGTATAAACATTGCTAGACGTCTCCTCATTTGGGCGAATAATACTATGTCAGCAGCTGTATGTGTTATGCGCAAACGATCGCAATTATCAAAGGGAACCAGAATGTCAAGGAGGAACACTTTTGAACAAAGATTGCACTTATTCACGATTCATCCAACAAGTGTTTTGTACATGTAGAAAATCGATATTGACATATAAGCAAGGTGTTTTTGGAATGAAAAAACATCGATTTCATGTGTTTGGAGAAACCTTTTCGCTCAAGAAGAGGTTCCAGTTTACGTTGATGAAAAGAACTTATGGCTTGCGTAAATAGAAATAGAGAAATTAAGCACCAGGCGTTTTCTGAGGTATTACTATGATATAAATCTTTTGCAATTTTCGCAAATAGAATTCGAATCATCCGCAAAATAAAATAGGCGATTTTCAGGGGAAAATTTAACAGTTTTTATGTTATCAAGTTAATTTCTTGTTTGGCAATACGTCCTTGGACCGTATTTTACTTGTTTTGTGATGGTATAACATGTTTCTTCACAGTCGTAAATGCTTTTAGAATATTTACAATGTTTCTAGCCTTCTTCACATTTCACAAAATTTGCAGTAATATCTGCCTATTATCCTTATATTATATTTTAGATTAAGCTAGACGATTTCTTTTGCTGTAAAATCGATCAGACAAAAAGCAGATGGTGTGATAGCTAGTCAAGTTCACTTTTACATTTGACTTGATGAAGTGCTGCGCGTTGGGAATGAGAGACTAGTCTGCGCACCAAGGCAATTTCGTCAGAAGTATTCTTGGACAGGCAAAAGTTGTTAAGCAAATAACGACGCCAGTGCTCGCCTGATTCCGCACAGACTGGACCTAACCTCATTGTTAATACGATTAACTCTTGTGAGACATTAGACTGGTCCCAGTCTCCAGCAAACTGCTTTGCTTATTATGATAATGTTTGGCTTGCAGATGCATATTGACAACATCTAACAAATGATATTGTTAAATGCACCAGTTATAATTATTGTGTATCACGCTTAAAAAATAGGCTCAGGGCTCCAGATAAGAAAGAAAGGTCCTTAGAGTTCCGGATATGAGGGAAAAAAAACGTTTGGCTACATACTGACAAGATCTAACCCAGGACATTTCTGTATACCAGATTTCTTCACCAATAGTCTTGTCGGGCGTGTCACATCACGAAAACACGCCTATATAATTTAGACCCCCTTAAACCCCACTTTTACATAGTAAAACTGGGGTTTACATGAGTAAATATTATTTTTCTTATTACTGCTCGAAACATAGATTGTGGATACTCGTTAGAACCGCCTCGTTGAAGGTTCTAACGAGTAGCCACTATCTATATTTTGAGCAGAAATATGAAAAATATCGGAATTTTTCATCTGAAAATTTTCATTGTTTGGTGGTAAAATTCTCAGTTTATTTGAATAGGCATGTTTTCGTAATGTGTCCATCCGTAATCAGTTTGTGAAAACTCTATAACATTTTTACCGCTTGGAATATTTTGATAATTTCTGGTACACAGATGCATATTGACAAAACCCAACAAATGATGTTTTCAAATGCAACCATGTTTAAGTAAAAATGTGTACACCTCATGAAAAAAACAGCATTTTTCAGAGCTCCTGATAAGCGGGGAAACATTAGAAGATCCTAATGCTCTTAAGAAGAAAGAAAAAACGATAATGTTTGACATGCAGATACATATTGAAAAAGAACTAACCAATGAAATTTCTAAATACCAGATTTCTTTGCAAATAGCCTTGAGTGGCGTGTCTGTCCGTCGGTAATCAGATGTGAAAATCGCTTTAACTTGTTAACCGCTTGAAATATTTTGTTTACAATTTCTGATACAAAGATACGTATTGATAAGAACTAATCAATATCGACAAATTTTAAAGCAACTAGTATTCCTCATGAAGAAAATAGTGGTGTTCAGGGCTCTATATAAGAAGAGAAAACATTAAAGGCACAAGAGCTCTGGATAAGAGAGATAAAACGATAAATTTGAAATGCAATCTGTGTAAGGCGTGTCTGCTCTACCAAGGGACATAACGCCAAGAGTTATGGGCCCTTGGCGACTTTTCTGCTACTAAACCTTTCTTACCTTAGGGACCAAGTGTGGTATAAGTTTCATTGAAGTAGGACCACAAACATTAAAGCTATTAAGCAAAATGCATTTTAATTTTGCAGTCACGGAATAACGGAATAACAGAATGATGGAATCACGGAGTCATGGAATCATGGAATCACGGAAGGACATCATAGCAAATCCAGTCTAGCCCCACTTTTTCAAAGCGGGGCTATAATAACTATATATGGTTTAGGGGTGGGGATCCCAATGGTTTTTGAGATATTTGGCCTTTTATGACTTGAAGGGGTTTAGAGCATACCCCAGTCTATGTCATTGAATGTGTTTTATCATAAGGAGCAAGAGTATATATGGTTTAGGATGGGGATCTGAGCAGTTTCTGAGATATTATGTCTTTTATGACTGAGGGGGTGGGGTATTACCATGAGGGACCCCCCGGTCTATGTCACTGAATGCTTCTTACCATAAGAAGCAAGGGTACATATGGTTTAGGGGAAGGGGTGGTGATCTGAACGGTTTCTGAGATGAGGCCTTTTATGAAATGACAGGGTGGGGCATACCCACAAGGGACCCCTGGTCTGTGTCATTGGATGCGTCTTATCATGAGGAACAACAATATATATGGTTAAGTGGTGGGGATCTGAACGGTTTCTGAGATATATATATGGCCATTTTGAACTGAAGTAGGGTGGGGCAAATCACCGGGGAACTCTCTCTATGTCAATGGATGCATCTTATCATAAGGAACAACAATGTATATGGTTTATGGGTGGGGATCTGAATGGTTTCTCAGATATTAAACCATTTATGAAGTGAAGGGGGATGGGACATGCTGTGGCAGCCATCTTGGATTTTGTTCGGCTCAGTTTTACCTATTTTGTGTTTCTTAGGTGCCCCGATGCTCCTCAACAAGTTTCAACCCAAATGGATTATAGTTTTTAGAAGAGATGTCCAAAATATGAATTCTCAACATTTTTTCCCATATTAATATACCAGGGGTATCAATAGGGCCCATACAAATGCATGAGGAAGCAAATTTGACCTTCTCGTAAATAAAAGGTCAAAGGTCAAAGTAGGATCATCATTTTAGCAATTTTGGAAGACCGCCTGTCTTAGATGATCTGTGCACAGATTAAGCCCGAAGGCTCTGGAGAAAAAAGACTTTTAAAGGTTTTTTTTACTATATATGGGCGTGGCGGCCATCTTGGTCAATGAACCGCAACCACTTTAGCAATCTTTAATTGCCCCCGACCTAAGGAGGTGCCATATAAAATTTGAGCATAACTGGCTCAGGGTTTCTGAGGAGAAATCATTTGAAATTCTCAACAATTTTCCCATACAAATGTATTAGGCTCATATAAATGCACAGGTAACCAAACATGACCTTGCCGTACAAAGGTCAAACATCAAAGTACGACTATCATTTTAGCAACTTTGGCAGATCTCCCATCCCCAATAATTTGTGCAAAGATTCAGCCTCATGGCATCCTGGATACTATAGAGGAAGATTTTTAATGTTTTGTGCCATATATTGGCATGACGGCCATCTTGGTCAGTCGGCTGCTACGCTCGTACCATTTCAGAAATCTTTCATTCCCCTGACCTACGGAGGCCCCATATGAAATTTTGAGCGAATTTGGCTCAGTGGCTTCAGAGGAGAAGTTGTTTGAAATTCTCAACAGTTGTCCCATACAAATGTATGGGGCATACAAATGCAGAAGGAAGCAAACATGACCTTGACGTGAAAAGGTCAAATGTCAAAGTACGACAATCATTTTAGCAGCTTTAGTAGATCTCCTGTCCCCGATGATTTATGCAAATATTTAGCCCCAAGGCATCCTCGATTCTGGAGCAGAAGATTTTTTTAAAGGTTTTTAACATATATGGGCATGGCTGCCATCTTGGTCAAGGGACCGCGACCATTTCTGCAATCTTTTGTTCCATTAACCTAAGGAGGCTCCACATAAAATTTGAGCAAATTTGGCTCAATTGCTTCAGAGGAGAAGTCGTCTGAAATTCTCAGCAATTTTCCCATTCAAATGTATAGGGCTCATAGAAATGCATAAGGACGCAAACTTGACCTTGCCGTAATAAGGTCAAATGTCAACGTACGACAATTCTTTAAGCAACTTTAGTAGACCTCTCGTCCCCAATGATTTTTGCAAAGATTCAGCCCAAGGCATCCTCGGTTCTGGAGAAAAAGATTTTTAAAGGTTTTTATCATATATGGGCATGGCGGCCATCTTGGTCAACGGACCGCAACCATTTTAGCAATCTTTCGTCCCCCTGACCTAAGAAGGCTCAATATGAAATTTGAGCAAATTTGGCTCAGTGGCTTCAGAGGAGAAGTCCTTTGAATTTCTGAACAATTTTCCCATTCAAATGTATGGGGCTCATACAAATGCATAGGGTGGCAAACTTGACCTTGCCATAAAAAGGTCAAATGTCAATGTACGACAATTCTTTTAGCAACTTTGGTAGACCGCTGGTCCTTGATGATTTGTGCAAAGATTCAGCCCCAAGGCACTCTCGGTTCTGGAAAAGGTTTACACCATATATGGGTACAGCGGCCATTTTAGTCAACACACCGCAACAATTTTAGCAATCTTTTGTTTTCCTACCTTAAGGTAGCTCCATATGAAATTTGAGCAAAATTGGCTCGGCAGCTTCAGAGGAGAAGTCGTGTGAAATTCTCAACAATTTTCCCATTCAAATGTATGGGGCTCATATAAATGCATTGAGAAGCGAACTTGACCTTGCCGTTAAAAGGTCAAACTTCAGCGTACTAAAATTCTTTTAGCAACTTTGGTAGACCTCTCGTCTCCGATGATTTGTGCAAAGATTAAGCCTTTGAATTTCTCAACAATTTTCCCATTCAAATGTATGGGGCTCATACAAATGCATAGGGGAGCAAACTTGACCTTGCCGTAAAAATGTCAAATGTCAACGTACGACAATTCTTTTAGCAACTTTGGTAGACCTCTCGTCTCCGATGATTTGTGCAAAGATTAAGGTTTTGAATTTCTCAACAATTTTCCTATTCAAATGTATGGGGCTCATATAAATGCATAGGGGAGCAAACTTGACCTTGCCGTAAAAATGTCAAATGTCAACGTACGACAATTCTTTTAGCAACTTTGGTAGACCTCTCGTCTCCGAGGATTTGTGCAAAGATTCAGCCCCAAGGCACTCTTGGTTCTGGAGAAGAAGATTTTTAAAGGTGTTTTACCTTATATGGGCATGGCGGCCATCTTGGTCATTAGAGCGCGACAATTTTAGCAACCCTTTGTTTCCCTACCCTAAGGTAGCTCCACTCAGCGGCTTCAGAGGAGAAGTCGTTTGAAATTCTCAACAATTTTCCAATTCAAATGTATGGGGCTCATACAAACTCATAGGGAAGCGAACTTGACCTTGCCACAGAAAGGTCAAACGTCAACGTACGACAATTCTTGTAGCAACTTTGGTAGACCTCCCGTCCCCGATGATTCGTGCAAAGATTCAGCCCTAAGGCTTCCTCGGTTCTGGATAAGAAGCTTTTTAAAGATTTTTACCATATATGGGCATGGCGGCCATTTTGGTCATCGGACCGCGACCATTTTAGCAATCTTTCGTTTTCCCAGCCTAAGGAGGCTCCATATGAAATTTGAGCAAAATTGGCTCAGTGGCTTCAGAGGAGAAGTTGTTTGAAAATGTTAACGGAAGGACAGATGGACCGACGCACGTACGAACCCACGAAATGGGGGTTATGTGATGGCTATTTTAAGTGACGTGTCTCAAAGTTTTTACGTGACTTTTCAAATGTTCTAACGAAATGGTAGTTATGTGACATTGTCCAAATTTAAAGTGACCCATTAATACTTTGATTGTAAATTCAGACATAATAACTCAAGTGCATTGATGCTATTATTTAAATCAATGGTCACTTAAATTATTGAATGGATCACAGTCATATAAATGCATGATCAGGAGTCACATAAGAACCTTAAGTCACATATTCTTTTAGACAAGAGTCACATAAATTATTGACGGATGTCCATATGATGGACAAAGATACCTATATGATTTATGTGACTCTTCTCCATTTGTGGAGTAGTCACATAACATGTATTTCGGCATAAACAGCAAAAAGCGTTTTAAGTGACGGTCACTTAAAAAGAAACAGTCACATATAATCACTTTCAGCAAAACAAAAAAACAAAAACAAAAAAAAAACAGTCACATAACCATCATTTCGTTAGAACGGACGAACGACGGACGAAAAGTGATCACAATAGCTCATCCTGAGCATAGCTAAGGTGAGCTAATGCCCCACTCCTAGCGGACATTTTTTTTTTTTGACGACTCATGAAGGCTTGAACTATCTTGGTAGAGGGCTACAAAAAAATCATTCCTGCAATGTTATATTGAAATCGGTCCAGTGGTTTGTGATAATAATATTTTTAAAGCTTTCTATATAGATATATAGGGAAAATAAGCCCCGCCCCTAGTGGCCATGTTTTTGACAAATTATGACGGCTTGAATAATCTTGGTAGAGGGTCACCAAGGAAACATTTCTGCTATATTGAAATCGGTCCAGTGGTTTCTGACAAGAAGATTTTAAAAGTTTTTGACAAAATCATGAACAATCTTGGTAGAAGGTCACCAAGAAAACATTTCTGCTTAATTATATTGAAATCGGTCCAGTGGTGTCTGACAAGAAGATTTTTTAAAGTTTTCTATATAGATATATAGGGAAAATAAGCCCGGCCCCCCCCCCGCCCCCCTTCCCCCCCCCCCCCCCACCCACCCTCTGGCGGCCATTTTGTTGCCAAATCATGACGGCTTGAACAATCTTGGTAGAGAGTTACAAAAAAAAATATTCCTGCAATGTTATATTGAAATCGGTCCAATGGTATCCGACAAGAAGATCATTAAAGTTTTCTATATAGATATATAGGGAAAATAAGCCCCCACCCCCCCCTCCCCCCCCCCCCCGCCCCCCTACCTGGCGGCCATGTTTTTTGACAAATCATGACGGCTTGAACAACCTTGGTACAGGGTCACCAAGGAAACATTTCTGCAAAGTTATATTGAAATAGGTCCAGTGGTTTCTGAGATAGTTTTCTGTCTGTTTTTCTATATGTTTTTTGACGAATCCAAATGGCTTGAACAATCTTGGTAGAGGATCACGAAAGGAACATTTCTGCAAAATTATATTGAAGTCGGTCCAGTGGTTTCTGACAAGAAGATTTTTTAAGTTTTCTATATAGAAATACAGGGAAAATAAGCCCCGCCACTGGCGACCATGTGTTTTGACGTATCATGACGGATTGAACAATCTTGGTAGAGGGTTACAAATGAAACATTCCTGCCGTGTTATATTGATATCGGTCCAGTGATTTCTGACAAGAAGATTTTTAAAGTTTTCTATATAGATATATAGGGAAAATAAGCGCTCCCAACCCCACCCCCACCCCCCACCCCACCCCCACCCCCGCCACTGGCGGCCATGTTTTTTGACGAATCCAAATGGCTTGAACAATCTTGGTAGAGGATCAAGAAAGAATCATTTCTGCCAAGTTATATTGAAATCGGTCGAGTGGTTTCCTGACAAGAAGATTTTTTTAGTTTTTAGTTTAAAAAATATGTTAAGCTCCTGTGACCTAGAAATGCAATGGACCAGAACCATCTGAACAACTATAAAAGAGGACCAACCAAGAATCATTCCTGTGAAGTTTGGTCAAAATTCATTGAGTGGTTTAGGAGGAGTTGTCGTTTGAAGAAATTGTTTACGGACGGACGAACGAACGACGGACGACGGAAAAAATGTGATTACAAAGGCTCACCTTGTCACTACTTGACAGGTGAGCTAAAATATCAGAATTTTTATATGAACACTTTCAGTTTTTGGTGATAAAATTTTAAATATATTTGAATTTGTCTGTTTCGTAATAAACTTTATTTTGGCTTGCTGTTTGCTTTCAAGCACACAAGACTTATTCTGAAAAAAGCATATGTACTAAGAGGAAAGACCCATTACGAAAACACGCCTATTCAAATATATAGAAAATTTCACTTCCAAAAACTGAAAATTTTCAGATGAAAAAATTCTGATATTTTTCATATTTCTGCTCAAAATATAGATTATGGGTACTCGTAAGAACCGCCTCAGCGAGGCGGTTCTAACGAGTACCCACAATTTATGTTTTTAAGCAAAAATAAGAAAATTAACGTATACCCCTGTAAATCCCAGTTTTACTATATAAAAGTGGGGTTTAAGGGGGTCAAAACTATAAAGCTATGTGTTCGAGATGCTACTTTGCTTCCCTTGGAAATGTCCTATTAAAAAAGTCCCTTTTTCCAGTCGGCGGCAAAACATTTTTTACATAGTTACCTTTCTTAAAAGTTTAACCGTGTCCGTAAATGGGCTACATTATATAAAAGATGCTTGAGACACACATTAGTAGCTAAATATTTTGAGGATAAGTGCGTCAAAGTTGTCAGATTAGGATCTTGACTGTTTGTAGGCATTTTACAGAATCCACTTTATATTACAATAATATAATATAATATAATATAAAATAATATAATATAATATTACAATTATATTACAATAGAAAAACTATAGACTCCGCCCGCAAACTATCTGGGGTTTTATTACCATACGTCCCCTAGACCCCTTACCATATTCAGTGTATATAATGTCATAGAGGCTACCTGCCAAAAAGTTTCATTTAAGTTTCTTACTTTGTGTGTGTGTGTGTGTGTGTGTGTGTGTGTGTGTGTGTGTGTGTATGTGTGCGTGCGTGCGTGTGCGTGTGTGTGTGTGTTTTGCTCAACTTTATATTTCTTCTTTCCTATATCTTCATGGACGTTGTATATACAGTCAACTCTCGTTATCTCGACTTCGCTTATCTCGAATAACCGCTTATCTCGAAGTAAAAATCCGATCCCTCTTTAAACGAGAAAATCTTACAACAGGTAACAAAAGATTGTGGAAAAAAAGGGAAAATTGCTCCGAGGGGAGCAATTTCTCCTCTTTTCCACAAATTTTCAATATATCTCGAATTTCAGGAGTCAAATTACAATTTTTTTGCGGAATGTGGTAGTTCGATTTACTTTTTCCTCAATCTACAAACCTGATATGTCGAGGTACGGATATCTCAAAGTATTTAAGAGAGTCCCTTGGACTTCGAGATAACGAGAGTCGACTGTATTTGTCAAATTCCACTTTACTTCCTTATTTTTCCCTTATATTTCATTATGTAGGGCCTGATGCCTTAACGTTTTTGTATGTTTATGAATATTGTATAACTGATATAAAATTTGTTAATTTACCCAAGGCAGAGTTAAACTTATGTTATATCAATTTATTTGAGTTTCTTGTAACGTTTAGTTTTATATTGATTGGGATTCCATTAGGCTACATGTAGCTTGACCGCCCCGTTCCCTTCCATCCCTTCCACCCCCCCCCCCCCCACTCCCCCACCCCACCCCCGCCCACCACCACCAACACACACACACACACACACACACACACACACACACACATACACACAATCATCACTTACATTTTTGTTGTTGTTGTTGTTTCTTTTTTTTTTCAGCCATTATGTTAGTTATAAATTTAGAAGTTTAGGTACCAATGTTGCAACTTGTTTGGAAACTGTTGCTAATTCTGCTTACCTGATCATTAATTTTGCTGTTTAACTCCATTGTTTGTCTTTCTCTTTGATGTTGAGAACTTGTGGATCTGATTGTATCAGTTCCTGGGTTCACTTATAAACTTTACCAAAACTTTCTTATATCCCGTTTGGCCAAAACTAGTTAGACTATCCCAGAAAACATGATACTTCAGTTCTACTTTTTCAGATTTGTTGGTGTTTCATGGCTCTAAAAGGCCATTCATTTTATCATATACAGTCTAACCTCAATGGGACCATGGAAATTCGTTCGAGACATGGGTAGTTCGAACCACTGAAGGTTAATCATGGCTCCAGTTCAGGAAGCAAATAGCAATAACTTAGGAAAATCTTTTCGATTTTCTACACAGTGATAGTATGTTGAGTGTACTCATTAGAATCGCCTCGACGAATCGATTCTAATGAGTACATACAACATACAATTTCACGATAAAATAAAATTTCCTTAAATATTTGTTTTCTTGAGCTATCGGAAAAATTTCGTAGGGACTCAAAGACGAGTTCGAATTAGCCATGGTAAACGAGCCATCGAGGTTCGACTGTATCTATAATAATTCGTACATTTCAGACTTCATGTTCAGTAAGACAAATAAGATAAATAGGAAAATATGCTATGTAAAGACTGACCCATTTATACCATATGGATTTTTCTACATGAATTCTTTGGACAGGTACATTTCAAATTGTAGGGGTCTCTGGTTACTTTATTATTATTACCGTTTTCTAGACAGTGTAAACCCTGATCAGACGCCGCGTTCTGTTGCGTCTGATCTAGGTCTGCATTGTTTGCTGATGTCCCTCTTATGGGACGTTAAGCATAAAAGGGTTAAGCGGCAATTTTACTCCTAAATATTGGGACAGGCATACCTGAACAAAGCAGAACGGTAAGATAGTTTTCAGGTTCTACAAAAGCCAGGTGAACTAAACTTGGTATATACAGTCGATCCTCGTTATCTTGAATTCCAAGGGACTCTAATAAATACTTCGAAATATCCGTACCTCGACATATAAGATTTGCAGAATTGAGAAAAAATTATTCAAACAACCAATTTAACAAATTTACGTATGTATAATTGGACTCATGAAGTTAAAGATATATTGAAAATATTGTGGAAAAGAGGAGAAATTGCTCCTTAGGAGCAATTTCTCATCTTTTCCACAATATTTTTACCTGTTGTTAGCTGTTCATGTATAGGCAGGGACCAGATTTTCACTTCGAAATAAGCGGTTATTTGATATAAGTGAGGTCGAGATAACGAGAGTCAACTGTATTTGTACCTTGTTCCGCATGTTTTCAAGAACATGCAGGCTCATAATAGCAAACGCCTAAGACTGCCTAGACTGACCCGGGTGGATTTCGGACGGCCTGTCTGATATACAGACCGCAAGAGGAAAACACGTACTAACTTACATCTGCAACCAAACGAAGCCGCAAATCAGCCTTCGCATTTGCGCAGTCTGACCAGAATCTTCACTGGGCGTCTTTCGGCTATCCAAATATGCAAAATTCTTCCTGCGGACAACGAAGACTCTGATCAGACTGCGTGATGCGAAGAGTGATTTTAGGCTATTTAAGGCTTCGTTGATCGCACATGCCAGAATGTAAATTTTCTCACGTTACGGCCGTCCGAAGTCAATCAAGGCAGCATAAAGTGGTGTACATAGTATTCGTCTGCATGTATTTGAAAACAAAACAAAAGGCGAGCCTAAATAAATAATACAAAGAATACCGGAATGAATACATGTCATTTATATTTCAGTCATGTTGATATCACAGACGATAAACAAACAGAAATAACAAACAACATTTTTACGAACCCCGCCCAGCGGGCACGTGTTGAGACAACGTCGCATCAACATCGATGCAACGTCACGACGTTCCATTGATATTGACACGATGTTGTATCGACGTCATGTGCTGATATTTTCCGGAAACAGTCAAACAATCACAATCGTCCAAGCTACGTCATTTCAACAATGCCGTGACGTCATCATGACGTCAAAACTATGTTTTAGGGACGTTGTGTGTTTCCTGAGAAATGAATCATATTTTTTTTTCCAACTAAGTCAATTAACAATTATTTATACAACAATATGACAAACTATTAACATTTTTTTGTTTGAATCAGGCTTACAAACGTTTCAGTCGTGCTTTCAAAACTAGAATGCTATGGCCATATGCAGACATAAGCATGCTGAACCAACATGCCATCTCTCAGTGTAATTGAGACATTCGCTGTCTGCGTGATGTTTAATAAAATGCTACGGAATCTATCTAAGACAGCTGTGGCTTAAACGCGTGGACTCGTGGTATGGATATTCGATGTTCGCATATAGTCCAGGCGTACCATTCCTGACAAGCATATTCACTTTAAGTGTGTATCATTCTTGTGGGGTTTCGAATCTTATTATTATTGTCATACCAGCTGAAACTGCCTTACTTACTTACATTAGATTAAGCACTTCTGCTTCTAAAGTGACGACCCAGCTAGCATTCTACATAAATCTATAGCGGGCCGTTATCGGCCCGTCAGCTACCCTGACGGGCCAATAAAGGCCCGCTATAGATTTATGTAGAATGCTTACTGGGGACTGTCTAGTGTTTGGGGAATCACAATGTCAGCGGTGAGGAAATGTACCACCTCATATATGCGCCCATCAAATATTCGAATCAGCTGCGCATTCGCGCAATCTGATTAGAGTCTACATTGTCCGCATAAAGACGTTTTGTATACTTTGCTATCCCATATGCACCCAGTAAATAATCTGGTCAGACTGGGCTAACACGCAGACTGATCTGAATCTCTGCTTGGCGAACATTTTGGAAGGTAATGTTTTTGCCAATGCGACTCATATCGTTCTTCCTCTTCTTCTTCTTCTTTTTTTTTTTTTTTTTTACGTGGCACAAATATTATAATGACAATCAGAATTATAACAATAATGAATCAAACATGATAGCCAAACGATTGAAATGATAATAATGATCAACAAACACCACATCAAAACTGGCTATAACAAACAACTCAGTAATACATATACATGTACATTGGCCGCGCCATAGGAAAACATGTATTCGGGCATATGCGAACAGCGAAGGCCCAGATCAGCCTGCGCATCCGCACAGTTTGATCAGGGCATTCGCTTTCTGCGAACAGAATAATTGGATACAATAGAATGTTTCAATGTAGAGAAAATGCCCTGATGAAACTTTGCGCAGGATGATGTAAATGCGCACATTGCACGCATGCGCGGTCCACATTGTGATGACTATATAGTAATCAAGGCTCAAGCATCAAAATGATTGAACCCTTTTATGCCGAGAGGACTGTTCTAACACAACTCTTTGGACCGGTCCATTTCCAGTATAAGGGGTGTCTGGTTAGTTTCTATTATTACTGTGTTTTATAGAAGTTCCTGTATTTAATGCAAACAGTGGGGAGCCTAATCAGACGCCATGTCTGCGGGTCTGATCTTGGTCTGCACTGTCTGGCAACGTCCCTTTTATGGAACGCTAGGAAAATGGTTCAAGGAGAATGGATACACTTGGAGAATTAGTTTTGCCTTACATCTAAACAGGTGTTTACTTTAAATGAAAAAACAAGTGCTCCTAAAGAGAGAATTCGCTTCTCTAAGGAGCGTATTTTTCCTCTTTTCAGAACATTTATTACGTTTCAGTCCCTTTAAAAATAATAAAACTATAGATACATTTGTTTTCATTGTGTCAATTTTTAAGGATATTTGATACATTTGGTAGATTTTTAAAAACTGTGGCAATTGTATTGTTCTTATTTCTTCTTCATCTCTCGTTTTGGTGTCTCGGGAGGGTTGTGCTTTGTGACCTTGGCATTGCCTGTGTATATTTACTTATTATTTAGAAGCAAGCCTTTATCCTTTTATGCCTAGTGTCCCATGAAAGGGACATTGGCAAACAATGTAGATCCAGATCAGACGCCGCATCATTCGGCGTCTGATCAGGGTCAACATTGTTTGTATTAAAATACAAGAATTACTATAAGCATGGTAATTAATAAAATTAATCAGACATACCTTCTATTGGAAATGAATCCGTCAAAAGACTTAAGGTAGAAGAGTCCATTCGGCATAAAAGGGCGGCAAAACAATTTTGACAGAGTTGCCTCCCCCCGACAGTGTATCTATTAACCTTAAAGGTGTCTTTAAGCTTGAACCCAGGCCTAATGACACTGTGTAGATAAGGTTAGTTTATAAGATGACTCCGCTATTATCATGTCATAAAGTGACATAACCATACGTTTCATAACACTCGGTTACAGGCGCATAACGTCATTGCGCCGACAATGACAACGTTATGTGTTCCCTTGACAAGCAATTCTACGCCGTGAAATGCAGTTTAAAAGTCATATGATTAAAAGATTCTTATGTTTGTGGTCATTTCATTTGAAATGTATCATCAGGAAAACGTACCTATATAATTTTGACCCCCTCAAACCCCACTTTCATGAAGTAAAACTGGGGTTTACCGGGGTATACATTATTTTTCTTATTTCTGCTCAAGAACATAGATTGTGGGTACTCGTTAGAACCGCCTCGGCAGTGCGGTTCTAACAAGTATCCACAATCTATGTTTTGAGCAGAAATATGAAAAATATCAGAGTTTTTTATCTGAAAATTTTCAGTTTTTGAGGGTGAAATTTTCTATATATTTAAATAGGCGAGTTTTCGTAATGTTAAACTCCTCGCCAGAGGCTCGTTTCATGAATTTCATGTGAAATGACCACTCGTGTAATCACCTCTATATATGATATTACGATCGGCATACAAGTACGACTTTATTAAAAGTAAATAGTTAACCTGTCATTAACAATATTTATAAAGAAAAAAATAAACTTATATCAATGTACATGTATATAAAGTTGATAAATTTTTAACACAGAATTCTCATTAACAAAATTGCATTCATTACGAAAACTAGCCTATTCATATATATAGAATATCTCACCTCCAAAAACTGAAAACTTTCAGATAAAAAAAAACTGATATTTTTTCATATTTCCTCTCAAAACATAGATTATGGGTACTCGTTAGAACCGCCTCGACGAAGCGGTTCTAACGAGTACCCACAATCTATGTTTTTGAGCAGAAATAAGAAAAATAATGTATACCCCTGTAAACCCCAGTTTTACTACATAAAAATGGGGTTTGAGGGGGTCAAATGTTATAGGTATGTTTTCGTGATGGAAAGCTTTTTTTATTACCACACTTACATTACATGATCGGATAGAGAGGTCCGGCAAACAATGCAGATCCAGCGTAAGCTACTCCTAATAAAGCAGTTTAATTATGATCTACATCAATTGTTATTCGATCAAAAACTTTTAGACATCGCATTAGTAATCAAATGGAATGCTACATACCATTTGTCGTCTGCTTTGTCTTCTGCCGGATACTTTAAAAGCTATTTCTGCAAACAGTGTGGACCCAGATCTGACTGCTCCTTTAAGAACAGTCTGATTTGGGTCCACACTGTTTGCCTGTATGCAAAAATAGGTTTGAAAAAGTTTGCAAGAATATTCAGCAGACGACAAAAATCAGACGACATTTTCAGATGCAGATTTTCTTGGCGTTTTAAGGGTTAAGAGTCGCTATATTTATGGGAACTCGTACCTTCGGATATGTGGGCACAGCAAAGATTCAGATCAACCTGTGCATTCATACAGTCTGATCAAAATCCTTACAGGGCACAATTTAGATAGCCAACAAGACGGCCAAAATGGCGCTGTATCGCTCACCTGATTACCAGACAAGTTTCGATTCAACTGGCCTTTCGGTTCAAGCAAAGAAGTTCAATATAGATATTCAAGATGGTGGCCATCTTGGATTTACAATCAGAATGATTTTAGCTACTTTTGGTCTACAAATCACATAAAATTTATAATTCCACTTAAGTTTCGAGCCTTTTGGTTCAGGATTAAAAAGTTCAAAATAGATTTTTAACATGGCTGTTAAGGCTACCATCTTGGATTTCCGATCGGAATAATAAGCTTCTTTTGATTGACAAGTCACCCTGATACATCCTATCAAGTTTCGAGTCAATTGGTCTTACTGTTCAGAACAAGTTCAAAAATAGATTTCCAAGCTGTGGCGGCCATATTGGATTTCTGATCAGAACAAATTTAGCTATTGTTGCTCTACAAGTCACCCAGATACTTCCTACCACGTTTAAATTGGACTTTAACATTTCAGGAGAAGAAGTGCAAAATAGATTTCGAAGATAGCCCTCACGGCAGCCATCTTTGATTTCTGATCCGAGCGATTTTAGCTTTTTATTTTTATTTACAAGTCACCACGAAGCTTCCTACCAAGTTTCGAGTCAATTGGTCGTTCGTTTCAAGAGAAGAAGCAACAAAAGAGATTTTCAAGATAGCGGCCATCTTGGATTTTCGACCGGAACGATTTTAATTATTTTTGGTCCGCAAATCATCCCAATGCGTCCTAACAAGATCCAAGTCAATTGGCCTTTCAATTCAGGAGGAGAAGTGAAAAATAGATTTTCAAGATGGCGGTCATGGCGGCCATCTTTGATTTCCGATCTAAACGATTTTAGATATTTTTGATCTACAGGTCACCCCCATGCTTCCTACCAAATTTCAAGCTAATAGGCCTTACGGTTGAGGAGAATAAGTGAAAAATACATTTTCAAGATGGCGGCCATGACGGCCGTCTTGGATTTCCGATCGTAACAATTTAAGGTATTTTATCTAAAAGTCACCCAAATGCTTCCTACAAAGTTTCAAGTCAATTGGTCTTTCGAATCAGGAGACGAGGCGAAAAGTAGATTTTCAATATGGCCGCCATAGCGCCCCCCTTGGATTTCGGAACGATTTTAGCTTTTTTTCATTTAGTAGTCACCCTAATGCTTCCTACCGTGATTCAAGTTAATTGGCCATTTGGTTCAGGAGAAGAAGCGAAAGATAGATTTTCAAGATGGCGGCCGTGACGGCCATCTTGGATTTCCAATCCAAACGACTTTAGTTTTCTTGATCTATAAGTCGCCCTGATGCTTCATACCGAGTTCCAAGTCAATTACCTTTTTAAGTTCAGGAGAAGCGAAAAATAGATTTTCACGATGGCGGCCACGGCGGCCATATTGGATTTCCGATCTAAACGATTTTAGCTATTTTTGATCTTCAAGTCACCTGGATGCTTCTTACCAAGTTTCAAGTCAATTTGCCTTTCGGTTCAGGAGGAGAGGGAAAAATAGATTTTCAAGATGGCCGTCATGGCGGCAATCTTGGATTTCCGATCGAAACGAATTCAGCGATTTTTGATCTACAAAAAAAGGGGTAAGAGAAAAGTCCAGGGAGTGCCATAATCACAAACAACAGCCGTTCCCAGACATTAAGAGGAAGAGGAAACAGACAAGACTAAACAAGCGCAAATCGAACAAACGTATGAAAAGCACTAAGATTAGCTCTCTCTTCCCCAAGCGAGGTAATCGCAATGCTAAAAGGACTGAAAAACACAATAACACAATAAAACAAGGTAAGACATAAAACAAATCGCCTTGTAGAATAAACCACAAAGCAACAAAGAGTAAGACTAAAACCAAGTCACCCCGATGCTTCCTACAAAGCTTCAAGTCAATAGGTCTCTCAGTTAAAGAGGAGAAGCGAAAAATATTTTTTTTATGATGGCGGCCACCTTAGACATCCGATCGGAACGACTTTAGCCATTTTTAGCTATAAGTAACCCTGATAGTTCCTGCCAAGTTTCAAGTCAAATGGCCTTTTGGTTCAGGAGACGAAGCGAAAAATAGACTTTCAAGATAGCCGCCATGGCAGCTATTTGATTTCCGATCGAAACGAATTTCAACATTGTTTGATCTACATGTCATCCCAATTCTTCCTACCAAGTTTCAAAACAATTGGCCCAGGCAGGTAAGAGGAGTAGGCTTTTAAAGTAAATTGTTGACGCCTCAAGACGGATGACAGACGTCCCACGACGCACTACGCACGACGGACATAGACCGATCAAAATAGCTCACATTGAGCAATTCGTGCTCAGGTGAGCTAATAATGCAAAGTTGGTACATGCGGACAACGACGACTAATCACACTGTGCGGGTGCGCAGGCTGATTTGTGTCTTCGTCGGGCGCATATATCAGATGGTACTTTTTCTCACAATGAGGCTCTTATTGCATTTATGGTATCATTACGAAAACACGCCTATTCAAATATACTGAAAATTTTACCACCAAAAAATGAAAAATTTCAGATAAAAAATTCTAATATTTTTCTTATTTCTACTCAAAACATAGATTGTGGGTACTCGTTAGAACCGCCTCGACGACATGGTTCTAACGAGTACCACAAACTATGCGTTTGAGTAGAATTAAAACAAATAATATATACCCCTGTAAACCCCAGTTTTACTATATAGAAGTGGGGTTTAATGGGGTCAAAATTATATAGGTATGTTTTCGTGATGTGTGAAGGAAAACAAGTGAAAATGATCCATGACTATAAAAAATATATGTTCACTTCGGTAAATAATTGGTCAAAATAGGAGAATTCAAAATTGTTAAATTTGAACTCTTTTGGCGCCAAATTTCAAACGATATTTGTCGTCTGCTTTGTTTTCACCAAAGTTTTGATTGGAAAGAAATTTATATGTAAAGTGGAAAGACAGAATGTCAAACAGCGAAGATCCAGATGAGACGGCTCATGACGAGCCGTCTCATCTGGATCTATGCTGTTTGTTAAAAGCTATTATTATCGCCTATGGCAGTGAAAGAATTAAACAATGCTTAAAAACATAGCTAAAAACGATAACGAAAGAGATACTAGTCTCTAATGATTGTATTGGCCCCTATTCAAGAGAGATCAAAATGAATACCATGAAGTCATAATAAGATCCAAGCATTGGGTTGTACAGAGACATACGTGGCTGTTCTCCGGTTTAAGTGCTATTACTTAAAAAAAGTAAGCTAGGATTAAATTCCGGTATTGAACATGTCTATCATTTATTGACTACCTGTCTATCGTTTAATGACAGTATACTCGGTTTTGTTGTACCCAAACTCTTATTTGTTTGTTTGTGTTGAGGTTTTACGGCCCAGTCAACCCAATGGGGTCATGTCGAGCGCGGTCAGTTTACCTAGCCACACGTTTACTGGGCAGGCTTAGTCCTCTAAGCGGTTAACCAGTATTGTGCACATTCTTTCGCCAGAAACTGACAACTGCCCTTCTTGAATCAGCGGAAGGGAGAGAATGACCGTAGAAAGTATTTCATGATCAATCTCCACGAAAGAATGTTGCCGACCTCGGCAGGGGTTGAACCCGCGACCTCCTGGTCTCTAGTCGGACGGCGCATCCAACTGAGCCACCGGGGCCCCAAACTCTTATTAGTGAGAGGACTAATGATCGAGACACATTACTATGATTATGTCTTTAACCCTCTTTTGCAGTTTCTATTCCCATTACTAAAACACGCCTATTCAAACATATTGAAGATTTTACAACCAAAACAGGAAAATTTTCAGATTAAAAATTTTGATATTTTTCATATTTCTGCTCAAAACATAGATTGTGGGTACTCGTTAGGACCGCCTCGGCGAGGCAGTTCTAACAAGTACCCACAATCTATATTTTTTTAGCAAAGTAAGAAAAATAATGTATACCACTGTAAACGTCAGTTTTACTATACAAAAGTGGGGTTTAAGGGGGGGGGGGCAAAATTATATAGGCGTGTTTTCGTGATGGTTTGTGCGTCCGCATTTCGTTTGGTTATTCTGAGTTCGACGAAACGCAATTATGTACTCATTTCATTTACTGAAACTTTATCCTGTGTCCTTGGAGAGGTTTTTTCGGTGATTCTGGTCTTTCCCAGGCATCGCCATATTAATAACTTATATTCTGCTTTCTGAATCAATATTAATTTGTGCCGTGTATTTCTATAATTTGTGGAACGGCTGTTGGAATGGAGCTTTGCCATTTCTGATTACGCCTTTGGGGTAGGTTTGATTAATATCTAAGCATGATCACGTCATCCCTACAACACAACAGGCATGTTGCTTGAGAGAGCTAATCTTAGTGCTTTTCGTACGTTTGTTCGATTTGCGCTTGTTTGGTTTTGTCTGTTCCTCTTCCTCTTGGTGTCTGGGAAGGGCTGTGGTTTGTGGCACTCCCTGGACTTTTCTCTTACCTGTTTTTGCCATATTTAATCAATATATGTTGGGAACAACTTGTAAGAAGACAGTGCCTATATTAATTCCTTTGTATTCTACATTTTGCCAAAATTAAAAGACTGCAAAAATAGAGCCATCTTAGGCAACAAAGGTAATTTTGTGAATAAGGAATGGCCTCCTTACAATTTCTTTCTTACATAAAGGGAATGTGCTGTAAGGTTAATGTGCCTTTGATTAAACGTTCTAATCAAGCCTTGCCTTACTAGCTGTAGCATCACTGTTAAAAAGAATTACAGTGAATAAACTTTGCTTGAATAAGAAGGAAATATAACGGATATAAATAAAATGCTTTTTACGTTATGTTTTTTTTTTTGTTGTTGTTGTTTCAAAGTACATCTGTGTATACTAAATATTTTCTGGTCCTCTACGATCGTTCAACCCATTACTGATTTGTTTAAAAAAAAAAATATATATATATATATATATATATATATATATATATATATATATATATATATATATATATATATATATATATATATATATATATATATATATATATATATATGCAGACCCAAAACACTTCGAAACTTTAGCAAAATGTCCAGTGTGTGTGTGTGTGTGTGTGTGTGTGTGTGTGTGTGTGTGTGTGTGTCCATTGCTCTCAAAGGGTCATTCTCAATATAACATACAGTTGACTCTCGTTATCTCGACCTCGCTTATCTCGATTAACCGCTTATCTCAAAGTAAAAACACTGGTCCCTTCCTAAACATGAACATCTATCAACAGGTAAAAAATATTGTGGAAAAGAGGAGAAATTGCTCCTAAGGAGCAATTGCTCCTCTTTTCCACAATATTTTTAATATATCTCTAACTCAAGTCCAATTACACATATATTTGTTAAATGTGGTTGTTGGATTTTTTTTTCTCAATTCAGCAAATCTTATATATCGAGGTACGAATGTCTCGAAGTATTTAATAGAGTCCCTTGGAATTCGAGACAACGAGAGGCGACTGTATTCACATCGGTAACAGAGCAAATGCAGAATAACATTGTTTTACTCAATGGAAAAGTTCCCTACTTCGCCGAACAATTTTGACGATGCCAATCCACAACATAAAAGGGAAAGGGCAAAGGTATCATAGCTATATCAGCAGCCTATTATATTACGAAAACACGCCTCTTCAAATTCATTGAAAATTTTACAACCTAAAAAAGGAAAATTTTCAGATAAAAAATTCTGATATTTTTCATATTTTTTCTCAAAACATAGATTGTGCCTCGGCGAGGCGGTTCTAACGAGTACCCACAATCTATGTTTTTTAGCAAAATAATAAAAGTAATGTATACCCCTGTAAACCCCAGTTTTACTATATAAAAGTGGGGTTTTAGGGGGTCAAAATTATATAGGCATGTTTTCGTGATGATATTTACAGGTGCGCCTACATGTACCACCCGCTTCTTATTTCGCGATAAATATAAATACGCACACTTAAAACGGAAGCTGAGTATGATTATGTTCACACTTTCCTCGTTCTAGTCTATCATGATTTTATTCTGACCATTGCTTTGGATGCCATTCTGATTTTTATCCACTTTTTCGAGATTGCTCATCTTTTCTATGTCGTTGTTCATATCTTTTCCCTTCTTTTGTTCTTCTTCCTTCTCGCCGAATGTAGTGTCGTCGTTGATCCCAGATATATCCCAAACTTTCACACAGCCATCGTAAGAACCTGTAAACAACTTCCCCTCGACCACCTACAAAGTAAACATTTTTAATTAACACATTTATACCGAGTGGACTCTTCTACTTAAATACTTTGGATAGGTCAATTTCTTATACAAAGGGTGTCAGGTCAATTTGTATTATTACCATGTTTTGTAGAAATTCCTGTATTAAATGCAAACAGTGTAGACCCTGATCAGACACCGCTGCAAACAGTGTAGACCCTGATCAGACACCGCGTTCTGTGGCGTCTGATCTGGGTCTATTTTGTTTGCCAGTGTCCCTTTTATGGGATGCTAGGCATAAACGGGTTAGCACATTTGTAATTATAAAAATGCCCAGTGTGATTAGATCATAGACAATTCAATGAAACCATAACGTGAGGCTGAATACTAGTTTTGGCCAAGTTGCGCTTGGACTGACCAAGCATGCATGAGTGCAAACATCAAACATTTCATTGATTACTAATGGGATGTTGATGAACACGCGAATATATTTCGTATTTTATAACAATGATGTCATCGGAGAACAGATATTTATTTTTAAGTGTTTAACATTTTATATGGCACACCGTCAAACTAAAATAAACGGTATTGCAGTATTAGACTACTAGTATTTTAAAATCGTACCCTATTGCATCATTATAGCCGTTTCATTACAAAACCAAGTTAGTACACCATTGTGACGCAAATGACCCTCATGGGCTGATGCGGCATTTAACCTGAACTCATCATCATCATCATCATCATCATCATCAAATCTTACCCTATGCACATGTTTAAATTATTAAAATGTAAGAAATTCAGAAGTGTATGTATATTTAGATTAACTTCAACAATAATTTATCAATAAAGACATGGAAAAAAGCAGAACATTTAAATTCTTATGACAGAGACGAAAATGAGATACAAAATCAGAAATAAATGAATCAATAAAATAAAAATGCCGAGGTTGTTCAAAGTAAACTTGTTCATCACGAAAACATGCCTACATAACTTTGACCCCCTTAAACACCACTTTTATATAGTAAAACTGGGGTTTACAGGGGTATACATTATTTTTCTTATTTCTGCTGAAAAACATAGATTGTGGGTACTCGTTAGAACCGCCTCGCCGAGGCGGTTCTAACGAGTACCCACAATCTATGTTTTGAGCAGAAATATGAAAAATATCAGAATTTTTATCTGAAAATTTTCATTTTTTCGGTAGTAAAATTTTCAGTATATTTGAATAGGCGTGTCTTCGTAATGTTGAGCATTAACATCCAGTCTCATGGGACTAGCAGAGACTGGCATAGGATATACAATAAAAGATATATTAATTTTATCGCCATGCATTATTTGGGTCAAATAATAATGTTAACGATTTGGCGTACTAACATACCTATCAAAGAAATATACGATATGATAAAAAAAATAAATCTCCACGCTTACAGAGATAAATCAAATATTTTTACTGTTAAAGTTAGCACAAAAACTCCGATTTGTAGGATACACCAGGGGATATTTTATCACCTGCAATCAAGCTTTACCTAAAATTTATAAATGAAAAGTTACTATTATGTAATAACAGTGATAATGCCCTCGTTGCATTCAAACAACTAGGCCGGTCTCTGCTGGTGGTTCTTTCCGAGGCATCATGACCTAGTCGTAGTTCGGCTGCTACAGGACATTACGAAAACACGCCTATTCAAATATATGGAAAATTTCACCTCCAAAAAAACTGAAAATTTTCAGATAAAAAACTGATATTTTTTCATATTTCTGCTCAAAACATAGATTGTGGGTACTCGTTAGAACCGCCTCGGCGATGTGGTTCTAACGAGTACCCACAACCTATGTTTTATGCAGTAATAAGAAAAATAATGTATACCCCGCTGTAAACCCCAGTTTTACTATATAAAAGTGGGGTTTAAGGGGGTCAATATTATATAGGCAAGTTTTCGTGATGCAAAGTGTTTCTGTGTACGTCTTAATTCATTTAGTTTAACATCATTGTGACTTTCATTGTCAGGAATGGTTTAAGCACCAATTAAGAGGTCTACTTAGCCGAAAGACGCTTGTCTGGTGCAGGGATGATAGCTCAGTTAAAACCTATTATTTTCATTATGGGTCAGTTTAGACGTTATACCCTTTATATTACTGAAAGTAAAACTCCTAACCATACTTTAAACTTTATTTCCTTTGTATAAATATAAAAAATGGCAATACTAAAGATGCATAAGTGTTACATGCAATGTATACAAATGGGATCCAAAATAAGTCTTAAGACGTTGTTGATCGTTATAAACTGTTTTATCCGAACGTATCGTTTTGCTATTATACCGACTGCGTTAACATGATACTGGAAGCATTTCAGAAGGTACTGCTGTTGTTAAGTACAGGCAAATAACTTATAGCACTCCATATTTTGACATAACTTTAAACGGTGGTCGTAAACAAACTAAACTGTACAAGCGGCTGCTTAGCTAATTTTCTGTAAGGAAACGGACATAAGCGTCATATAATTGACGTCATAATTTAATTGACGAGCCTGTTAATCGAATTATCAAACTTAGTTTCTGAATATTATTGAGCGGAGATATTCAACTAATTCTCAGTATTGTTTCAAATCAAATAAATATCCCCAAATGATTTTATGCAGTTTAAATCCCAATCAAACAACAAATGGTGTAAAATGCTACAATATCAGATTAACTGTCTGATATAATGACAAGATGGTTTTGTTATCAGATAAGACGGGCTTAGTGTAAAATTTACTTCATGGTTAAAACTGAAATTCTTTTCGACTAAAAATTAGATTGAACATAAGTTTTTGCCATAATAAATGATTAGAATAGGCGGATCTAAGTTCTGACAGCATTAATTACGGTCCTTCTCTCTGGGAAATGATTGCAAAAAGAATAAAACACACTTCTTGTGTCATTTGGTATATTAAGAAACTAATATCGACTTTGGATATAAAATATCTATATAAAATGATACTTTCCCTTCTGTAAGGGTCTTTTATCAACAGATCATCGACGCGCCTAAGGTAACCTTTTAGGTGCTTATTTATGGACTGGCATTACCTTTTTATAATCTCATTTACCCTAACGGGTATTTTAAATACGCTCGGTGCGCTTTCTTACCTGGAGTGACGTCACCATTAACGTATGACCAGTGAAAGTTCGTTGTATTGCACCAGATTTGGAATCATGACATCGTGCTAGGGTATCACCGGACCCTGTGTAAACTAGTAAAACAGAAAGGGGAATGACTATTCTAATAAATTATAAAAGCTGAAAATGTTCTAAATTCTATGCTATCAATTCTAGTTAAAACTATTTAAACTAAAAAGTACACCTCATCGCATTTGTACATTATTCAGTATGGGCACAAGCACCTTTCCTCATGAAGGAGTAAGATTAATTGCTAGGATATATTGCCCGGCACTCAAATTCTAAATGTTGCCTGGCAGTATATGATCGATGTTCAAAATATATGAATCCAGAAATGCCGAAGAGAATAACTCTGGGTTAACTTTGTCACAGTTGTAACAGTTGTATTACCTATTCAACCCATTTACACCAAATGGACTCTTCTACCTGAACTCTTTGAACAGGTCCATTTCTAATAGAATGGACGTCTAATTAGTTTTTCTGTTATAACTGTGTTTGTAGAAATTTCTGAACTGAACGAAAACACTGTAGACTCTTATCAGACGCCGCGTTTTGCAGCGTCCGATATGCGCATACACCGTTTTCCAATGTTCAGTTTATGCATATTTGAAAGGATACCTTGACCTACGACTGTGTTTGTCGCATATGCGATGAGATGTTTATTTCGCCAATCAGACCATGAAGGTCAGTCTCATGCACTTGCTAGCTATTAACCAAGTTAGCATTCTGCTTAAATCTATGTCGGACCGTTATGGGCCCGACAGGATACCTGTCGGGCCGATAACGGTCCGATATAGATTTAAGCTAACGGTCCGATACAGATTTAAGCAGAATGCTAGCGGGGAACTGTGAACCAGGACACGGCAAACAAACTTACAGTAAAGTAATTACCCTTAGAAATTTGAATACCTTAACAGCTCAGCCTACTTCGCCCAAATAGGAAGACCATTTTGCATGTGCATACGAAACGATACAAATTAGCATAACGAAAATACGCCTATTCAAACGTATTGAAAATTTCACCACCAAAAACTGAAGGTTTTCAGATACAAATTTGATATTTTTTCATATTTCTGCTCAAAACATAGATTGTGGGTAGTCGTTAGAACCGCCTCACCGAGGCGGTTCTAACGAGTCCACGCAATCTATATTTTTGAGCAGATATAAGAAAAATAATATATACACCTGAAAACCTGTAAACCCCAGTTTTACTATATGAAAGTGGGGTTTAATGGGGTCAAATTATATAGGTATGCATGGACTTTTACAGTAGGTATCATCAGTTTTGACTGGCCACGGTCTATATGCTTGTTATATAAGCTGACTATTTTGAATACTGGTGTGAACAGCTAAATCCTGATCAGACCGCGTGGAATCGCAGGTTAAACTAGTTTGGCGTGTAGTGTGTGGCCAAACGGCCATTTTAATATTTGAAGTTAAGTAAGCTCTCATTCTGGCTCAATAACACGTACATATGATCTTAAACACGACGTTATTCTAAATTTGGATTGAGCTGTCTGCTCAAAGAATGATTATTCTCAATTAAGAGAGAGCTAACTGCTTGACGGTCCTTACAGTGGCTCGTTCAGGCTTAATGTAGGATCGAAGAATTCGATGCAGCTTAGTAGGGCTCAATCTATTAGAAGTGCTGAACACTACTGTCTTTTCGACATCTCTTGAAAGACGTTTTTTGCTTGGCGTTTTATTTTAAATGAAAATAGTTTGTTCTGATTGACCATATCTTATCAGAAACCATTTGTTTTTTATGTTTCTGTGTTTTGTTCTCAAATATTTATACAAAAATTAAAGTTACGGCCAAACATTGGTCTGACCTATGCAATTTCTATAGTAAAGTGATTTTTTGGGATTTTTGTCTAAGAAAATATTTTTAATTTTTCTTTGCTGAATTAAAATTATTGATGTTTTACAACAATATTGTGAAAATTTCAGAACAATTGAACAAGTGGAACTTATTGAAAATTTGGCTCCAAGTTACCTACCCTATAGATTTCTGCATGATTTGGCTTTATTTTTACTATGGGAAAAATGTGAAAATATTTGATTTTTTAATAATCAATGACTAGAATAAAATTTTTTGTACTTAGGTAGTTAAGACAAATGGTTTTGCATTAAATCAAGACAAAAATTTGCAAATTTACTTCTTCTGTGTAAAACGCCAAGCAAAAACTGACTTTCTAAAAGATGTCGAAAGCACAGTAAATGTTAGGCTCCTGTCTCGCTCCTAAATTATCTACAAGATTGCATGTAAGATTTATTTATCCGCAGAGTAGGAAAGCCAATATTTCAAGCACGTCTTTGCCTCTTTAGATAAATTAACTTACTGGTTTTGCTTCATGATCTTCTCTCTTGCATCACGTAAACCGTCAGCCCTGACTAACGTATGTACACTTAATATTTGAACATATATCCTGAGCAGTTTGGTCAGGCTCCACTATTATTTTATACATCACGAAAACATGCCTATATAATGTTGACCCCAGGAAACCCCACTTTTAAATAGTAAAACTGGGGTTTACATGGGTATACATTATTTTTCTTAATTCTGCTCAAAAACATAGATTGTGGGTATTCGTTAGAACCGCCTCGGCAAGGCGGTTCTAACGAGTACCCACAATCTATGTTTTGAGTAGAAATATAAAAAAAAAATATCAGAATTTGTATCTGAAATGTGAGTTAAAACAGAAACGAACAGAACAGAACAGAAACAGGCTTCTGGGACAGACGCAACCTATGTCTGGCCTCATACATGACTAAACTGATTATAAGGGCGTTCTTAAAAGATAGGAATTATTTATCATAGACACCTAAAGGGCTAGTTTGTCTCAATAGAGCTGTCTTCTCCACGAAAACCAAATTGTTTGTGCGTATATAACTATTTAACGACAGTCATTACGAAAACATGCCTATTCAAACATATAGACAATTTTACCTCCAAAAAGAGAAACTTTTCAGATGAAACATTCTGATAATTTCGAATTTCTACTCAAACATAAATTGTGGGTACTCGTTAGAACCGCCTCGATCTATGTTTTGGAGAAGAAATAAGAAAAATAATGTATACCCCTGTAAACCCCAGTTTTACTATATAAAAGTTGGGTTTAAGGGGGTCAAAATTATATAGACATGTTTTCGTTATGTATAAAATAATGGTGGAGCCTGACCAAACTGCTCAGGATGTATGTTCAAATATTAAGTGCACATACGTTAGTCAGGGCAGATGGTTTACTTTCAAGCAAAACAGAAAGGAAGGCAATGATCAGGAATCGATACAATTATCTCACACCTCCCATCAGAAACATCAAAGGGAAAGAAACACAAACACAAAATAACTGGACCCTAACGGAAACATCACTAGCAGAAAGACAAATGGACAGCTACTTTCCCACAAAGTGGCGAAATGGCTACCCAAAACAAAAAGATGTAAGCGACACACACATTCAAAGACGAATTATAAGAAAAATAAACCATGACAGAAGAACCGCCTTGCAACGGTCAGTGAAAAGTATTTCACTTTGGCGGGGGGGGGGGGGGGGGGTTGTGCGGGGGGTGGGGGGGGCTTAAATCAAAGCTGACAGCTAAGACTGATCAGCCTTCGCCTTTGATATATTTTGATATATTCACAAATAAACTTATAGGAAATGTGTTGTGCCCTGGCTCAAATGTCAGTTAACGGTGTAGGTAAGTTTTGTGTGTCCCGGCTCATTACCAAACAAACAAAAAACAATGTTGCAACAAATTATTTCAACGCCGCTAGTTGTAATTGGTGCGACAACGTTGAAATGATCATATTGCGATGCTATGTCTTTTATGTCTTTTTTTTTTTTTTTTTTTTTTTTTGTTTTGTTTTTTTTTTTTTTTTTTTTTGCTGAAAGATTACAAAACTGAATAAAGGAAAGAATATAAAATAAATAAAGTGTAAATAATGTCTCTACAGCAAGCATTGCATTTTAACCTATAAACCTGTTTTAAATAATAACTGAGATAACCTTCGAAAATCCTAGAAGAACATTTAGCAAAATATGATAAGAATGATAATTTATTCCTACAAATACACTATCTAAAACTTTGCATCATTTATTTATTTATTTATTTTTTTTTTTTTTTTGGTATTGAAATAAGGGCCAGCGTTTGAAAATGTATTACCATTAACTTCAGCCGTCAGGCTGAAATAATAGGTTCAGCTTGTTTAATACATACGTGATCGCGCAATGTGCCCCTAGCCTGCACGGGTTTATTCGAGCCACATGATTTCAGGCGTGCTTATAAATGTCTATATACATATGCACTATACATCACGAAAACACGCCTATTTAGTTTTGACCCCTTTAAACCCCACTTTTATACAGCAAAACTGGGGTTTACAGGAATATACATTAATTTTCTGATTTCTGCTCAAAAATATAGATTGTTGGTACTAGTTCGAACCGCCTTGCCATGGCAGTTCTAAACAAGTACCCATAATATATTTTTGAGCAGAAATATGAAAACTACCAGAATTTTTTAATCTGAAAGTTTTTGTTTTTTGGTAGTAAAATTCTCAATATATTTAAATAGGCGTGTTTTTGTAATGAGAAACATGTTACGCAAGCACGATGCAGGAAATCGAAGAACCAAAGATATTTATTTATTGATATTAACCTTAGAGGAAAGTATTGCCGTTTGATCACCTCAAAAAAAGATCTTACTGAATATTTGGACAGCTTTATTGGATATCCTCTCAGACATGTCAGAGCCTAGGCTCCGAGGTTATAAAACTTTTTTCATGCTCAACTCGGCTGAGCATGAAATTTGTCATGCTAATAAATCTCAAATTACTAATAATTGCACTTTCTTTCTTGCTAAACATATTGTTGGCATTTTCATATTTATTAGCTGAGAAGATTTCAAGTTCAGCTGAGTTGAGCGTGGAAAAAAGTTTTATAACCTCGAAGCCAGGTTTATGGTGTACAACCATTGCTAAGAGACAGCGGCTTTTTCTTGAAGTAAGATAATTGTTAGACGATGCGAGTTTACAAAGTTGAAACTTAAACGGGTTTTAATATGATGCAAAACTTGTTCTCGCTACTAAATTATATAAATAATAAATATAAAATACACTATCGGTTAAATGATAAGAACGCAAAATTCTGCCAGGGTTGTCTGAAATGTACTGCAATCAGCTACTTTACGAGTATTTCTCGTAGACCTGGCTATCCTAATATAGTTGACTCTAGTTATCTCGACCTCGCTTATCTCGAATAACCGCTTATCTCGGTGAAAATCTGGTCCCTGCCTAAACATGAACATCTAACAATAGGTAAAAAATATTGTGGAAAAGAGGAGATTGCTCCTAATGAGCAATTTCTCCTCTTTTCCACAATATTTTCAATATATTTCTAACTCAAGAGTCCAATTACACATATATTTGTTAAATGTGGTTGTTAGAATAATTTTTTCTCAATTCTTCAAATCTTATATGTTGCGGTGCGGATATCTCGAAGTATTTTATAGAGTCCCTTGGAATTCGAGATAACGAGAGTCGACTGTACATGGGATAAATACTGTAACAAAACAGAATAACAAAAGCATAAAATCTATATTGTTTGGATTAAACACATAAACGTCTGTTTGCAGAACTTTTCAAACTACCCTAGTCTAACCTAATTTCACTACTAAGTTAATATTTCTCTCTATATAAGTATCACTTAACAGCTTGCAATGACCTGCATAGCATTTATTGCTCCCTCGTGACCTCTAAACTCCCTTTTTAGGGAACCTGATTTTCCCGCGAAACATCTAGCATTAGAATCCCCGCATCCACTGAATACTGCAAGAGAGTTAACATTACAGTCGACTCTCGTTATCTCGAATTCCAAGGGACTCTCTGAAATACTTCGAGATATCCGTAGTTCGACATATCAGGTTTGCAGAATTGAGGAAAAAATAATTTGATTAACCACATTTAACAAACTGATAGGTAATTGGACTTTTGAAGTTAGAGATATATTGAAAATATTGTGGAAAAGAGGAGAAATTGCTCCTTAGGAGGAGCAATTTTCTCCTCTTTTCTACAATATTTTCCATCTGTTGTTAGGTTTTTATGTATAGGCAGGGACCAGATTTTCACTTCGAGATAAGCGGTTATTCGAGATAAGCGAGGTCGAGATAACGAGAGTCAACTGTATATAGACTATATTTACCGTAAAAACATGACAACTTAACCAATTACCATATCTGCCCTGTTTACTACTTGTTGATGTGTTTAAATACTGCTTGATGAATGACAGTGTATACTCTGATCAGGCACCGCGATCTGCAGCGTCTGAGAACACGGCGTCTGATCGGGTCCGCCACTCCTTGCTTAGGTTTGTCTGTCAAAATACTCAGGGTAAATACGTTATTATACTCAAGATTATATTATTCTGGGCCCAGTTGTTCAAAACTAACGATGTTGTTAGTCAACGTATCGTTAAAACTTTGATCATTAAATATGGCATATTCGCTAATATTTATGCTGCAAAAATGTGTCACTTTTTTTTCAGCAAAACTAACTGTGAATTAGATACTGTAGTTTACCATTTTGACTACTAACGAGCTCGTTAAGCTAACGATGCTTTGAACAACTGGTCCATCAATTATCCCTGTAGTTTTGAATGGAATATAATTAAAAGAAAGAAATATTCAGTAAAGCTTGAAGACTCGAACACCGAGCACTCGTTTACCTCAGCTGACTGGAAGACGTTCTTGAGTCCCTTGGACATTTTTCCGATAACTCAATCAAACAAAAATATTTAAGGATATTTTAGGGATTTTTATGAACAACTTATGTTATGTGTACCCATTGGATTGCTTCATTAAGGCGATTCAAATGAGTACACTCAACATACCATTATTTAATAGAAAAACGAAACGTCACCGTAAATTATTCACGTTTGCCTTCTGACCTTGCTCTATGATTAACCCTCAGTGGCTCGAACTACCCATACTTAGAACAAATTTCCGTTGTCCGAAAGATGTTCAAGACATTGAAGTTCGATATATATATATATATATATATATATATATATATATATATATATATATATATATATATATATATATATATATATATATATATATATATATATATATATATATATATAAACATTTCATACACTTGCATTAGTTACCAATGATTTCAAAAATGCCAATGGTATAAAAACATGAAAAGCTTTTTGCGGTCATTTCCTCGTACAAGTGATTGCATAGCAACAATTTAAACTGCGCTATGTCGACTAGTACCAGTTTCAAAGCATCTGTATAACCAACCATTAGCTCAGTAAAAAGGACATTTAAATGTTTCACATAAAATTATTTAATACACTGGGATATTTTAACGGAAAATATTTGCATGACTTTTGCCAAACAACTTAGTAAAATGTGTACATCTGGGCCTAGAGCCTGAACTTTTCTTGATCAATATATATAATGCGGTTTATCCTGACTGCAAGACACACTGACATCTAGACATTTGATCAATTAAGCAATAGGTTTTACAAGTCATTCTGAATGAGAGTCTTCATCTTAACTTATAAATATTGCAGCTTTCAACTCCACGTTGTTATAGTAGACAAGCAATTATTTTCGCCCACTTGAGAATCTTTGATTAAAGCCCTTTTCAATAACATTCTCAATGTCTTTCAAGATCATTTTATAAGTCTGACTGATCGACAGTTCATGAGAAGATATATTTTTCTTATGAAACTAATCAATGTTTCGAACGTGTTTGGCGTCGCTAAAGCATGTCAGTATTTTAGAGGTGAAGCCTGACAATGTCTTGTATGATTTTTATATGAAAAATGAAGGTATCCATGAAATGCCACAATCACGAAGCACAGCCCTAAAGAGTCACCAAAGGAAGTTGAAATGAGGAACAGGCGCCACATATGAAATCACTGATGCACAAACAAACAAGAACTGTAACAGAGGAACCACCTTGGAACGATCAGTAATAAAACTTCTTTGTGGGGTGGGGGTTGGGGGGCGGGGAGGAACCTGTCATCACGAAAACAAGCCTATATAATTTTGATCCCCTTAAACTCCACTTTTATATAGTAAAACTGGAGTTTACAGGGGTATACATTACTTGTCTTATTTTGCTCAAAAACATAGATTTTTGGTACTCGTTAGAACCGCCTCGCCGATGCGGTTCTAACGAGTAATCACGATCTATGTTTTAAGCAGAAATATGAAAAATATGTGTGCACCACTCTCAAGGGTCGTGTCTTTGCTTTTAAAATGTACTTATTCGACTATTAATGGAGTGGAGGCTTAGTTGTCAAGTTGACATCATACCAAAGTATCATAAACAATATTGGATAACTGTTATAGACGGTATTGAAGTATAGTCTTCATAGCACTGAATAGCCGCATGCCGGGTTCAATTTTCATATAATATGAATCATCTCATCGTTATGCAAGTAAACGTTCGAAACAAAAGACTACAAGAGTTCTTAGTTTAATCATTATTTCTGATCACCTCGTTACGTTTTATACAACCTATAAAACACATATAGTATCCCAGCTAGCATTCTACGTAAATCTATATCGGGCCGTCATCGGCCCGTCAGGGTAGCTGACGGGCCGATGACGGCCCGATATAGATTTACGTAGAATGCTGACTGGGATAATATCATGGATAAAAAGGCCTAGGGCGCCTATGGCGCACCAAACAAAATTGGTCTTCTAATCTACATCAAATAATCATACAGACCACTTTCCGCGCAAGAGATCTTGAAGTAAAGTAGCGACCTCTCGAAATTGAAAACAATATCTAGAAATACCAAGGAAAGGAGCTGTTCCTTCCAAGGCACTGGAAAGGTTTGTTTACATAAAAGGACCATAAATAACAACATGTCCAAAACAGAACGAGAACAGTGAAGCGAAGAGAAAAAACAAGAGAATGGTCGCTTTGGAATGGTCTGGTCGTAATACTTAAAGGTATGTCTTTGAGCAATGTATCTATTGTGAAACAAACAGCACGTCAGCTGGAGAAGAATGCGTTTTTCTTCAACGGAAAGGGAACTGTAAACTGCAAGAAATGAGAAGATATAAATCGTTCAGACGCTGTGAATTCGAGTAGACGGCCCAATTATGGAATAAGTTTGTAATACTCCGATTTCAGATTGTTACTGAACTCTCTAATTTATTTCATTGAAACTCTGTGATTATTTATTGTTTTATATATATGTTTTTGAGTCCCAAAGTACAGTCGAATCTCAATAACTCGAACATCTTTGGGACCATGAAAATTTGTTTTAGACATGGGTAGTTAGAGCCACTGAGGGTTAACTATAACGCCAAGTCAGGAGGCAAATGAATATAATTTAGAGATGTAGTGTCGATCTTCTATAAAATAACGATATTTTGAGTGTACTCATTAGAATCGCCTCTGTGATGCAATTTAAATTACACCCACATACATTTCATGACAAATCTAGAAAATTTCCATAAAATATCCATAAATAAATATGTGCTTTCTTTGGCTATCAAGAAAATTTCCTAGGGACTCAAAAACGAGTTCGAATTAACCATAGTAAACGAGTCATCGGTATTCGATGTATTGAGGTGTTACTGTAGTTATTTATGCTGATTGTTCCAGGCGGGTCTTCTGTTGCAGTATTTCTTTACTTGTATATCAGTTATTGCAACCGTTTTATTGTATCTTGCATTTTTTGCTCATCTTCTCTTATTTGACTTTGTCATTGTTCCGTATCTCTTCTTTCAGTGCCCGGGGAAAGCTATGCTTCTAGATTGTGGTATTTCCTGGATAGCTTTCTTTTTCATTACGAAAACAAGCCTATTCAGATATATAGAAAATTTCACCTCCAAAAACTGAAAATTTTCTGATAAGAAACTCTGTTATTTTTCACATTTCTGCTCAAAACATAGAATTGTGGGTACTCGTTAGAACCGCCTCGGTAAGGCGGTTCTAACGAGTACCCACAATCTATATTTTCGAGCAAAAATAAGAAAAACAGTGTATATCCCTGTAAACCCCAGTTTTACTATATAAAAGTGGGGTTTAAGGGGTTCAAAATTATATAGGCGTGTTTTCGTGATGTTATGTTTTTATCAGTAGTGATTACATGTATTATTGTGATCTAGAAGACTACGTATTATTATGTTCAGTTGTCCATGTCCCAGCTTTTATCAGTCCGTGGAAACCGTGTACCTGAATTTATTGCGTGCGAATATGTTGCATGTTCAATTTACAGTTCCACAAAACCGGAAATAAACTATTTCATACAATAGTATCTACTGTAAACACAGCAAAGACATGTAAGTATACCTTTTGGGGTCAACTGGCTCTTGAAAGGCATCTGACATTATGCTTTTTAGCCCAGTAGCCTAATACATTTAATAATTCAATTGCGATTTTATCAAAGAAACATATCTGTTTTTTTGTTGTTGCTGTTTTGTTTTTTGTTTTTTTGTTGTTTTTTTTTTTGTTTTATATATATATATATATATATATATATATATATATATATACATACGCCTAGCGCTGATTAACCTGCACACACGCACAATCTGGTCAGAGTCTTCGTTTTCCGCAGAAATAAACTTTGCTTCCTTGTTTACCCACAATACGCCCGATGAGTATTCTGATCAGACAGCTAGAATGCGCAGACTGATCTGTATTTTCGCTGGGTACACATTTCCGGACATTGTGGCTCGCAAATTATCGGTTGTCTATGTTCACATTACGGAAACATGCCTATTCAAATATATAGAAAGTTCCACCTCAAAAAAAAAAGTTTTCAGATTAAGACTGATATTTTTCACATTTCTGCACAAAACATATATCGAGGGTTGAGCGCAAGACTGGCGTAAGTCAGATGGTTGGTTTTCCCCAAACCTAATCTCCTCACCTTGAAGGCGTTATGAAGATTACAACATTTCTTTCTGTAAACAATGAAAATTTAGGTGCCATTGCTCGTATGAGCAATGGCACCTAAATTTGAATTGTTTACAAAGGGGTCCAAGTTGCCCCTCAACAAGGGTTTCAAAAATATGTTTGAGTTACAATAGTCTTGCGCTCAACCCTCGATATATATTTTTTGTGGGTACTCGATAGAACCGCCTCGCATGTTTTGATCAGAAATAAGAAAAATAATGAATACCCCTGTAAACCCTAGTTTTACGGTATGAAAGTGGGGTTTAAGGGGGTCAAAATTGTATAGGTACGGTTTCGTGATGATTAATTTTTATTTGATAGCATTCTCCGCTCTGGTTCTTGCAAATTAATTAAGCATTCTTTTTGTCACGTTACAAAAACGATTTGATTGAATGAACAAACAAACGCGATACTAAACAAATATAAATTATTAAATTTACTGTTACGGATAATGCACATGAACGGAATAAGGTTCCCAGAAGCATATACCTAACGTAGGAATTTTAGCATTAATATCAACTTTGTCATTGTGTACTTTGTCACCTTGACATTGTTTATCAACATATTATAGAATTCACAATGACATCAAATGGACCGCGTTAAGCGAAAAGACGTTTTCGAACATGCGCAAAGCGCACATATTCAGATTCATACCGCACATGCGGAAAAACTCATTCGGGCATTTGCTCTGTATTGATACATCATGCAATGTTAAATGATTCTGTAAGCAGACAACGAAGGCCCTGATCAGACTGCGTGCATGAGGAGGCTGATCTTGGCCTTCGCTGTCCACAAATGCCCGAAGACACTTTATGGAGTGGCGCGGCCAAACATGAGAATGAATGATCCGTTTGGGCTGGCAAATTATTGTTTTTCATTGATGAAGCAAAGTGCAGTAAGTAGAGGAGTGCCCGTTTGACGGGTGGAAGGTCTTGCATATAAATTCTAGTCTAGGCCGAGGCCTATGCCTACCACCTTAAGAGTCAACTCTGTCAAAATGCTTCAGATTTCCTTCTGAAAAAGGGTGAATCGTAAAAAAATCATTGAGGGTAAAGCCGTTTCCATTAGAGTATACCTTTTTAGGAAGGGTCTAGCTGTGCATGAAAGCAAATAGGAAGTTGCAAAAAGTGTTTTGGGATGCTTAAACAACTTGTTCGCGCAAAAAAAAAAAAAACAAAGAAAAAAAAAACTTTACTCAGATGCAGCTCCTAATTACAAACATATGTTCGGGCCGCAAAGCTATAAGTTTTATAAATCTTTTTACAAAATAGCGATATAAAGTATTGTATCCAAGGATTCGGTAGGCAGACACGGCCAGCTGGCACACAACATTAAAATACGTCGATTCAACGTTGATGCAGCGTCAAAACGTTGAATCAACGTTATTTCAACGTTTTGTGCCCGCTGGGCATTTATAACACTCTGGTTAGACTGCACAGATCGCGATTCATTTGCTGCACTTGTGTCCATACTTTTACAGTAATGTCTGCTTTTCAAAAGATGAGCGCACCAATGAAAAAAAAACAAAAAAAAAACAGCCTATCCTTGTATATACATCCACTCTCAAATATGGCTATACTTAAAAAACAAAAACAAAAAAACATCCTATCGTTGTGTATACATCCACTCTCAAATATGGCTATACTTATAAACAGACAGAAGCTAGTTTGCATCAATATTGGTTCAAACGGCATTCGTCTTTGAATAGAGAACACATTTCACTTGTAAACGGGCTGCGTCAAGCGAGAAGTGCCTATAAACATGCGCAAAATGAGCAGATTCAGATCATCTTGCACAGGCGCAATGTATCATCCGGGCCTTAGCTTTCCATTTATATACAGTCTGTAATATAGGGATCAAACATGGTTTTTCATGCATTAACAATCGCCAGGTCCCGTGGGAGGTGTTGAAAACCGAGGCCGAAGGCCGCGGTTTTCAACACCTCCCAAGGGACCTGGCGAATGTTAACGCATTGAAAAAACATGTTCGATCGCTATTATTGCATAAAATCTGTAAACATTTGCTGCATTTCGTGTTATTTCTTGCACTATTTTGTTTCGCCTTTTCACTGATGTCTCACGAACGCAATTTCCACGGACTATGCTCGTTCTAGGGCCGGACACTACATATCTCGTGACGGCAGCAATTCTGTGGCTCCGGTATAGGCATATTGAAAGTTGCGTAGCCGTGCATTAACAGCGCGTGAATTGCCTTGTCAATACATGGCTTTTTCGCCGGTTAATGCACGGCTGTTAATAACGTGCGGCACTGCTTTTTATGCAATAATATACAATACAGCTGTAAATGGACAGACAAGGTACGTGAAAGACTGCGCGCATGCGCAGGCTGATCTTGGCCTTCGCTGTCCGCATATGCTCGAAGACACGTTTCCACGGCCTAAATGATCGATTCCCCTTAAAGAGTGCATTTAAATACGTACCCAGCCCATCTTTCATTTTAATGACACTGACAGTATGTTTATGACCTTTATATATTCGGGTGCAGTCGCCAAACTCTGTCACCCAGGCTCTTCCGGTATGGTCCGAACTTCCGGAATAGAGAATCTTATTGATCACCTGGAACAAAAGAAAAACAAATGAGCCGGCACACGAGAAAAGGTAACATGATTTTACAGTTTGTGGTTCTTCAAATGCGCAAGAGCAGTCCATTATTTAGGCTGCAGACATGAGTTTTTGCCTGAAGCTTCCTAAAGATGTCTGCTACATGTCTACAAATAGCAAAGGGTCTGGGCGATATTGTGTTAATGCGCAAACTTGCCTGAGTCTTTGCTGGTTGCTTGTATGAAAAATACCCTTTTCTCATGTGCTGGCTTAAATCTTGAGTTACAAGCAATGAATATGGTTTATAATACAAAAAAAAAACAATGACTTTTTTGTCTATTTGGTTGGTTTTAAATTCCATCCATTCATCCATTCTTTACAACTTAACGTTAGCTAGTGTCTATAAACAGTAATATATGGTCAATGAAGCTCTCCATTCGGGGTTATTTTTTCCCGATAAGGCGGCAAAACGTCGCTTGACGGTCTAGAAAGAAAACAAGTTACATGTAGCTATGTCTCAACACGTATCGTCGGCCTGTCGTTTTCTAACATTTAAAAAATTTAGAAATAAAAAAAAAATGAAAGGTTGTCTTTGGAAATAAAGAATACGCTAAAGGACGAAAACGATGGTTCGGTTTTACTAAGTATCTTCATATGCAGCGATATAGTTTGAGATACTACATGTACATAATACCTACTTCTTAGGTTGTATTCGTTTTTCAAAGTATCAAGAATGGGTTCAGTGATCCCAAAGACTAAGATGCAACCAACAAGGTGACAAATATTGTTTTCGTTACAAGATCAGAACAGTGTAAACCGCGGCCTAAATTAAAAAAAAATTGCTTTTTAGCGGCTTTTTAGCTAGAAGGTGGAAGATGATGGACGACGAATGACGAACAGTAAGTGGTCATAGTAACTCATTCTGAGCCCTCGGCTTAAATGAGCTAATATACGCGAGAAGAGCAAAACAAGAACGTAATGTTAAAATACGAGCGGCGAATGCCTTTCTGTAGGAGCACAAATAAAGACTTTCTTCAGTCTGTATAGTCAGGGACTTTCTGATCTGCATATGCGATATGGGACATTTCCTCAGGCTGCGGTTTATATAAATACTGGACACAATATGTGTGCATAATGAAAACATACCTATATAATTTTCACCCCTTTAAACCCCACTTTTATATCGTAAAAAACTGGGGTTTACAGAGGTAAACACTATTTTTCTTATGTCTGCTCAAAACATAGATTGTGGGTACTCGTTAGAACCGCCTCGGCGAGGCGGTTCTAACGAGTACCCACAATCTATGTTTTAAACAGAAATATGAAAAATATCAGAATTTTTATCTGAACACTTATAGCTTTTGGTGCTGAAATTTTCAATACATTTGAATAGGCGTGCTTTCCTAATGTCTTCAAATTCCTTCAGTGAAGTCAACGTTCACTTGTTCAGCGTTTGTTTGTCCTGGTACATCAGCTACCATGACAGTATTGATTGGGTAAATAAATAATGTTTTTAACACGCTATGAGCAAATTCAGCAGACGACAAACTGATAAAATTTCTTAGTTTTTTCCAGAAAATAGATTTGATATTTTACGCAAGTTGTCTCCTAAGGAGAATTTTTCTTTAAAAGTAAAATTGTTTTTTTTTTTTTTTTTTTTGAAAAATAAGAAAGATGTCTAAATTTGTCGTCGGCTGAATTTTTTACCCAGCACGCTAAGCGTCAAAAATCCATCGAGTGAAATCATCGGACCTGTGACAAAAGTCTCATAGTATGCTATTGATCGCATTCTTGCACGTATCCTATCAAAGGAACGCTAGGGAACATTACAAACCGTCTGCGCATCCTGTCTGTCTATACGGGGTCTACCGTCACTGCATTTCGTCACTCGTTAAATATATGATAATAACCTTTAAGAATATATGACTGTTGACGAGGTTTCACCATAACTGAGTGAATCTCAACGGAAAGGTCTGAGCTTAGACCGAACAATTGGGTACATTTGCCAAGAGACTACCCGTAGAAATATCAATAAACAAATAGCTGGAGTTCGGTCATATGATAGTGTTTTTTTATGCCTCAAAACTAATTAATTTGTTGTTTGAAACATGATACGTACTTTACGTGTACTGTAGAAGATTTACTGAGAAAAACAATGATTACATAGAAACCACTTAATTCAAATGTTCCTTATCACACATTTTCGAATCGTTACGAAAACACGTCTATTCAAATATACAGAAAATTTCACCTCCAAAAAACTGAAAGTTTTCAGATAAAAAAAAAAAACTGATATTTTTCATATTTCTGCTCAAAACATAGATTGTAGGTATTCGTTAGAACCGCCTCGGCGAGGCGGTTCTAACGAGTACCCACAATCTATGTTTTTGAGCTGACGTAAGAAATATAATGTATACCCCTGTAAACCCCAGTTTTATTATATAAAAGTGGGGTTTAAGGGGGTCAAAATTATATAGGCACATTTTCGAATGTAACTCGATTTAAAGATGTACTCGAACATGTATATTAACAATATACAGTCGACTCTCGTTATATTGAAATCCAAGAGACCTTCTGAAATACTTCGAGATATCCGTACCTCGACATATCAGATTTGCATAATTGAGATAAAAATAAATTGAACTGCCACATTTCACAAACGAATATGTTATCTGACTCCTGAAGTTAGAGATATATCGAAAAGTGTGGAAAATGCGAGCAACGAATGTCTTTCTGTAAGAGCACAAATAAAGACCCTCTTCAGTCTCCACAGTCTGGGACTTTGTGATCTGCATATGCGACATGGGACATTTCCTCAGGCTTCGGGCTATTTAAATACTGGACACAATATGTCTGTCTTAAAATTTCTTCAGTGACGTCAACGTTTACTTGTTTTCTACATATTTGGTTACCTCTTGTTAGATTTCCATGCTAAACTAGGGACAAGATTTTTCACCCTATAAGCGGTTATCCGAGATACGAGAGTTGACTGTAATTTGTTAAATATATGATCATTTATGCTTATTATTTTATATAAACTGTATATATTTGGATATAACACGATCGTCTACCTAACACGGTGTTAGCTTTGGACCCCATCAAAATGTTACAAAGAGGTCGTGGTGTATTTTGCATTGTAATTTAAATTGACTCACTTTTGAGGTCTCCAAGGGGTTGAGGGCCATTGAAGCATATCTAAGAATGTTTGGGGATATACCAACAAAAACCTTTCTGGAACAAGGAAACATTTGCAAACATTAACATGGGTTGGGGAATACAGGTGAAACCATTTTGTGGACAACAGAGCATTGTTCAAAACTTTCAGGGAAGCACACCATACACAGAGAACCTTAGCATCCGACAACCCTGTTGACTTTAACGAAAACCCCAAGCATTCAGCTGAATGCTTGGGGTTTTCGTTAAAGTCAACAGGGTTGTCGGGTGAGTTTTTAATGTGCGTGGAGATGCTTGTAAGGAAACTCATTCTAACGCTTTACCCTAAGGGTACTACTCTTAAAGAAAAAAATTACTCCCTCTGGGGGCACCTTCCTACGCTAAATAATTACATTGGAAGTAGAAGAATTTGCTCCTTATGGGGTCAGAAACATTCCATATAGAATAGCTCCCTATGAGGAGGGATTTATATAGCAGGGGCACAATTTATCTTCTCAAGAATCCATCTTTGATCTGTAACTTTGTATGTTTTCGTGATGAACAAACAAGAAGTTGCAATAAAAATATGGTACCCTGACTATTGAACATCGTACCTCATTACCATGGATGTCCTAGTATTTGAACAATACATTCTGAAAGGAACGATTCTCGAGAGCAATGAACACACACGCGAAACTTAAATTAAAAACAGCTGAAGTAGCAAGTTTTCTGGACCAGACCAGATAGTTTCGACCAATCAACACGAAAACAAGGCTATATAAAACGGATCCCCTTAAACCCCATTTTTATATGGTAAAACTGGGGTTTATAGGGGTATGCATTAAATTTTCTTATTTTGTTAAAAAACAACATATATTGTCGGTATTAAAACCGCCTCGACGAGGCGGTTCTAACGAGTACCCACACTCTATGTTTGGAGCAGAAATATGAAAAACATCAGATTTTTTTTAACTGAAAATTTTCCTTATTTGGTTGTACAAGTTTCTATATATTTTAATAGGTGTGTTTTTGTAACGTAGGCATTAGTAACAGTTATATAATATTTAAAAAAAAAATAGAATGTCTGTTTGATTACTTGGGGATATATCATTATGTCTTTGGTTGAATGGCAAAAAAAAACGCAGATTCTGGCCAAAGATCAGGACGTACATTCTTACAGAAAACAATATTGAACACGTCTATGAAAATGGTTGATGTTACATCACTTAAGGTATCTTAAAAGCAAGGAAAAAATATGCTATTTGAGTACTTTAATCCATTTATGCCTAACAGGGATACTAGCAAACAGTGTAAACCCTGATCAGACACTGCATTCTGCAGAGTTTACACTGTCTGCATTACGTTCAGAGATTCCTACAAAACATGATAATAATAAAAAAGATAATCAGACACCCCCTATATATAAAATGAACCTGTCCAAAAGTTTGAGGTAGAGAGTCCACTTGGCATAAATTGGTTAAATTCCAATAACTCTGGTTTATGATTGTGAACTCTGATTCTGATCTTTCTGGTCGGTCTCATAGCTGATAAGGGATAAAGGCCCATAAGGGCCCTTTATCGTGTTTGTCATGCTGCATAATATAATAGCTCATTAACCTGATTAAGGAGTACAAACAGAACTTGTCCATTGAATTGTACTGTACAGAGTATGCAGTAGACTCTCGTTATCTCGACTTAGCTTATCTCGAATAACCGCGTATCTCGTAGTGAAAAATCTGGTCCCTATTTCAGCATGGAATTCTAACAATAGATAACAATATATTGTGGAAAAGAGGGGAAATTACTCCTAAGTAGCAATTTCTCCTCTTTTGCACAATATTTTCAATATATCTCTACCTTCAGGAGTCAAATTACATATTCATTTGTGAAATGTGGTCGTTCGATTAATTTTTTCCCATAAGTCTGTAAATCTGATATGTCGAGGTACGGATATCACGAAATGTTTCGAGATAACGATAGTCGACTGTATGCCGGTAAGCATTGTTTTTCCCCGAAAAGTCATTATTACAAGAACAGTATCAAATGGATAATTTCCTACTTTTACATCTGACACAGTAAACTGGCTCCAGTCTCCATTGTTCAAATATTTTTCATAATCCTGTTTGATAATCCACTAAAATAAAACCAAAAAATATCATGACTAGAAAGGCTGGTCACTAGTGACCAGCCTTTATAGTCATGATATTACTTTGGTTTTATTTTAGTCGATTATTAAACACATTATAAGCAAAAATATATTGAGTCACTGGAGACTGGAGGCAGTCTACTGACACAGAAAATTTGCCTCTTCAGCTGTGTTTCGATTTTTAAATGTATTCACTGTTAGCAAGGGTAATTTCTTTTAGAGTCTATTTTAGCCGCAAGGTCCGAAAAAATATCTTTGGACATGATCAATGAAGATTCAGATCAGCTTGTGCATTCGCGCGGTTTTTCCTTATGCGAACTTAAATCATCCTGCGCGCATGTGCAGGGTGAATTGAGTCTCTGTTTGGTGCACATGTCAGAAGGTATATTTTCTCGCGATGTGTTTCATTTAATTATTCATAAGTCATAATATGGTATGATGATGACTTATTTATTATTCATAGTTCTAGATAAAAGGACAGGCCAGATGAATGTCTTTTCGTATTGATTCTAAAAAACGTACGTCCTTGTTGCGCATTAGAAGCACCTCGGCCAAGTTATGATTATTACACGAACATAAGGTACAGGTGTAAGCAGGGTCGTCACTGTACATAGTTATATTTAGACATCGCCTTTGCGTGAATTATGACCTACTGATCGAAAACGCCTATTTTTGGACGGATATCTATTAGACAACGTTTATAGAACCCAACAGTCTTGCTCTCCCTTTCTGTTGTGTTACATATCAGAAAACCCTTATCAGTTGTCTCGGATGGTTGACTGTTGGTTGACTGTGGCCTTTTCAGAATATTTCTATTTAGTTTACAGACAACCATCTTTATACCGATACTCGGTACAATGGCAAAATTCGTTAAAATTACAATTTGACTTTACGGAACCTTCGCTTAAGAGGTAACAATTAGTCACAAATAATGCAATAATATTGTATTTAATATTTTAAAGAAACGTATGTTTTGGATATTTGTCAGAATCGCCTCATTGAGGCGATTCTAACAAATATCTAAAACATATGTTCTGTGAGGAAATAACAAGAAAACAAAAAAAGACCTTTTCTCACATACCAATATGCTGATTAAATATTCTGTACAACAGCAAATTCATTTTAATGGCAACGTCTTTTGGAACAAATGGTGTCAATGCATCGAAGGTTTACTGTATCTTTGTTTTGTATCTATCTCAATGTTTAACATATTATAGTGATAGACCGTGACTGTAAGAAACTATGTGAAGATATCCAGAAAATACCACAATCACGAAACACAGCCATCTTGAGACACCAAAAGAAGGCGAGATAAGGAACAAGTCAAGACAAACTAAACGCCAAATAGTAAAACACAGACGCACAAACAAAGAAGAACTGCAACAGTGGAACCGCCTTGAGGCCCATCCCAGGGGTTTTGGGGAACAGGGGAATAAGGTAAGGCCATTTATTTTAAGGGAACAAGGGAAGAAAAGTATAAAAAGTATAAAACTGAAGGGAACAAGGGAAGGAACAAAGGCAATTTTGGGGAACAGGGAACATAGAAAATCAAGATTTTGATTTTGGGGAACAAGCGAACAGGTAACCCCCGGGAGGGCCTCCGCCTTGGAATGGTCAGTAGGAAAACTTATGCTGGAGGAGGGCTTAAACCAGTTTTACTCGCCCGAAACCTCGCCCTTATCTCCTGATGCAATTCCCTCCGGTACAACAATTCAAATAGCAAGAAAACAGAAAGCGATGCGGGCAGTCATTGAAGAAGTTTACCTCAATGCTAGAATCACATGTCGGTGGTATAATGGCCTACCGACAGCATTTGAGCTACTCTGAGTAGATGGTAGGACTACAATATACCACAGCTATGTGCCATACAGTCGTGGAAGTAAACCGCTTCGAAGATAGTTTGCTAAAACCTCTTAGCCAGTACAGGCCGCGCTAGATAGCCTAAGAGACCACAACTTACCATAATACAGGACTAAGCCAATCAGTTGAGTCTAAAAGTTAATTTTACTTCCGTTGCATACTCGTACGTCGAGAACGCTGGTTCAAATACATAGATTTGTTTTCTATATAAGCGAGCTTTCTGCTCTAGTGTGATTAGAATACATTGTTTTTAGTTTGCTCTGCTTTTTAATTCTTTTATCATTCACTATTTAACCATCACCTCTCTCTTGGCTAATTCAGCAGACGATAAATCGATGATAGTTTTCTAATTTTTCCTTGAAAACAAGATTTTGACATTTAATGCAAATTGTTTATATGACAATTTGCATGAAATGTCAAATTCTGCTGTCTGGGAAAAATAAGATTTTTTCTCTTTTTTTTTTCAGTATGTCGTATGTTTTTTGTTTTTTTTTTGTTTTTTTTTTTTGTTTTTTTTTTTTGTTTTTTTTTTTTTTTTTTTTCAGATTTTCATCTTTATTACTTAATATACGAAGTATCATGGAATACATGCAAACATAATCAGAAAACATTACCTACCTGCATGCATATCACAGAGCCTTGATGGCCAGCAAACAATTTAAGTTGTTCTCCTTTGAGAAGGTTCCATGAACGGATGCTATTGTCTGTACTTCCGGTAAAAAGAACTCTTCCCATGGTATCGGTAGCCATGCAGGTTATTGCCCCTGTATGTCCTTTGAAAACCTTTAGGCACTGGCCGGTTTCAAAATTCCAGGTTCTAGCAGTGAAATCTGCTGAACCAGTGATAAGCATGTCTTTGGATGCATCTCCAGCATCAAACGTATCATCCTGGACTTCCTCGTCGTCGCCCGGAATAAAAATAAGCGGATACACTCCACGCTTATGCCCCCTGAACACTCTTATACATTCTCCCATATCGAAATCCCAACATCTCGCTGTTCGATCATATGAACTCGTGAATATAAAATCTCCAGTACATATCATCCTGTATATAACGGAAGTATGTCCGCGCATGATCAGAACGCACTCGCAAGTGGACACATCCCACTTCCGGACTGTTTTATCAGCACTTCCTGTCAGCACGTAGCAATCCTCTATTAAAATGCAATTGATATATTCTTCATGCCCTCGTAATATACCGATACACTCACATGTTGATGTCCTGGTACTCCACAAGCGAGCTGTCTTATCCTCACTTCCGGTTGCAAGGACACTTCCATCCTCACTGAGTGCCATGCAGTTAATTCCAGCTTCATGTCCTGTTAGTGTTTCTAGCAGGTAAGTTTTGTCAGCCTTTGATTTAGATCCACAGCAGCCCATTGTAGAACGTATTTAGTCAAAGTTCGTTAACGAATATCAACATAACATGTTACATTGACATCTCGTCTGCTTTCCACCCTCTCTGTTACATCTGTCAATAAAGATAGCAGGACAGTATGAACAAAGATACAAAATACAGTAAACCTTCAATGACTCGAACACATTTGGTCTTTTACCGTGGCTGTTTCGAACATGAATTTGAGTCCCTATGAAATTCTCCCGATAGCTATATATACGGTATATTTTCTTTTTATTTTTATTTATTTATTTATTTATTTATTTTGTGTGTGTGTGTGTGTTAGGGGATGATTTTACTATCTGATTATGAGATTGTATGTTGTGCCTACTCATTAGAATCGCCTCATCAAGACGATTCTGCTGAGTACACTCAACATACTACTATTTTATAGAATATCGAAAAATGTTCCCATTTGCCTTCTGACCTGGTACAATGTGACTCGAACTTCTCAAGTCTAGAAATAAATCTCATGGTCCACGAGATGTTCGAGCCATTGGAGCTGACCTACTGTAGACTACACATGAAAGGCACACTCACGAAGCACAGCCTATTAAAGACAGCGAAAGAAAAGTAGATGAGGAACAAACAATGACAACAAATCAAAGCACTGACAGCACTGATAGGTCGTTTGTCTCTGAGTGTAGGCTGAGAAAATGGTCCTGAACCGGACCTTAAGATTGTTTCATTTAACCCTTAACTTCCTGTACTGTAAGCATATTGTACAAACCCTGATCAAAACACTGACAACACTGATAGGTAGATTGTCTCTGAGTGTAGGCTGAAAAAAATTGTCCTGAACGGGATTTTAAGATGGTTTCATTTAACTCTTAACTTCCTGTACCTTAAGCATACAGTGCAAACCCTGCGTTGCGGCGTCTGATCTGAGCCTGCACTGTTTGCCAATGTCCAAGTCAAGATTTTACAGTAACACTCTTTATACTGCACCCTCATGACACAGAGACAAGAATAGCGCGGCTATAAATAACCGTTGCCTGGCTTGTGTTCATCCGCATGATTGAATTTCATTGGTCAGTGATAATCACGTGGACAACTACCTTAAGAAAATTTGGCGTTTGTAAACTATGGCTCGAACTAAAAAAAATCGATCCAAAAAAGGACTGTTTATTGTATGTTTGTGATTGTTTGTGTTAGTCACAAATTATGAAAGAATATTGTATTTAATATCTCAAAGTACCTTCCACTGCTCCTAGTAGTTGTTTCTGCTGCTTACCGTTCCAAGGCGGTTCTTATGTTACAGGTCTTTTTGTTTGTCATTGCACTGTCAAAATTGTCCGTAGGTTTTACAATAAAAAAAAAATAAAATAAAATGGAACCTGGCAATCAGCTGCCAGGACCCGTACCGTTATTTGAACTAGGCCCCATATAACTTTTGCAGGAATTATCTTTCGCAGGAATAAGGGTGGGTAGCCTTGCTATACGATATGGAAGCCCATAACCTTACCCTGGCCGGCCCACTATTCTTTGCCCCAATCTGTCAGTTACTCCGAAATAATTTATTGGCGTCGTGCATATATCTATACCGGCAGCTGATTGCCAGATATTTTACCGTAGAACCTACGGATTTCTTTCAGTGTGTAACTGTGCCGTTGGTTCTTGTCATTCTTTGTTCTTCATCTCTTCACGCTTCGTGATGGTAGCCACTCCTGGGTAACTTCTTTATATTTTCGTTTCATATACACAAATTAAAAGATAAGTCAGCGAACTGGTCAGTTTGAAAATGGCCCATCACGAAAACATACCTATATAATTTTGACCCCCTTAAACCCCACTTTTATATAGTAAAACTGGGGTTACAGGGGTATACATTATTTTTCTTATTTCTGCTTAAAACAAAGATTGTGGGTACTTGTTAGAGCCGCCTCGACGAGGCGGTTCTAACGAGTACCCACATTCTATGCTTTGAGCAGAAATATGAAAAATATAGGAGGTTTTTTTTGGGTTTTTTTTGTCTGAAAGATTTCAGTTTTTTTGGAGATAAAATTTTCTATTTATTTGCATAGGCGTATTTTCGTAATGTTTCCTATATATTCTATCGTGTCTAAATAGTTTTAAGCAAACAATTAAGCCCTGATCAAAATGCGTATACGCGCACGCTGATCTGTCTTCGGTTCCCGCATTTATCACGAACGCACATTTCCCACGGAGTAATTCCCAAGTTACATGTAAATACATGTAATTATATACAGGATGGATGCCGGCCTCGGTGGCTCAGTTGGCTGCGCCGTCCGACTGGAGATCAGGAGGTCGCGGGTTCAACCCCCTCCGAGGTCGGCAACATTCTTTCGTGGAGAGTGATCATGAAATATTTTCTACGGTCAGTCCCTCCCTTCCGCTGATTCAAGAAGGGCAGTTGTCAGTTTCTGGCGAAAGAATGTGCACAGTACTGGTTAACCGCTTAGAGGACTAAGTCTGCCCAGTAAACGTGTGGTTAGGTAAACTGACCGCGCTCGACATGACCATATTGGGTTGACTGGGCCGTAAAACCTCAACACAAACAAATACAAGATGGATTGATAAATAAATCTTTAGACTTTTCTTGATCTGTTTCAAGTCTTTTCTGTTTGACTTCGGCTGGCGCTGCGTAGGGACTTCCCTAAATTATCAGTCGATCAACACACAAAATGTATATCAAAAAAAGAATAATTAATTTCTCAGCACTTTCCTGAAACAAACATGAAAGCTCTAGGATATTCTCCTGATAGCCCAAGAAAGCAAAATTTATAGATATCATTACGAAACCGCGCCTATTCAAATATATGGAAAATTTCACCTCCAAAAAACTGAAAATTTTCAGATAAAAAAACTCTGATATTTTTCATATTTCTGCTCAAAACATAGATTGTGGGTATTCGTTAGAACCGCCTCGGCGAGGCGGTTCTAACGAGTACCCACAATCTATGTTTTTGACCAGAAATAAGGAAAAAAACGTATACCCCTGTAAACCCCAGTTATACTATATAAAAATGGGGTTTAAGGGGGTCAAAATTATATAGGCATGTTTTCGTGATGGTAAGGGATTTTTTTTTTCTATTTTATCATGAAATGTATGTTGTGTATACTCGTTAAAAAAGCATCATCGAGGCGGTTCTAATGTGTACACTCAACATACAATTATTACATAGAAGAGCGAAATTTTGTCCTTTTTATCCATTTGCATCTGGACCTTGCGTAATGATTACTCCTCAGAGGCTCGAACTACCCATGTAATACAAATTCACATAGTCCCGAGGATGTTCGAGGTATCGAGATTCGACTGTATTTTGCTTAGTCAGCTCATGTAATGATGTTTAGTTATCATTCCATGTACGGTCACCCTTATTCGGTGCGTTCCTATATTGTAGATTTATTGAGTACCTCTAATTTTCTCTTTTTTTTTTTTTTTTTTATAACAAAGACGCTTACTGTTCATTTGGACCTCTTTTTCTATTCTAATATGACGATTACCTTGCTATTTCGCAACATTTATAGTTACTTTAAGATACTTTTTATTATTATTATGAATAATAATAATATAAATAATAATAATAAAAGTAGTAGTAATAATAATAATAACAATAAGTCAAACAGTAACTGCAATATCATTAACTTCGTTAAAATTGTCAGCACTTTGACATTCGCACATTATGAAAACACGCCTATGCCAAATATATAGAAAATTTTACCTCAAAAACTGGACATTGTCACATAAAAAACTCTGATATTTTTCATATTTCTGATCAAAACATAAGATTGTGGGTACTCGTTAGAACCGCCTCGACGAGGCGTTTCTAACGAGTATCCACAATCTATGTTTTTGAGCAGAAATAAGAAAAAAAATGTATACCCCTGTAAACTCCAGTTTTACCATATAAAAGTGGGGTTTAAGGGGGTCAAAATTATATAGGCATGTTTTCGTGATGTTATGTGATTGAAACCTTATTAAATCCCGAGTCCTTAATTTAAAATCTATAGGAACTAAAATATGCTTACCTTTTTAGAATAGTCTTAATTCATTGTTGCTTAAAAATCCAACTGCTTGTGAAGTCATAAAATCAGGCCAGTACAAAGTCAGCAGAAGTTAATGAGGGCACTTTGAAGTCTGACTGGACCTTTTTAATAAATAATTCACAAGGATATTACCACTTCTACAGGTAATCAATATGGCGTCGATGATGACGAAACAGTCTCAGCAAGACTGGTTAGCTGCTTTCAATGTAACTGTAGGCACTTCTGCTTAAAAGAAGCACGAATGAACGGAATAGCTGCCGAAAAATGTTTAACGTAGCAGAATAATAAGCTATTGTTATTTCACTCAGAGTAAAATCAATCGTCTAATAAAAATGTTGACTATATCTGAATTGTCTTTTCAATCAATAAATATTGAATTCTGGTTAAAATAAACCCCGTATAATAGAACCAGTCTATTGATTTCGAACCGTCCCAAGAAGCAATCACCATGGAGGCGTCTAAACATATTGGATTTTTTTTTTCCTCAGGTACAAAACAAAATCACATTGTCGTCTGCAGCATTTGAATGAATGTATTCAAACATTTACTACTAACTACATTAGTTTTTGCTATGTGGAACCTTGGGAATGGCGCAAATAGAATGCTAGCGCGTGCGCTGCTATTTATTACACTTTGCTGAAATCAGTACCACGTGCCTAATATATTGTAACAAAATAGCAAACATTGTAGACCCTGATCAAACTGTTCCTTTAATCCTTAACACTTTGAGCAAAACTTGTACCCGACGCCATTCTAAACTTGATGTTGTTACAGTCAAACAGCCTGTACAGTCAGCCCTCTTGATACTGACATTCGATATAACGAAAAAATTCGTTATAACGACAATTAGAATGTAATTATTCCTAAGCTCAAAATGAGGTAGACAATAAGAGATATTCAGGAATATTGTATTAAATAATCATAGGGCAGAATAGTCGTTATAGTCACGGGATTTTCCGATAATCTCCGAACGCTCCGGAGATAAGCAGTTACCTGTATTCGGTCCTCAGTTTAATAGGAAAATGTATAGAAATACACAAATAAATTTCAGTACTAATTTAATATATTTTGCGACAAAAATCACAGAAATACGTCAATGAGAAGTTTCTTCCATCTGAGCCAAAAGTATTCTTCCTTTTAATCCTAATTTTCTTATAGAATTTTATTAAAATTACGCGAATCTTCGTTTTTGGACCTAAAAGACATACATACACTAGCATTTGCGTGATGGAAAACTGTGTAGCCATCTTCTCACTAAGGAAAAATCGGTAAATAATATTACCATCTTAAAGCTGAGTTGATGAATAATCGTCTACATGATAAATATATTATATATTATAAAACCCGGGAGAGACCATAACCATCTTGGAACGATCAGTAGAAAAGAAAATTTCCTGGGCTGGGGGAGGGGGTGGGGGGGGCGGGGGGGGGGGCGGGGGGCTTAAACTAGTTTTACAGGCATCATGAAAACACGCCTTTATAATTTTGACCCCATGAAACCCCACTTTTATATAGTAAAACTGGTTTTTACAGGGGTGTACATTATTTTTCTTATTTCTGCTGAAAACATAGAGTGTGGGTGCTCGTCGAGGCGGTTCTAACGAGTACCCACAATCTATGTTTTCAGCAGAAATATGAAAAACATCATAATTTTTATCTGGAAATTTTCCCGTTTTTGGTTGTAAAATTTTCAGTATATATGAATAGGCGTGTTTTCGTAATGATTGGAACCTCATAATTTTTTTCCACGTTAATGACACTTGCATTATGACGGCTTTAGATATCGATACTGTTGGCGGCCAATATGTTACGCTAAAAAAGCCCTCATTTATAAGCGTAAAACTGTGACATGAACCACCACATGTGAAACCATATTTTCTGGGCATATAAGCTCACAGGGAAGGACCATATCAGACTGCGCGACTTCACTGTCCGCTTCCAGGATCATTTGAGAAAATATGCCTTTGGAGCACGTACGGACAGCGAAGACTCCTGATCAGCCAGCGCGGACGCAGTCTTCGCAGTCAGATCAAGGCCTTAGTTGTCAACAAACGGAAGCAGTTGACACTATAGAATGTATCAATGAGCAAATGCCCGGATGATACTTTGCGCATGCGCGGGATGAGCTGAATCTGCGCTTTTTTGCGCATTTTCGAAGATACTTTTCCGCTTGTCGTGGCCCCTTTGACTTAGTATGTAGCATACATCCTGTGTGCAGCAAAGACCCTTATCCAATTGTCGGACTTTACTGACTGATCTGGCCCCGAGGTTATAATATTTTTTCATGCTCAACTCAGCTGAGCATGAAATTTTTCATGCTTATAAATATCGAATCCCTAACAATGCTTCATGCTCAGCTGAGTTTAGCATGAAAATTTTTTTTATAATCTCGGGGCAGGATCTTTACTGAAGACTCCTTTACTGTTTCATGTTACACTTTACGAAAACAAGCTTATTCAAATATACTGAAAATTTAACCACCAAAAAATGAAAATTTTCAAATAAAAAAATCTGATATTTTTCATATTTCTGCTCAAAACATAGATTGTGGGTGCTCGTTAGAACCGCCTCGACGAACGGTATTAACGATTACCACAGTCTATGTTTTTGAGCAGAGTCGAGGCAGAAATATTTTTCAGATAAAAAATTCTGATATCTTTCAAATTTCTGCTCAAAACAAAGATTGTGGGTGCTCGTTAGAACCGCCTCGATGAGGCGGTTCTAACGAGTACCCACAATCTATTTTTTGAGCAGAAATAAGAAAAGTAATGTATACCACTGTAAACCCCAGTTTTACTTATTAAAGTGGGGTTTAGGGGGGTCAAATTTATATAGGCATGTTTTTATTATGGAGGTATACAACAATGAAGGGCATTATACGTTCTTAGTCTAATCAGGGTCTTCGCTGCCTGCTACATGGGATCATCTTATAATAATTATGTAATGTACAATGTACCTGCATCACCGCATAACACTGTCCCTGAAGGTAAATCGATGCATTCTGTTTATGTTCCACCATTTTTGATAAGGGGTGCACCTTTTGTCCTGTTTGAGTTTCTGTACATCAATCCCTTTCGGTAAAGAGATCTGCTCTAAAAATGAATTAACTTAAAGTCTTTCCTTTTAGAGGAGACTCTATTTCAGATGAAAGAAAACATAAATATATATATATATATATATATTTGTATGTATGTATGTATGTATGTATTTACCACTTTGGGAGCTATGGGCGAGGGTTGGGATGCCTTAGAACTAGCTTAAGCGCTTACCCCACCCCCTCCCCCTGCCCACATCCCTTCCACCGAATAATTCATTGCTGACCCTTCCAGGGCGGAATCTTCATTTTTTTTTTTTTTTTTTTTTTTTGTTTTGTTTTTTGTTTTTTGTTGTTTTTTTTTTTTTTTTTTTTTTTTTTTTTTTGTTAATTGTTATGTAGTGTTTCACTTTAAAATGTTTTTTCTTTAAACAATTATGTAAATTTAAGATATATTCGGTTTACTTTGGGTAACAGGTTGCCACCTTTTTGGGAAAGAGTTGCCATGACGTAAACATGTCTATACAAATTTGACCCCCTTAAACCCCACTTTTATATTGTAAAACTGGGGTTTACAGGGGTATACATTATTTCTCTTATTTTGCTAAACAACATAGATTATAGGTACTCGTTAGAACCGCCTCGCCGAGGCGGTTCTAACGAGTACCTACAATCTATGTTTTGAGTAGATATATGAAAAATGTCAGAATTTTTTATCTGAAAAATTTCCTTTCTTGGTTCTAAAATTTTCAATGTATTTGAATAGGCGTGTTTTCGTAATGCAAATGTTCATTTTATGGCTGCTTAATTGTATTTGTCTGTCTTTCCCTTTGGTGTTGGGGGCTTGGTGTGGATCTAATTGTATCAGTTCCTGAGTTCATTTTTGTTTGTTTGTGTTGAGGTTTTACGGCCCAGTCAACCCAATGGGGTCATGTCGAGCGCGGTCAGTTTACCTAACCACACGTTTACTGGGCAGGCTTAGTCCTCTAAGCGGTTAACCAGTACTGTGCACATTCTTTCGCCAGAAACTGACAACTGCACTTCTTGAATCAGCGGAAGGGAGAGAATGACCGTAGAAAATATTTCATGATCAATCTCCACGAAAGAATGTTGCCGACCTCGGCGGGGGTTGAACCCGCGACCTCCTGGTCTCCAGTTGGACGGCGCATCCAACTGAGCCACCGAGGCCGGCTCCTGAGTTCATTTAAATATTTATTTGAAAGAGTTGCTTCCATTGAAAGAGTGTCAATTCCATTCAACAGATTGCAGGGTACCGTTGGCTAGTTTGGTTCAAGTTACATGTTACTGTTCGCACTATCACTTTTCTTATCGTTCTGTTCACATGTTTTCATCAGTAGGTTCTTCAGATTCCGGATTTCAGTCAAACTAACATTAAACTTTATTCGATATCAGATAAATATATTTCTTATTTCACCAGGAAAACGTATGCTATGGATACCCATTTTCCCAAGAAAACATATGTTTTGAGTACTCATTAGAAGCGCCTCGGTGAGGCGCTTCTAGTGAGCACCATAAACACATGTATTCCTGAAGAAATAAGAATACATATCAGTACTTTTGCGTTGAAAAAAAATCCTTTTCTGGAGATATGGTTGAAGCACGAGATGTCCAGGCGCATGCGCAGATTGTTCGAGGCCTCCCCTGTTCGCATATGCGATAAGGATCTTTTTATACATGTACGTGACATATCGCATCTGTTTATTATTTCATCCAAATTGTGCAACAATCATTATCTATCCGCATTATAAAAATAGCTTTAAACGTAATACTGACACTGTGTTCAGACAGTAACACGACGGAGGGGATACGTTGCTGATCTATAAATATATCACCTAACTGCTGGTGTTAATACATGTCTTATACACACGTTACCGTAGTTATCCTAATTTTTTGGACAGACAGGCCCGAACAAACAGTGTAGACCAAGATGAGACGCCGCAAAAGGCGGCGTCTCATCAGGGTCTACGCTGTTTGTCAGACATCCAGCAAGTAATCGAAACATTCCCAATTAGTCAAAGAGATTTGTTCAAAGTTTAGGATAAGCATGACAAAGACCGAAGATGTCCGAATATTTAGGGTAAGTACAGTATCTTTCACACTCACCACGCTATGGACATTTTCAGCAGACGACAAATTGATGATATTTTTAGAAGACAATATGCATGAAGTGTCAGATCCTATTTTGTAGGACAAATAAGACAAAAATATTTCAAAATGTCGTCTGCTGAATTCTTTCCCTGCATGCAAAGTGTTAATGAGTTTTTAAGTTTACTCTCTTGTCATGCAATGCATTGCTGCTTATACCTGGTGGCAAACACATGTACCTCGTACATGTATAAATAGTGCGAAAATATGTTTATATAGTACCATTTCACGAAGTATTTTATATTCAAATATAAAGGAAGAAATAAACGTCGGTGGATATTCAGGTAAACTTTAGTTTGATAACAACACAAAACACGCTTATTCAAATATATTGAGAATTTTACCAATAAACAATGAAAACTTTCAGACCAAAATTCTGGTAGTTTTCACATTTCTGCTCAAGATATAGATTGTGGGTACTTGTTAGAACCGCCTCAGCGAGGCGGTTCTAACAAGTACCCACAAAATATGTTTTTGAGCAGAAGTAAGAAAATTAATGTATACCCCTGTAAACCCTCGTTTTACTGTATGAAAGTGGAGTTTAAGGGGCTCAAAACTATATAGGAGTGTTTTCGTGATGTATATGCGAATAATGAAACCCCATATCAGCCATGGCACACGCCCAGCCTGATCATGACCTTCTTTCCCAGTCAGCATTCTACGTAAATCTATATCGGGCCGTCATCGGCCCGTCAGGGTAGCTGACGGGCCGATGACGGCCCGATGTAGATTTACGTAGAATGCTAGCTGGGTTGTTCGTCAATATATTCTGCGGCGACATGGATTCTCATTACGAAAACACGCCTATTCAAATATATAGAAAATTTAACCTCCAAAAACTGAAAATTTTCAGATAAAAAAAAACTCATCAAATATATCACCTACTCAAATACGAGTATATTGAGATTTTACCACCAAACAATAAAAACTTTCAGATGAAAAATTCTGGTAGTTTTCATATTTCTGCTGAAAACATAGATTGTGGGTATTCGTTAGAACCGCCCTTACCCACAATCTATGGTGTTTTTCTTTCTTTTTTTTTTTTTTTTTTCTTTTTTTTCGGGGGGGGGGGGGGGGGGGGGGGGGTGGTGGGGGGGGGTGGGGGGTTGAGCAGAAATAAGAAAACTAATGTATACCCTCGTAAACCCCAGTTTTACTATATAAAAGTGGGGTTTAAGGGGATCAAAACTATATAGACATGTTTTCGTGATGTGTAAACGGACAACGAAGGTTCTGACCATGTTGAGCGGATATGCATTTCTTTTTTATGATTATGTTTAAAAATATATAAAAGGCTTAGAGGAAGCATACTAGATGGGTTTCTAAGTTGCAGTTTGAAAGTTTAACCAGCTAACTATACAAATGTTAAAATATGGTTCTTTTTTCTCTGCGCAGATAATCGGAGTTCCCATTTGATTCAAATTGTTTTCTTCGAAGACAATTTGAATGAAATATCAAGTCTGATTTGCATAAAAAAATCTATCATTATTTTTCATTTAATGTTTTTGCCTACATTGTGCTAAAGCTTAAAATGTAAAGATGGAACAGTCATGTGCTGTTAGTACGCAAGCTGACTTGGACTCATTCTCTTTGTTTTCCTCCTTGCTAAAGAATTCGTGGGGTGGGAGTGCTACTCTTGTATATAATCTTCTGCCCGGGAAGCAAATTCTGTCCTTTCAGTGTAGTCCCTCTAAGAAGACAAACAATTCCTGTCTACAGTAAACGCCCATAGATTCGTACCCATCCTCTATTGGTCACCTTGGTGCCTGATGCAAATCAATTTATATTATATCGTTTCAAGTCCTGCATAGTGTTATTATAGAATGTCGCCAGTTAAACGTTTTGAAGATTAAGGAAAGAAACGAGGTGCTGCTACTATTAAATGAAAAATAAATCTTTATTACAGGATGTTGACAGATGAACATTTTGAAGATTTAGAAACGAAAGGATACACAGTTGTCTCGGGCGTAGTTCCACCAGAAGAATGTGATGCAGCGATACGTCAGTACCGCGAATGGTTATCACAATTTAGAGGCGGCTCCTGGCCCAGAACATTTAATGGTATCATTAACTGGTTCAATACAGGTCACATGGCGGTCACGTGGGAAATGAGACTAAAAACGAAGAAAGTCTTTGCTCAGCTTTGGAAAACGGACAAACTATTGACAAGTTTTGATGCAATATCAATAGGCAGGCCACCAGAAGACGGAAAGGAGAAATTTCAAATTCCGGGTCAGCACTGGCTTCATACAGACCAGATTGCATCGCGACTTGGTCTTCATGCCTACCAGGGAGCACTGTACTTGGAGGAGCAGTGCGTGGATGATTGGACATTTCATATATTAGAAGGATCCCATAAACATTTGGATGACTTCTATGATCATTATCCGCAAGCAGCCAAGAAAGCGGAACCTCTCGGCTACTATCATATATCATCCGAGGAGATAGAGTTTTTCAAAGCTGCTGGTGCCTCTAGAATTGTCCGAGTTCCAGTTCCTAAAGGTGGAATGGTGTTATGGGACTCGAGACTAATTCATGCTAATGCAAGACCATTGCACACCCGAAGACATCCCGGTAGGTGGCGTTACACTCTCTTTATTTCTATGACGCCCGCAATATGGGCGTCTGAAAAAGACATAAGAGACCACAAGGGGGCATATGAAAATGCTTGGATGACGTCACATTGGTCTTCTGCAGGACTGGTACCCTATCATTCACGCGGCCGTAGCAATATCATATATCCAACAGAGGTACCTGAAATAGCTCGAACAGAGGATGCCAAGAAGCTCTCAGGTGCAATACCGTATGACTTTGAAGATGGTCAGCCAAACGGTGGGGACTACAGGCCAAAATGGAGAATAAAGAAAAACATATAGTTTCTCCATTTTCGAATATAGATACGGTTTTTGAAATTAAGGGAACCTGATACACTTTCAGGGGAGGCAAGGCAACTCTGTCAAAATCGGTCTGTCCCCTTCTGGAAAGAGGTCTACTCTAAGAACAACACGAAAACATACCTATATAATATTCACCCCATTAAACCCCGCTTTTATATAGTAAAACTGGGGTTTACAGGTGTATACATTATTTTTCTCATTTCTGCTCAAAATCAGAGATTGTGGGTACTCGCTAGAACCGCCTCGCCGAGGCGGTTCTAACGAGTACTCACAAGTTATGTTTTGAGCAGAAATATGAAAAATATCAGAGTTTTTTTTCATCTGAAAATTTTCAGTTTTTGGAGCTGAAATGTTCTATATATTTGAATAGGCATGTTTTTGTAATGAAAAAAGAAAAAAAAAAAATACTCCTAATGGGACCTCTTGAAGTACACCTATTTTTCAGAACGGATATGATGTGCAGAAAAGCAAACAGGAAGTAGCAAGAGTTATTTCCATTTAAAAATGACAAAAAATATACCAAGTTTGTCTAGTTTCCTTTATTCTACTCTTTGTTTTTTTTTTTGTTTTTTTTTTGTTGTTTTTTACACTCAAACAAAAGTGTTTCCAATGCAAAGCAAACTTTTGAAATGTATTCACAATACCGGCGATGAAACCTGGATGTCTACGCAGTTGATGATACCGATACTCCTGTTTAACTCTTTCACTGCCACAGGCGATAATAATAGGATTTTTCAAACAGCATAGATCCAGATGATACAGCTCATAATGAGCCATCTCATCTGGATCTACGCTGTTTGAAATTCAGTCTTTCAACTTTACATATGAACTTCTTTCTAAGCGATAGTTATTTACAAGAAAAAAGCAGACGATAAATGTCGTATGAAATTTGGCACCGAAAGGTTAAGGAGTGGCCTTTATTTGTATTTATTATTAGTTGTTGACTTCATTAGTTGCTCGAGTAAAAAATACTCAGCATCAAAACAAGTATTCTTTTTTTTCTATAATGAATATTCTATAAAGTACAAAGTTGTCTTAGTACCAAAAACGCGTCAAAAATATATTTCACGCATTTATACATGTATGTATATATATATATATATATATATATATATATATATATATATATATATATATATATATATATATAATATATATATATATATATATATATGAAAAGTATGAAAAGTGATCTTCTCTAGAAAGAAAGAATTTGCTCTCCTTGGGAGCAAATTCTTTCCATTTAGTGTTGACCCCTTCTTAGAAGGTGCCTAGAATGCAGAAAACAAACGGGAAGTCGCAAACAGTGTCTCCCTAGTCACAGAAACGGCGGAGAATCCACGAGATTTATCCATTCCCCTAGACTGGCTCCAGTCTCCAGTGACTAAATATTTTTGTCATAATCCTGTTTGATAATCCACTAAAATAAAACCAAAAAATATCATGACTATAAAGGCTGGTCACTAGTGACCAGCCTTTATATTCATGATATTATTTTGGTGTCATTTTAGTGGAATATTAAACAGATTAGAAGAAAAAACAACAGTTAGTCACTGGAGACTGGAGCCAGTCTACCATTCCCATTGACATGTTTTCAAGAACACCCTTGCTCATCAAACAGCCTGAAATGCTCGTACCTTATAACACTAACATTGATTTCTAATTTTGCCGGATTTCTTTTGTTGATGAGCTTATTATATTGTATGATGAATAGATGAATAACAAACCATCTTATATCTTTACATGTATAGTCATTATTTTATTATCATTCCGCCCAAAACGTGAAAATAACAAGACATGTATGGTTGCCAAAGACGCAGATTGGCCTGAGCAATTGCACAAACCGATCATGGATTTTGGGGTCCGTTAACAGACACTGGACATTGTAGAATGCACCATAGATAGCAAAAGGGCCGATGAGGCGGTGCTCATGCACAAAATTAACCTGAATCAGCACATTTTACATACGCCGTAATGTGAGAAAATGTACCTTCAGAAATGCGTGCCCAGTGAGATTCAGGTCAGACTGAGCGTCCTTGTAACCTGACCAGTTTCGCTGTCGCTCTTTGGATAGGCGGTGATTTCAGGTTGTTGTTTTTTTTTTTCAGACAAACAGCAAACATTCATCACGAAAACATACCTATATACTTTTGACCCCCTTAAACCCCACTTTTATATAGTAAAACTGGGGTCTATAGGGCTATAAATTATTTTTCTTATTTCTGCTCAAAAACATAAATTGTGGGTACTCGTTAGAACCGCCTCGGCGAGGCGGTTCTAACGAGTACCCACAATCTATGTTTTGAGCAGAAATATGAAAAATATGAAAAATATCAGAATTTTTTATCTGAAAAATTGCCATTTTTTGGTGGTAAAATTTTTAGTGTTTAGCAGGCGTGTTTTCGTAATGGATCAGTCCCCACCGATGCACAAATTGATCGCTGGGAATACCTCTGAATACCTCTGAATGTACATTTTCGCACGCTGTCCCTCTCGTATTGATTGACTTGGCCCAGTTATTGTTCTGAATTATTTATATACAAAATAGGCGCTAATTCGACTGTTTTATTGATAATGACAATAAGTCAGTTCAAGGTAATTTCAGGGTAGTCACCACTTACGGTAAATGTTATCGGGAAAATCAGAAGGCTTCCACCGATAATGATGTCCTGCCTTTTGGAGTCAATGTCAGCAGTTGGTATACTGTTTACTTTTTACCCTTACCATGCTGAATAAGTTAAGATACCACGCCTATTTCTAATTGTCAGCCAGTCGGATTACTTAAATCCAAATTGTTGATAAAAAGTACTTACTGAATGACAAACAGTGCAGATCCAGATCAGTTGGCTTCCTCAGAAGCCAACTGATCTGGATCTATACTGTTTGCAACGACAAGGTATATCCGGGTTCAGCAGGACAACGGTTAAAGGATTTGATTCATCTAGTAATTAACCCACGTTTTTACAAAGAAACAGCAGTTGTGACTTTCTATTTGCGTTCTAGCACACCAAGTATCTTCTGAAAAGGGTTCTACACACACAAAAAAAGCTTTGACCCCATACATGTACACCGGCACAGTGGCTCAGTGGCAGAGCGTCCGCTGTGTGATCGGGAGGTTGCGGGTTCGATCCCCGGCCGGGTTATACCAAAGACTTTAAAAATGGTACTAGCTTCTCTTTCGCTTGACGTTCAGCATTAAGAAAGTGGAGCTAGAACTGGTCAGCTCAGTGTCAATATAATGTGACTGGGTGAAATATCATGTCAAAGTGTCTGGGGTGTGATATTTCAGTGCGGCAGCGCTCTAAAAGTGAGCATTGAGGTCCCTGCCACATCCAGACACCGTCGCGAAATGACTGAAAGATTGTTGAAAGCAATGTTAAGCCCAAATCAAACAAAATCAAATATGTATATGTGTTGATTCCGATATTCGTTTATGTTTAGGTGTTTTTATATACTGTATTCAATCTAGTTACCGCACATACCTCTATAAGCACACAGTCAAACACAGTATATTCGTCTTTACAAAAAAAAAAAATAAATAAATAAAAAAAAAAAACAAAAAAACAAAACAAAAAAAAACATATGTTGTTTGTACTCATTTAAATTGTCTCGACAAGTAGAGACAATTGAAATGAATACCAACAACATATCGAGGGTTGAGCGCAAGACTGGCGTAAGTCAGATGGTTGTTTTTCCCCAAACCTATCTCCTCACCATGAAGGCGTTATGCAGATTATAACATTTCTTTCTGTAAACAATGAAAATTTAGGTGCCATTGCTCGTATGAGCAATGGCACCTAAATTTGCATTGTTTACAAAGGGGTCCAAGTTGCCCCTAAACAAGGGTTTCAAAAATATGTTTGAGTTACTATAGTCTTGTGCTCAACCCTCGATATGCTATTTAAAAAGAAAGTCAGAAAAATATTGCGTAAGCATCATTAAATACGCTCCTCATGAAGTTTTCTACTGATCTTTCTTTAACGTGTACCCGTATTAGGAAGATATTTTACTACGAGTTTCTCTAGTGACTTAAAGCATACAGTGCGGTAATTAGAACGAATACGGTAATTGGTTTCTGAACCTGGGGAGGAGAAAATCTGGCGCCAATATAATCTATTAAACCCTTAAAGCGCCAGTCACAACTATTGTCGTCTGCTTTATCATCTGCTTGTGATTTTAAAAGTCATTTTTGCAAATAGTGTGGACCCAGATCAGACTGCTCCTTTAGGAGCAGTCTGATCAGGGTCCACACTGTTTGCCTGTATGCAAAAATAGGTTTGAAAAGTCTGCAAGAATATTCAGCAGACGACATAAACAGACGACATTTTCAGATGCAGTTTTTCTTGGCGCTCTCCGGTATCTTTTACCGACCGTTCTTAGGCAATTGTTTCAGTGTTGTTCATGCATTATTTTGTGTGACCATATGGCTACCCGCTGTGGGCTTTTTCGTCTTGCGTCCCGTTTATTGTTTTGTTATTGTGCTTTGGGGATCCTGTCTAGCATTTTTATCATGTTGTTGTGGTAGCGGGAGCTATTTGTTTTGTTTTTCATTAGTTTGTAATGTGAGTGTTTACCATTGTGGTTTGCTAACTCTCTCTCTTGGCATCACGAAAACACACCTATATAATTTTGACCCCTTAAATCCCACTTTTATATAGTATAACTGGGGTTTACAGGGGTATACATTATTTTTTTCTTATTTTTGCTCGAAAACATAGATTGTGAGTACTCCTTACAACCGCCTCGCCGAGGCGGTTCTAACGGGTATCCACAATTAATCTATATTTTGAGCAGAGATATGAAAAGCATCAGTTTTTTTTTATCTGAAAAAAAAAAAAAAAACACAGTTTTATGGAGGTGAAATTTTGTATATATTTGAATAGGCGCGTTTTCGTAATGGGACTCTTCCTGGACATTTACTTTACGTTAGGGGAAGGGCCTACAAAAAAGAGAAAGTCAAACTACGCATGCGAATTCCTTTCAGCTTTTATTGAGCCACACCAACAATGATAGATGAAGTTAACAAAAATAGAGAGAAAATAAATGAGGAACAGTGGAACAGTTACGATGCATCATGAGCATTAAAATATGAATATGGCATGAAATATAAAGATGACAAATATTCGATCGCATGCATGTTGTGTACAAGGGACTCTCATTATCTCAAACACCTATAAGTTTTGGTTTGAGATAACAGCAGTTTGACTGAAAAGTTTAAATATATGGAACTATAACGAACTAACATTGCCCTTTATTTAGTTTGATTTAAGCAGCAGTAAGACTTACCAGTGTTTGATATAACGAGAGTTAACTGTATTTACTTCAAATTACTAATGGGCCTTTCATATATAATGTTTGGCGGCCATCTTGGATCTAAATTCTCAAAACTTACACAGACGCACTGTCGAATGAAAAGTAATAACAGGGGCGCGTCCTGAGTTTTGCTCAGGTGAAATAAATAAATAAATAAATAAAAGTATATCTAACCATAAATAGATAAATAAATAAATAAATAAATAAATAAATAAATAAATGTATGAATGAATGAATGAATGAATGAATAAGTGCTTTAACAAATGAACATACGTAACAATGGAATAAAGTTTCTGTACTCATCACAATTATTACCTAGTCAATTATTTCCTTCCTTAAAACAGATCTCCACATCCTTACACTAGACCCAACTAGTTAACTATTTGAACTGTAGCATTAAAGAGCATGTCTACTAGCAAAAAATGATTATTAATGCTTACCAATCAGAGGTACAAAATCCAGCAGAGGACATTTTGAAATATTTTTTCTTGTTTTGTTTCAGAAAACAGGCTAAGACATTTCATGCCAAGTGTCTACAAGGGAGACAATTTTATGAAATGACAATGCCTATTTTATATAAAAATGTGAAAAATGCAATCAATTTGTCGAAAGCTGATTCTGTCCGAAATGCTGGTAGGGAAATTCGATATTACATTACGAAAACACGCCTTTTCAAATATATTGAAAATTTCATCACCAAAAACTGAAAGTGTTTTACATAAAAATTCCGATATTTTTCATATTTCTGCTAAAAACATGGATTGTGGGTACTCATTAGAACCGCCTCGCTGAGGCGGTTCTAACGAGTACCCACAATCTATGTTTTTGAGCAGAAATAAGAAAAATAATGTATACCCCTGTAAACCCCAGTTTTACTATATAAAAGTGGGGTTTAAGGGGGTCAAAATTATGTAGGCATGTTTTCATGATGGGCATACACATCTTTGTAAACCGACCATGTACTTTCACATACCGGCACAGTGGCTCAGTGGTAGAGCGTCCGCTTTGTGACCGGGAGGTTGCGGGTTCGATCCCCGGCCGGGTCATACCAAAGACTTTAAAAATGGTACTAACTGCTCTTTCGCTTGGCGCTCAGCATTAAGAAAGTAGAGCTAGGAATCGGAACTGGTCAGCTCAGTGTCAGTATAATGTGACTGGGTGGAATATCATGTCAAAGTGTCTGGGGCATGATATTTCAGTGAGGCAGCACTCTAAAAGTGAGCATTGAGCTCCCTTTCACATCCAGACACCGTCGCGATATGACTGAAAGATTGTTGAAAGTGACGTTAAGCCCAAATCAAAACAAAAAAAAAATGTACTTTTACATTTGTAACATATATTGTGCAATGGCCATTTATGTTTATATACAACTATTAAGCTCATAATAAAAATTCTCAGCTTTTAGTACTTTAAATTCGGAAGTCCTGGTAATAACCCACGCAACTCCATCAAATATTTAATCGTGGTCGCTGACACTAAAGTTACTGCAGTTTCATACAGGCCATCTGTTTGCATTTGACTGTTTGCACATTTCTTTATACGACAAACGAAATTGTTATGTAAGACATCAGTCAGTCTTACAGAAATGAGCAGAAAAACATCGTGGCCTATTTACCCAAAATATTGAGACACCTTCACTCCTTACCATACATGTGCTTAGCTTTTAAAAACTCTATTTTATTATCTGTTGATGAGTTTAACCCATTTGTGCCTAGAATCCCATAAAAGAGACATTGACAAACAGTGCAAACCTAGATCAGACGCCGCCGAACGTGGCGTCTGATCTGGTCTACACTGTTTGCATTAATTACAGGCATTTCAATAAAACATGGTAATAATAGAAACTGACCAGACACCCTTAAACTCGAAATGAACTGGTCAAAAGAGCTCAGGTATCAGAGTCCACTCGGTATAAATGGGTTAAGACTGCTGGATTAGAGTCGGAGTAGAACCTGATCAGATGCTGCGTTCTGTGTAGTCTGATCCGGGTTTATACTGCTGTAGTTCTTCTTTGTAAATCGGATATTGCGACTACGCCGTTGTGTCTTTTATTTTCGTTCTCTTCGTCTTTCAGTGCTTCGGGAAGACTGTACTTTGTGATTGTAGCTTTCCTAGGTAACTATTTCCAACATTTAAGGTAAAATATGGTATTAGGCCAACCCTTAAAATAGTCGGTTTGCTGTGCTCCTATCTATCCAACAAAATTGGCCCTACCCAAAAACTGTTTGGCCATTCTGAAGAAAATATTTTTTTTTTCTTAAAAAGCTTACAACAGACAGATCTACATTCACTACAATCTTTTTATCATAAACTTTAGTTTCAGTTGCAGACAATGTTTTGAATTATTATATCTTTATGGACAGCATTTTGGACCATATACTGTCTACAGTAAAAGAAAAATTATATCTGATTAAAAAAAGCTGACCTCACTCCCTCCCTCCCTCCCTACCTACCTACCCATTCTGAAATTGATGGGTAGGAGCACTGCAAACAAAGCATATTTTAAGGATGGCCTTACTGGCGTGTGGAAATCAGCCTGTAAACCAGAAGTTTGGCATTCTTTGCCTTTCAGAGAACACGTTTTAGCCCATTAACAGTTAGATTAATTTAGACTTTGAACATTACTATACGTGAGGCAAGGGGGAATGGTGGTCAAATATTAAGGATAAATACGGTTACGGCTAACTGTTGATCCTGATTAGTCTGTCACGAGCCGTCTCATCTGGATATACGCAGTTTGCCATTTTGTTTTTTAGTGTGGATTGACATCCTCATTTGCAACACTGCGCATGTCAATTTTCAAAGATGGAAGGGTCCACTTCAGAAACCCAGGGATGACAGGGTGAATGATGTGCAGAATGAGCTGGAAATTCACTTTCATTTACCGGTGAAGCTCATTTCTGTCTTTCAGTTGCCGGTGAAGCTCATGTCTGTCTTTCAGTTACTGGTAAAGCTCATGTCTGTCTTTTAGTTACCGGTGAAACTCATGTCTGTCTTTCAGTTACATGTGAAGCTCATGTCTGTCTTTCAATTACCAGTGAAGCTCATGTCTGTCTTTCTGATGCCGGTGAAGCTCATGTCTGTCTTTCAGTTACCTGTGAAGCTCATGTCTGTCTTTCAGTTACTGGCGAAGCTCATGTCTGTATTTAAGTTACTGGTGAAGCTAATATCTGTCTTTCAGTTACCGGTGAAGCTCATGTCTGTCTTTCAGTTACCCATGAAGCTCCTGTCTGTCTTTTATTTAACAGTGAAGCTCATGTCTGTCTTTCAGGTGCCGGTGAAGCTCATGCCTGTCTTTCAATTACCGGTGAAGCTCATGTCTGTCTTTCAGTTGCCGGTGAAGCTCGCGTCTGTCTTTCAGTTACTGGTGAAGCTCATGTCTGAAGCTCGTGTCTGTGTTTCAGTTAACCGGTGAAGCTCATGTCTGTCTTTCTACGCTAATATTTTTTGTGTGTTGTTTTTTTGTTGTTTGTTTTTCTGACGAAGCTCGTGTTTGTCGGATGAAGCTGAGTTTTGTCTGAAGTTAATGTTAGTTTGACAAAGATCATTATTGTCTAATGAAGCTCATCTTGTCAGATAAATCTTATTGTTATCCGAATATCAGACCTTATTTTCTTTAGATATTGAGACACTTGAACTACTTACCAGCCGTACAAAACTTTTTTCAAGGCTATTTTACTACATGGTGATGGATGAGTGACAAACAGTATAAACCAAAAACAGATGCCACTGACTGTTGGTGATTAGTCTATATAACTACATGTTTTGTCATTCAGACAACACGTTTTAACACGTGCAACAAACTTATGGTATACAAAATTCAGGATAAATACGGTACTAACAAACCATTTGAAGATCCTGATAAGTCTGTATTGATGATGATGTACAGATATGAGCTGGGAATTCATTTTCAGTTACTGGTGAAGATCATGTTTGTCTGATGACGCTTAAGTTTTGTCTGATGAAGCTCTCTCCTGTTGGATGAAGTCGATGTTTTGTCTGATGAAGTTGACCCATTTATGTCGAGTGGACTTTTCTACCTTAACTCTTTGGACAGGTCAATTTCCCATTTAAACCCATTTAAAGGGTGCCTGGTTAGGTTTTATTATTGTCATGTTTGTAGAAATTTCTGAACTTTACGCAAACAGTGTCGACCCTGATCAGACGCCGCGTTCTGCGGCGTCTGATCTGGGTCTACACTGTTTGCCAATGTCCATTTTAGGGGATGCTAGGCTTAAAAAGGTTAATGTTAGTTTGTAAAAGGCTGATACCGGAGCTGCTTTTTATGTTACGAAAACCACAGGAGCACTTTGTTTTTCAAACTGATTTTCCCACACTGTTGTTTTGAGAATTATATTGTCCGAAAAAGTTTTTAATATAACTGTTCTTATACTCTAAGTTTCACAAAAAAAAAATTATGTTCTCACTGAGTTTCTGGGGAATCTGCACACTCATTGTGAAAGAAATATACATGCTTATCATATAAATACATAAAAATACAAATATACCAAAAAACGTTATAGTAATTAGGTTATAATCACTATTTAATTGAGAACATTTTATCTCCCTTGACATAACTAGTCTACGTAACCTAGTTAAAAAACTACCTATTTTGACAATATTTTCTCATGTAATACTTTATTGCACAGTCCACAGAAGCATTTTATAGCAAACTAGGGGTAACTTAATTTCACTTGGAAGAAGTATTTTCAGACAACAAAAAGTAAGGTTATATCAAAATTAACTCCGGTATCAAGCTTTAAACCTATAATAGCTATTTGTGCCTAGCGTCCCATAATAGGGACATCTGCAAACAGTGTAGATCCAAGTAAGATGCCGGATGTCGCGGCGACTGATCAGGGTCCAACACTGTTTGCATTTAAGACAGGAATTTCTATAAAACATCATAACGATAAAAGCTAACCAGACAGTCCTTATGTTGAAATGAACGGGTGCAAGGTTAAGGTCGAAGAGTCCACTCGGCATACATGGGTTAACGTCTGATGAATCGTATTTTATCAGATGAATCTTATTGTAGTCCGTTGAAGCTTGTTCTTGTCAAATGGAGAACATTGTTTCTTTAGGAAGCTCACTGTATGTCAGACGAAGCATAGTTTTGTCTGATGAAGCATACTGTAATCCGATGAGGTTAACTCAGTTGTTACTGAATGTATACGTTAGTTTAATAGTCATCATAGTCATCTAAACTCAAGTCATCGAATCCATCGAGCTGCGGGTCCAGAGATTGGAAGTCCACTTTGTACCGTAATATCCCTGAAAAATAAAAGAACAGACACCTTTAAAGCATAAACTTGAAGCGTTTAAAGGACTAAAGAAATTGCTGGATCACAATGGATTTTTTCAAGTACAACTTGTTTTTCTGAGATACCTAATTATGACTCCATCAAAGTAAATTCCAATTTAATCCTTCGCTTGCTGAACATGACATGCCCTGTCTTAGCAAACAGCGCAGATCCAGATCAGTTGGCTTCTGAAGAAGCCAACTGATCTAGATCTACACAATTTGTCATTAAATATGTGAATTTCTATCAAAAACCTGGATCAAGTCATCTGATTAGCTGAAAATTAGAAGTGGACGTGACATCTTAATTTATTCAGCATGAGAAGGGTTAAGAAATGGATACGTTTTCAAGGTAGAAAACTCTGTCTAACTGTTTGTGCTTCCTTTACTTTCTAAAGGATTCTACATTGAATTAGAAGACCCCTAAAAGGAATGAATGCCCCCGCTACTGCCAGTTTGGCTTTGTGTACATGTATCTATCATTTGTCGGTTTTCAAGTAATGTGGGCTTCATGCACAAGTTCAATCTGTTTTCTTGCCATGCTGCTTATTTCCAAATACGACCTTGAAATCAGTAAGAGGAGTTGCAGATACATGAAATCTGCTATGACTTGGTTGTAAGGCAAATATTATTGAATAAAGCAAGGGCATGTAATTCAGGGCCCGGTTGTTCAAAGCGTCGTTAGCTTAACGAGCTCATTAAGGGTCATTTCGTTAACTGTTCTAGCGGATTCAATATACAATATTCTGATATTTTTTGCTGAAAAAATGTGAGTAGCTTTTGCACTGCAAAAGCTACTCACATTTTTTCAGCAAAAAATTTCAGCATATTTGCGTATCACTCGATTAAAATTTTAACGAATCGTTAACTAACGACATCGTTAGTTTTGAACAACTGGGCCCTGGTTATAATAGTTTAATCCAAGTTCTCTGACCTTCAAGCATATGCTAGACCTAACCCTTTCTGCAGTGTAAGTTTCAAACCACAATCACGAAAACTGTAAATGTTGCAGAGACATGAACTGCCATTTGTAATGGGAATACGGAAAATTTCTAAGTGTCTAAGTGAACCCAGGGTTAGTAACTTTAGCAGCAAACGTTTGATCAAAGTTCTGTGACCTTTATGCACATGCCAAGCCTAATTTCGTACTTTGCTGCAAGTTTCAAATCATTATCGTGAAAACTGTAGGAACAGTTGTAGAGACATGAACCCTACGATGTCATGTGTATATGGCAAAATTTCTATGTAAATTAAGGGTATGTAACTGTAGCAATACACATTTGATTAACGTTTTGTGACTTATGCACATGCCCAGCCTGTTGTCTGCAAATCATTATCTTTGAAATTGTAGGAGAAGTTGCGGAGACACGTACCGTTTTATGTCATGTCTATAAAGTAAACCAAGGGTACATAACTCTACACTGATAATTCGATCAGAGTTCTGTGACCTTTATGCAAATGCTCAGTCTATATGCTTACTATGGTGCAAGTTTCTAACCATTAACATGAAAACTGTACGGGTTGCGGTGACACGACAGTACTATGAAGTGTGACGGACGGACGGACAAATGACCGGAGTACACACTGACGGACGGACACACGGACGTATAACGGAGGGTAAAACTATTAGCCCTCTTCCACATTGTGGCGGGGTGTAAAAGAAAAAGAATCTGGTCACGTCCGATTTCACCTCTGATGATGATAAACTAAACCATGCGTTTAAGTAGATACTTATTCAAAACATCTTTAATCCTTGTCCTGCTGGATAAAAAGATGCCACGCTTACATCTAACTTTTAGCCAATCAGATACCTTGATCCGGATTGTTGCTAAAAATTCACATACTGATGGCAAACAGAAGAAGCCAACTGATCTGGATCTACACTGTTTGCAAAGGCAGGGTATATCGCTTAAGAGGTAACAATTAGTCACAAAATATGCAAGAATATTGTATTTAATACTTTAAGAAACATATGTTTTGGATATTTGTTAGAATCGCCTCAGTGAGGCGATTCTAACAAATATCCAAAAACATATGTTCTATGAGGAAATAAAAACAAAACAAAACCTTTCTTACATATCAATCTGCTCATTAAGTATTCTGTACAACAGCAAATTTATTTTAATGGCAACGTCTTTGAGAACGAATGCTGTCATTGTAACGAGGGTTCAGTGGATATCAACAAGTAGAGAACCGCCCTAGTTCCTGCTGACCATTCCAAAGCGGTCAGTCTGTTAAAGTTCTTGTTTGTTTCTATGTCGTTTTTTGCAGTGTACTGTTTCGTTGGCTTGTCACTGTTTGTTTTTCATCTCTCCTTCGTGTGCCTCGTGTGGCCTGTTCTCCGTGACCATGACCATTACGAAAACACGCCCATTATAAATATATTGAGAATTAGTACAACTAAAAAAGGAAAATTTTCAGATACAAAATTCTACTACTTTTAATATTCCTGCTCAAAACATAGATTGTGGGTACTCGTTAGTGGCGGTTCTAACGAATACCCACAATCTATGGTTCTTAGCAAAATAACACTAATAATGTTTTACTAAATAAAAGTTTTTTTAAGGGGGGTCAAAATTATATAGGCGTGTTTTTGTGATGCCTTTCCTGAGTAACTTTTTTTTTTCAAATAGCTTAACAAGTATGGTAAGCTGTCAGATTATTTAAGGTGTATGGCGTTTGCTGTGTGACCAGTAGACCTAGATCAGACGCAGCAAGCCGAGACATTGTTCAATGTCTACACTGTTTGCCAAACATTCAGTATTTCTAGATATTTCAACATTTACTAAAGTTGATTCTTGTTTTCAAATTTTCGGGAAAACATGGCAAGGAGTTAGGGTATTAAAGAAAATTGTACCTCCTATTCCGCCAAATCCTTTCACAAACTGTGAGCCTTCTTGGGATTTATCTGTGATGATTTCTAGTACGGCACCAAAACTCTTGTAGTTATTAGCAAACCATTCCAGTAATGGCACGGAGTCTACTAGTTCCAGTTCTACACCAGTCTGCGAAATATACAAATCATTTTTATGGTCCTCACACGGATTTAGATTTAGGACTTTACCAGCCTCTTAAGGGTTACAGACAGACAGATTTTCAGGGAAGGTACATGTAAAAAGGTCAAAACTGTTTCCTCTCCTTCTACTAAAGGATAGATTTTATAAGGATGTTATTTGCTTCCAGACCTTGTCCGATGTCTTGGTGTGTGTTGCTTTCCGTGTATGTGACCTTTATGAGGTATTGCCCAATTAAGTTTGATCTTTTAGTTTCTAATCTTGTTTTGTAGTGAAACAAAATGTATATGGAACGACTGAATGGTAATATGTAGACCTTGAAGTTTCCGATAACTAATCTGTATGTCAGTACCAAGCAATTTGCAGAAAGCACATGGTCGTTAAATCGTTGACGACTTTGCACTAATGTGGTCCAACTGCACTTCTAAATCAGATTAAAGTCACGTCTGAGACAAATAGTAGAAATAGCAAAACAAATTATTCTATAAATGAATGTTCTTTTACTGTTTTACAGTCAACCCTCTTTGCACCGACACCCGACATAACGTCAAAATTCGTTATAATGACAAAAAAAAACAAAAAAACCTTCGCTCAAGAGATGACACTTAATGAGAAATTATACAAGAATATTGCATTAAAACTTCAAGCAACGTGTTTTGGATATTTGTTAGAATCGCCTCACTGAGGCGATTCTAACAAATATCCAAAACATATGTTCTATGAGGAAACTAGAAAAAAAACAAGGTTTTTTCTTACATATAATTTAGGATTCTTTACAACAGCAAACTTCTTTTAATAGCAACATCTTTGGGAACAAATGCTGTCGTTATTATGTGGGTTCAATGTATTTAAATAACCTATGATAATAGAATGTAGAGAAGCTACGTTTAAGTCATATGTAACCATTAACACTCTCACTGGACGGCGCCAGGAATACTGGAAATAAAGTACGTCCACCAATGAAATAAACCTTGACACTTCGGCTACTTTCAGTGTGTTCCTTACTCTCAAAGTTCAATCCTTTTAGAATGTACATATAGAGCGCAACATCATGAAAACACGCCTATATAATTTTGACCCCGCTTTTATATAGTACAACTGGGTTTACAGGGGTATACATTAGTTTTCTTATTTCTGCTCAGAAACATATGTTGTGGGTACTCGTTAGAACTGCTTCGACGAGGCGGTTCTAACGAGTATCCACAATCTATGTTTTGAACAGAAATATGAAAAATATCAGACTTTTTTTTATCTGAAAATTTTCCTTTTTTGGTTGTAAAATTTTCAATTTATTTGAATATGCGTGTTTTCGTAATGCATACCCCTGTCACTTCAAATAAATGAAACTTCGACTTACAGCTTTGTCGAGAAAATGTGTCTTATCCTTTTCTTGTTCTGGTCGTAAGAATAGAATACTTTCAGCTGAAATCAAATAATATTTCACAATTAAATACTTGAAGAGGTATGTCGGTTATTGCACCGTTCTTTGCATTCTACTGTGTACAGTCAACCCTCATTATACCGACACTCGATGTAGCGACAAAATTCGTTATAATGACAATTTGACTGTCACGGAAACCCTCTCTAAAAAGGTGACAGTTAATCAGAAATTATGCAGTAGCATTACTATTCAATACTTCAATTAACATATGTTTTGGATATTTGTTAGAATCGCCTCATCGAGGCGATTCTAACAAATATCCAAAACATATGGTTTATACAAAAATAAAATTAAACATGGCATTTGTTGCATATCATTATTCTCATTGAGAACTCTTTACAACAACAAATTCATTTTAATGGGGATATCTTTGGGAACAAATGCTGTTGTTGTAACGAGGGTTCACTGTATATATTTCGCAACAAATGGGTCCATACCGCTGCCGGTGGGCCTGTTCCTAAAGGTACCATTAGCTCAGGACTCTGTGCTGCTTGGGTGCCAATATCAGTTTACTGATGATTCTTGTATATGTACTTCAGCATCGTATAAAATTAAGCTATGAAATTTCTACATAACGTCATGTGCTTTTCGGGTCATGTCAGTTGACGTTTGTTAGATATGGCAAATGTGCCGTTGGCGGACTACTGCTTTTACTATTTTATTTCAAACTGTTGGGGTTTATAAGTACTGCCGATATAGTTCAAAACGGGGACGAATGACCCTTTTCCCCACCCCTACATGACACTATAACAACTACGGTTATCATTACATATTTATAACATCAACCCCCTCTTTATATCGACACTCGATACAACGACAAAATTCGTTGTAATGAAAATTTGACTGTCACAAAACCTTCGCTTAAGAGGTAACAATTAGTCACAAATTATGCAAGAATAATGTATTTAATAATTTAATGAAACATATCTTTTGGATATTTGTTAGAATCGCCTCCGTGAGGCGATTCTAACAAATATTCAAAATATATGTTCTATGAGGAAATAAGAAGAAAACAAGACCTTTCTTACATATCAATCTGCTCATTAAGTATTCTGTACAACAGCAAATTCATTTTAGTGGCAACATCTTTGGGAACAAATGCTGTCGTTGTAACGAGGTTTGACTGTAACATCAAACCCCGTGCTTTTAATATCTTTGTAGAGCACACAGATATAAACAGACCTCAATGTCAACGTAAGAAAATGTAACCTATGACATATGCACCAAACTAGATAAGCGAAGTCTGATCAGTCTTCCCTGGGCGCTCAAAGGATGCCATGGATCCAAGTTGTTTTTTTTTTTTTTTTTTTTTAGAGGATGGCGCAGATTCCGATCAAGTGCATAAATGCACAAACTGATCTGTGTCTCCTCTAGACACACAAGTCTACAGAAACATTTTTGGGTCGATTGTTAACAATCGACCATAGTATACAAACACCAAAATTTCCTTAAGGTAGTTTTCCACGTGATTATCATTGACCAATGTAATCAAACTGCGCGTTAGACGAACTCCAGGTAACAGTTATTTATAGCCGCGCTATTCTTGTCGCTGTGATGTCAGATTACAGTGTAAAAAGGGTAATCTTAAAGACCTAACATGGGAAATTGACAAACAGTGCAGACCCCGATCAGACGCCGCAGAACGCGGCGTCTGATCGGGGTCTACACTGTTTCCTTAAATTACAGGAAGTTAAGAATACAGTGAAAGAGTCTGACTTTTCCATTCAGGACCATTTTCACGGCCTACACTCAGAGACAATCGCTCCACAGTGCTGTCAGTGCTTTGATTCGATAAGAGACAATCGCTCCACAGTGCTGTCAGTGCTTTGATTCGATATTGCCGCTAACTTTAAGGTCCTGTGAGAAACAAGATTGCCGATACAATATCTAGAACAGCTTTAAATATTTTCATCTATCCTGAAGTCTATAAATCTTTTCTGTTTTCAGCACTATTATCGATACGGCAAGGTTCGAGTACGCTGACACGTACAGACTATAATCCGACTATGCGGAAGAGCAAGATAACCTAGCTTAATATGTCCATCTTAAATTTGCTTAAAACTCATTTCTCTGACCAATAACAGCTTCCTTTCACCACGACCTACCATCAGTCGAATGATTCTTCAACACATATCTAGTTACGTCAAGATTTTCCCAGACAATCAGAGTATCGACTGCACCGCTTTCTAAGGCATTCAATGTGTCGTCCACACCAAAACAATATCTGCCAGTATCTTGAGAGATTTCATCAAAATATCGACCTGCAAAATAAGATCAAACGATAAGCCAGACACAAACAAACAAAGCGAAGACCCCTACAATAATGCATTGAGGGATCCTTGCTTTGGTCTCAACTGTTCGGTTTAGATTCTGTAAAGTGCAGAAAATGTGTGCCATCACGAAACTTACCTATATAATTTTGATCCCCTTAAACCCCACTTTTATACAGTAAAACTGGGGTTTAGAGGGGCATACATTATTTTTCTTATTTTGCTCAAAACCATAAATTGTGGGTACTCGTTAGAACCGCCTCGGCGAGGCGGTTCTAATATTTTGACCAGAAAGCCGAGGCGGTTCTATCGAGTACCCACAGTCTATGGTTTTGAGCAGAAATTTGAAAAAAAAAAAAAAAACTTTTATCTGAAATGTTTCACTTTTTGGTGGTGAAATTTTCAATATATTTGAATAGGCGTGTTTTCATAATGCTAAGTACCTTTTATATATATATATATTTAAATATATATATATATATATATATATATATATATATATATATATATATATATATATATATATATATATATAATTCAAAATTATACTCACTCTATTATTAAACCGTCCTTCATCGCTAATTGTAATTGTCATTGTATATGTATTTTCCTCATATACCATAATGCATGACGTGAACATAAAGAACATATTATGTTTACTAAACCGCTTCCTCGACCATGTGGATACATTTATGCCGAGACTGGCGATGACATTTATTTATTTTGAATATGGCTTAGTGTGTTACATGTAACTCTTAATTATCATTGTTCTTACATATGAAACAAGTTCATTTTACTACCCGTTGATGTATCGAAACTTCACGGATGAGTGGCAAAACAGCGTAGACCCTGATCAGATGCTTGCTCAGACCTACACTGTGTGTTCTGTCTGTCCCAGTAGTTGGGGTAAATATGGTAATGGTCTATCACAATTTTTGATTTTGCGTACATTTAAATTTCGAAATACAGCACAGGAGAATTTTAATCGTATCTCTGCAGATACCACAATGATCAGTATTTACAAATTTGAACTAATCGAACTGAGGAACCGAAGAGAGCATATAGCATGGCCCTGTCACCAAGGTTATAAAACTTTTTTTTCGTGCTCAGCTCACCAATCGTGCTCAGCTCAGCTGAGCATGAAATTTTCTCTGCTAGTACATGTAAATATGAAAATGCCAACAATAGTTGGCATTTTTATATTTATTAGCAGAGAAATAAATGTTCATGCTCAACTATGTTTAGCAAGAACGAATTTGCAAATTTTAGTAATCTGACATTTATTAGTAGGACAAATTTCATGCTCAGCTAAGTTGAGCATGAAAAAAGTTTTATAACTTTAGGGCCTGATATCACTTCCAATTACTTGTAGAGCACCGTTTTCCCAGCTGCCAACTACAAGCTGCCTATACATATGTCAGTAGTCTTTCACATCACGAAAAATGACCTATATAATTTTGACCCCCTTAAACCCCACTTTTATATAGTAAAACTGGGGTTTACAGGGGTATACATTATTTTTCTTATTTCTGCTAAAAAACATAGATTGTGGGTACTCGTTAGAACCGCCTCGGCGGTTCTAACGAGTATCCACAATTATGTTTCGAGCAGAAATAAGAAAATTATCGGAATTTTTTTATCTGAAAACGTTCAAATTTTGGTGGTGAAATTTTCAATATATTTGAATAGGCGTGTTTTCGTAATGGGAACCGGATTGTGACTATGGTAGTTTTTAATGAGCCTGGATGGGACTGTGAACACATTGAAATGGAGAGCTACGGATGGGCGCTGATCTAGCTGAAGAAAACCAACATTGTTCCATACCTATTAATTTTTTCTCCTGAATAAATTTCACGTTTCCAAGAGTGTCAGCAGCAAGGTCTATTGCCTGATTAAAGCCATTTTCTCCGCCATATGATACATCGACAGTCTTTAAAATCTTCTCTTTCAGTCTCTAAAAATATTCAAAATATGGCTTTTATATACATGAAACAAATATATGTCCAATACTCTAGCACAGTCATACAGTCATATATATATAAAGCTGATCGTCTTTAGCTCACATTACGATTACGAAAACAGGCCTATTCAAATATACAGAAAATTTCACCTCCAAAAACTGAAATTTGTCAGATAAAAAAACCTGATGTTTTTCATATTTCTGCTGAAAAAAAGATTGTGGGTACTCGTTAGAACCGCTTTGGCGAGGCGTTTTTAAGCAAAAATAAGAAAATAATGTTCCCAGTAAACCCCAGTTTTACTATATATATAAAAGCGGGGTTTAAGGGGGGTCAAATTATATAGGCATGTTTTCGTGATGAATGCTGTTAAAATTAAACAAAACCAAGGGAATATAGGTTTAGGCTGCTATGTTCCTAACATTCCGGCCATGTTTATCTCAAACTTATGCTATATCGAATCGAATATGTTGGTCCCTTATAATTTGAGATAATTAAAACCGAGTGCAATGTGAAATGATTCTTCATCGCCATACTAGTGATCCTCCTTTTCTCTGACTTCAGACCGCCATTGAGTTCATCATAGTGACTGTGATTCTGCGTTTCACTGTGATGGTCATTGACAAAGCAGATGACGCCTGAGAGAACCGAAGTCCATCACGAAAACAACCTATATTATTTTGACCCCCTTAAACCCCACTTTTATATAGTAAAACGGGGGTTTACAGGGGTATACATTATTTTTCTTATTTCTGCTCAAAAGCATAGATTATGGTACTCGTTAGAACCGCCTCAACGAGGCAATTCTAACGAGTACCCACAATCTATGTTTTTGATCAGAAATATGTAAAATATAAGATTTTTTTATCTGAAAATTTTCATTTTTTGGTTGTAAAAGTTTCAGTATATTTGAATAGACATGTTTTCGTAATGAGTCTGTCGGCCTGCATACTTGAAGTATATATAGTATACGCACAATATCAAAGATTCCTGAGAGACTAAGCTCCGTTTTGAAGTCCGCCGACCCTGCTAGCACCAGTCCAGTGACATTTGGTTTGTCGTTAGTAATGAACATTTGGACGGCAACTTCCGCCACTTTCCGTATATAGTTGTGTCGCTTTTCCTCCCTCAGTCGTGCAAACCTTGGGGCCGACTGACCTCCTCTTCCTGGAATAAACAAGGCAGTCACGTGACCGTCTTTAAAATTTCGGAGCCCCGCTCCAACCTCGATTCTCCGTTTTTATTATATAAAGAGTTAATTGGGCTATTTTCGTCCTTTCAGAAACAATGAAACATTTAAATGGCGTTTAAAACCTCAGGACAAAATAGGAAACCTCTAGGTTAATTCAACTGTTCACCTAAAAGGGACGGGGCTTTTGTGTCAGTACATATGAAAGATTCCGAAGCTGAAAGCTTAAATTTCAACATGCTGATTATAAATAATTATGAGCTGCCATTTTTTTTTTCTTATTTGGAAAATATAAGATCTGAGAGTTTATCGAACTATCTCTGAAGGAGACTGTTGAAATGTCGTCTTATTCATAACTCCAGATAAGACGTTTTGTTTAAGCCAAAACGTATGAATAGTTTTCTTACTATTTCGAAAACATATGTCGTGGGTACTCATTGGAAGCGCCTCATCGAGGCGCTTCTAATAAATACCCACAACATATGTTTTGGTGATGAAATTAGAAAATGTATTTATCCAATACCTCCGCTTGTCTGGGGCTAGGCTTGTTTACTGTCAAAATACGAATAATATCAAACAAAAATATGACTAATTGTTACATGTTTCTGATGATTTAGTCTGAACAGAATCTTCGCTGGACGTTCTGTGGATAGACAAGAATTCAGTGTTTCCATTACGAAAACACGCCTATTAAATTCGTCACCAAAACCTGAAAGTTTGCAGATAAACATTCTAATATTTTTCGTATTTCTACTCAAAACATAGATTGTGGGTACATGTACCCGTTAGAACCGCCTTGCCGAGACTGTTCTAAAGAGTACCCACAATCTTTGTTTTTGAGCAGAAATACGAAAAATAATGTATACCCCTGTAAACCCCAGTTTTGCTATATAAAAGTGAGGTTTAAGGGGGTCGAAATTATATAGGCATGTTTTCGTGATGCATTATTTCTTCCTCATCTTTTCTTCTTTTGGTACCTCAAGAAGGCTGTATATCGTGATTGTGGCATTTTCTGGATAGCTTCACATAGTTTAGAGTACAAATTGTTACTACTATCATGTGATAATTCTCACCGTGTTTCTTTGGTAGATCGACTGTGAATTTATGCAGCACTTCTCGCGTGTTCCCCGACAGAGTACCGAACAAAGCACCATGGCCATCCATCACAATAAACCCAAACTTGTTGTCATCAGACAGTAATGCTGTTAATGCCTGAAATAAGATAAAAAAAAAAAAAAAAAAACAAAAAAAAACTGAGGACCGGGTTCTGAATTTAGACTGGCATTTAACTAGTCTGTTGAAATACGTGATGACTGCATAAAAATGCATTTTCTATACCTATAGAATCAAATGCATTACGAAAACACGCCTATTCAAATATATTGAAAATTTCACCACCAAAAACTATTTTTTTTTTTCAGATAAAAATTCGGATATTTTTCATATTTCTGCTCAAAACATAGTTCGTGGGTACTCGTTAGAACCGCCTCGCCGAGGCGGTTCTAACGAGTACCCACAATCTATGTTTTTGAGCAGAAATAAGAAAATTAATGTCTACCCCTGAAAATCCAAGTTTTACCATATAAAAGTGGGGCTTAAGAGGTTCAAACTTATATATGTATGTTTTCGTGATGCAAAACAAACTTTTCTCTTCTAAATGCTCTTCTGATAGTGAAGTCTGGTGACCAGCCTTTATAATCACGATATTACATTGGTTTAACTTTAGTGGATGTATCAAATAGGATTATATGAATAAATATTTAATCACTGGATACTGGAGCCAGTCTATTCTGAATTGCGTGTATAATGATTGTAATAGAATAAGCATCATCCATTGGACATTACTTTAACATACTTGAGAAAAATGTATTCCTCTTCATCAAATCTCTATGTAAAACGTCATGTTAAATAAAACAATTAAGCGTTTTCTTATTTTCCCATAAATAACTGTATGTCGTGGGTGCTCATCAGAGACACCTAGCGGATCAGAGAGTTACGGCGTTCAAATATTCTCTCTAGTTCCTCTTAGTATTCGGCCAGACATTCCTGAGCAAACAGTATAGATCCAGATCAGACCCCGCAAGGTTTACATTATTTGTCATTCGTCCAGTATTTTTAGACATATCAACAGATAGCAAGCTGGACGTGTACATAATTATGGACAGGTAGATACATGTACAATGTAGAAGGTGATCAAAATAAAGGGTCCTGACACGATTTTAAATAAATCATCTCTGTCAAACTGCCTTTTTGTTTTGGCTGGCTTGTAAAAATTAATACTCTCAAAATGGAAAGAATTAATTCCCTTGCGAGCAAATTATTACCTTTAAACGCTTAGCACTCTGGGAGAGGACATTTTGAGATATTTTTTCCTATTTTGAAATATTTTTCTTATTTTTCCAATAAAAGAGGATTTGATCAGTTCATGCAAATTGTCTCCAGTGGAGAAAATTTAGCTGATTAATCAGTCCCTTTAAATGTACACGTTTCCAGTCCCCTCGACCTTAAATCGTCAATCACAGCAGACGACATGAAAATTTTTTTTTTCTTTCCATACAAAGTAAGTCTGGAGATTTCATGTTAACAGCAGACGATTCACATGAAATATCAAGACTTATTTTCTTTAAAAACTAATGAATAAATGAAAATAAAATGAATAAAAAAATAGAATGTTGTCTGCTGCAAATTTTGCATGGTTCTTTAATGGTTAAGTGGGTGCATAGATAATAGTGACGCATTTACTATTTGATGTACACCGTGGGAAAAGAGCTCGTAGGTCATACGCGAACATCTTCGATCCAGATCAGAATGCGCATCCGTGCAATCTGATCTGGGCTTTCTCTGTTCGTCGACATATACTACAGTGTCCATTGATTCTTCAGCGGAAAACGAAGGCCAAGATAAGCACGTGCGAATGCACAGGCTGACCTGGGCCCTTCGTTATCCGTAAATTGCATAGGGGACAGTTTCGTGCGTTGCGCACCATTTGATGGTGTGCAATGTAAAATCCTACACAAGACTGGTAAAATATATAGAGGATATTCAAATGTTTGGAGTGAATATGACTTTTATTTCATCGAGTGAAGTGAAAAAATGTATATTTCATGAGTGCCGAAGGCACGAATGAAATATACATTTTTTCACTTCACGAGATGAAATAAAAGTCATATTCACCACAAACATTTGAATTTTCTTTTTATTATATACATCACTTTCGACAGAAAAGATGCAAGTCTTGCATTTGCAAGGGAAAGTCCGACACGCAGTTTTGTCCCTTGGCGCCATGACGTTCATGTTTCGTTTTGTTTGGTGACGTTAGATATGACGTCAGAAACGCGCATTGGCGTGTAAAAATAAAAAAAAAGAAGAAAATTTCTCTTTTTCAGTGAATACCATAAAAATTTTCATCTCGTGTAATGAAAACATTAATGTAAATAAGAAAACAGTAGATCCAGATCTTATATTTTTCACTGCTCAGAGGAGTGAAAATATAAGTTTTATATTTTCACTAGTGAAAATATAAACTTATATTTCACTAGTGAAAATATGCATTTTATTTCATTAATAATTCTCTATATTTCATTACTTTGTATATAATAAAACCTTGTCCGGTAACGTGTAACTTTGGGTTTCAATTTTCTATTGGATGCAATACACCTGGGAACCCAGAAGACTTTGATCTATATTTTCGTACCTCGGTATGAAATTTGTTATCACACAAATACAACGATCTGTTGATTGTTCGGAATGGCTCAAAGCTTATGTTCACTTTTTTCTCTTTCCCTTCGTCTGTTATTATCGTACCGCAATATATCACAAGTCCATTTGGAGGTACTGAAATAAAAGAGTAACGACTACAAATGGAGTTCTACATAAGCGGGGTACCAGAACATTTTACTTACTTTTGTACTTTTGCAGTTGTGCCTGCTCTGCAGATACGTGGAAGGAGTCTATGCAACTCTGTAAGGGACACATATCCCTGCTACCGGGATCCGGTGATGATGGTGGGGTCATCGCTCATCCCACCGCCTCCACCATATGTAGCTTTTGCCGGGTCTTCCATGAAGTTAAGCATCGCGGTCACCCATCCATGTACTTACCGCGAAATACGTTGCAGTGAACCCTCGTTACAACGACAACATTTGTTCCCAAAGACGTTGCCATTAAAATGAACTTGCTGTTGTACAGAATACTTAATGAGCAGATTGATATGTAAAAAAGTATTGTTTTGTTTTTATTTCCTCATATAACATATGTTTTGGATATTTGTTAGAATCGCCTCACTAAGGCGTCATTATAATGAATTTTATCGTTGTATCGAGTGTCGGTATAAAGAGTGCTTAATTTTATGAAAAAGTCAACAACTCCCCACAACGTGGCTATCAACGTCGCCATAAAAAGCCGGCTTCCACAGCACGGCTGTAGAAGTGATCTTATACTTGTTCGTTACACAGCAAAGGCTCTGTGGATACTGAAAGACGAACCCAGGCTAGTGTGAGTCGTTTCTGTTTGCGGATGAGCTATCTAGTTCTCAGTGTATAATGTGATAGTTCTCGCACGTAAACTCATTCGGACACAATACGTCCTTACTAGACTTGTCCTTAACTTTTAACGAATAGAATTTTTATCAGAAAACTTTCAGTTTTTGGTGGTGAAATTTTCAATATATTTGAATACGCGTGTTTTCGTAATGTTTGCCGGGCCTTCCATGAAGTTAAGCATCGCGGTCACTCATTCCTGTACTCAGTACCGCAAAGTACATTGCTTAACTTTATGAAAAAGTGAACCACTCCCCCAACGTCACTTCCAACGTCGCCATAAAATCCGACTTCCACAGCACGGCTGTAGAAGTGATCTTATACCTGTTCGTTACACAGCAAAGGCTCTGTGGATACTGAAAGACGAACCCAGGCTAGTGTGAGTCGTTTCTGTTTGCGGATGAGCTGTCTAATTCTCAGTGTATAATGTGATAGTTATCGCACGTAAACTCATTCGGACACAATACGTCCTTACTATACTTGTCCTTAACGTTAAACAAATCCGTGATGGGTCTAAAATATGCAGGACGAGAGGAAAACAGTGTTGACCCTGATCAGACGCCGCGTTCTGCGGCGTCTGATCAGGGTCTACGCTGTTTTCTCAGGCCTGTCGTAACCCTTATAGTACTTGTTTAAACTTTAAACAAATCCAGGATTGGACTAAAATTTGCTAGACGAGTGCCAAACAGTGTTGACCCAGATCAGACGCCGCGTACTGCGGCGTCTGATCTGGGTCTAGACTGTTTGCGCATGGCTATTTGTCCGTCTATTCAGGATGAATATGGTAGTTTACCTTTAGAGTAGAGTTTGAGTCTCTGTTGTACTGAGGTAATGGCTGCGAGTACAGACAGTCTGTTCACTCGGCTTTTAATACATGCTGCTGTCCCAAATTCTTCAGTCAGCATCTTTGTCATACGTGATATCTGTCCGAACGCAGGTAATATCAGAGATATCATGCTGGTTCCATTCCTGCAATAAGATGATCATTAGAAAACATGCGCACGCACGCGAGCATATACACTAACGCATTCGAAATACACAACCGCAGAGAGAGAGAGAGAGAGAGAGAGACAGACAGAGAGAGAGAGAGACAGACAGACAGAGACAGAGAGGCAGACAGAGGAGGAGAGGGATTAGGCAGCCTGGCAAGCAAGCAGACAGACAGGCAGGCAGGCAGGCAGACAGACAGATAGGTAGGTAGGTAACTAGATAGATAGATCGACAGACAGACAGACAGACAGACGGATAGATAGATAGATAGACAGACAGACAGACACATAGATAGATAGATAGATAGATAGATAGATAGATAGATAGATAGATAGATAGATAGATGGATGGATGGATGGATGGATGGATGGATGGATGGATGGATGGATGGATGGATGGATAGATAGATAGATAGATAGATAGATAGATAGATAGATAGATAGATAGATAGTGTATATTCCTGTAAACCCCACAATGTCTACTTCTAAAGAACGTAGTTCAACGAAGTTCTGGTATTTCTGTGAACATTTAGAAAAAAAAAGAAAGGTATAAAAAAATAATAAGAAATTAATCTTTGTAAATACCTACCCTCTTGCAGCTTCTAGACGTTTTATTAGTCTTTTAACTTTCCAAATCTCAATATTATCATCGTCGCTACCGTCGCCGTTCCGTTCACCACTTTGTATACCATTTGTTGCCATTTTAACGATTATATATCAAACTTCGACGAGTGTCAGGTTTGAATCAATTGTAGCCCTCTTTGTTTGTCTGGATTCTTTTTACGGATTTGATTTAATGAAAATATACAGATTGTGTATCTGTATGATTAATTATTCGGCTTCTGTACTACAGCGAGACCCTAGGAATGATTGAACAAACTAGGAGTGAAACACTGCTCAAATTTCTTAAAGATTGCGCAATAGTTTGTTGTTGGTTTCACGACTTTAACGACCTTCTATTGAAGAGTAGCATATATAATTGACTAATAGCCGGGATATGGATAAAAAGTCCGGTACTACCCGAGTAAATTATTGTGATCTATTGCTGGATATGTTGAAAAGTGTCTTTCTTTCATTCATTCTTTCTGTCTTTCTGCTCTATTTCCAGACTATTCTGCATCTTCAATTAAATCGTTGCCTCTACTGGAAAAAGGGCAGGCAGGAAGAAACAAAATTCGAATTTACCTGTTTGATTTTAATCGACATATTTACAGATCACACCGCCAACTAAATGTAAATTTCACGATTTAGCACACCATAAATATCCGAAATATTGGGACAACTGAACTCCTTAACCTACAGTATTGCCCTTGATATTTGTACACCTTCTTTCTTTATCATTCGTATCTACTCTAAATAACTGGACACGTCAGCTGTCCATATTTATCATAAGGGACGGATTCAGAGATTTCGGGGAGTTCAGTCGAACCCCTCCTTTGACTCAAATTTCATTTCCATTGAAAATTTTGGATAAATTTGTTTATTCGGGACACTTTTCCTTAGACTTCCCTTCAACAAGTCCATTTTACCACCTGTGAATGTGTGTAAAATTGCTAGGTGAGTGGCAAACAGTGTAGACCTCGATCAGACGCCGCGCTTTGCGGCGTCTGATCTGGTCTTCACTGTTTGCTCAGGTCTGTCTGTCTGTCTGTCCGAATACATAGAGTAAGTGCAGTAATATTATAAAATCGAACCTCTTCAGAAATCCTCCTGGATCCGCCCGTTATACAGCTTCATGAGAATTGAAGAAGTCCATTTGACTGACAGTAGGCGTGTTAAAAATGCTGGCGAAATGGTAAGCAGAGCAGACACTGATCGGACGCCGCAGTGCACAGCGTCTGATGATGGTCTACACACTTTGCTCAAGAATGGCTCTTCGATACTTAGGGCGATTAGGGTACCCATCCTCAACAGGTCTGTTTGACAGCACGGCCGGTAAGTCCAAAAATGCAAGCTGGAAGGCGAACAGTGTATGTACAGACCCTGATCACATCACGAAAACATGCCTATATAATTTTGACTCCCTTAAACCCCACTTTTATATAGTAAAACTGGGGTTTACAGGGGTATACATTAATTTTCTTACTTCTGCTCAAAACAGATTGTGGGTACTCGTTAGAACCGCCTCGTCGAGGCGGTTCTAACGAGTACCCACAAGCTATGTTTTGTGCAGAAGTATGAAAAATATCAGAATTTTTTATCTGAAAATTTTCATTTTTTGGTGGTAAAATATAGTTGAATAGGCGTGTTTTCGTAATGAATTGCCTCTTTCTAACTGAGCGGGCTCATCACTGTTCAGGCACATTGTGTAAGGAAGCTCTGTGGCTGCCCCAGTCGGTCTAAATTCGCATACATCCAAAGATAAATTTTCTCTTGATGCGGCTAAATACCCTGTGTAGCGTCACCAAAAAACGGATTTATTCACCGATTGGGAAATGATTGTATATTTGGAATGTGCTAATTTTCTATTATGAGCTACGGTATCAAGCTTTGACTCCATTTTGGAAGCATTATAAATTATTATTGTCATCTTTTTAAATGGATCGATCGGTAAATTTCAGGGTCATTCGGGAAAGACCCTCTAAAGATAATGTGTTTTTATACAAATATTGTTTTAACCCATGAAATGCCAAGAAAACCTGCATCTGAAAATGTCGTCTATTTATGTCGTCTGCTGAATATTCTTGCAAACATTTCAAACCTATTTTTGCATACAGGCAAATAGTGTGGACCCTGATCAGACTGCTCCTCTGGGAGCAGTCTGATCTGGGTCCACACTGTTTGCAAAAATTACTTTTAAAATCACAAAGCAGATGACAAAGCAGACGACAATTATTGTGATTGACAGTTTAGATGGTTAAAGTACTTCAAAATACTTTTACCGATTGTGTACTATGGATGAATAGGTTTACATTATCAGCGTTGATCTTGTGTGTCAGACATTATCACGCATTCAACAATGACCGCGTAAAACGTGTCAAAGATCAACACAATGAGATCTCAAGAATATTTCTTGCGAGTCAAAATGCTTTGGTCCTATTTTAATTACATTTTTTTTTGGGCTATAAGCACTTTCAGAGACTGGACCCGGACACTCCAGGTACTTCGAATATTCACTATCTGATCATTCAATCCTGCGTCATATACCGTGTATACCCTAAATACTGGGATTTAAAGATACCTTACCATGCTTTGTCCTAAAACTTAAAGAAGTCAGTTGATGAGTCTAAAAATTGCTGGATGAATGGACAGCAATGTAGACCCTGACTAGACCCCAGATCTGAGTCTGCACCGTTTTCTCAGACCTGTCTGTCTCAACAACCTAAATGCGGTAGGATGGCTATACTCTACTCACAGGACGGATCCAGGGATATTGAATATGGGGTTCAAAATTTCCGAGGGTGTTTGAATTGTTCTAGTTACCCTAAATATTACAACAGAAAAATCTAAGCAAACAATATAGACCCAGATCAGACGCCGCAGAGTGCGGCGTCTGATCAGGGTCTATACAGTTAGCCACTCACACAGCAATTTTAGACTGTTCTTAGCTAGTAAAATGATCTTAATGAAATTTTTAAATTATAAGGTGAAGACTAAGGTGAGCGACTATTTATTAGGGTAAATATGGATATAATAAATTTATCAAATTTAAAATTTCTGAAAATGACATCCTGAGTCAAACGGGGGTTCGACTGAATTCACATCTGGATTCGCCCCTGACTCATTTATTCAGTGCTGAGATGTTAAATGGGCCAGTTAGAAATGGTTAGTCTCACTCTCTTTTTCTCTCACGCCCCCCCCCCCCCCCCCCCCCACACCCCCCACTCTCGATTCTTTCATTTGAGGTTTCATTCCAGTGCAGGACATTTCACATACGAGTTAGAGGTACTATAGTCAGCAAAAAACATCACAAAACTGAGCAGAATTTAACTCATTAAAAACTGAATAAACTCTCCTACACCATATATTAGAAGAGTCCATTTTCGATTTTAGGTATGTCAGGCTATATGATGTAGATATTCCTAAAGAAAAATGGTTGAACTATTTGTAAACAGCGGAGACCCTGCTCAGACGCCGCATGCACTGTTTACAAGTTACCCATTTAGGGGTCTCCAGTGTTCGATGGGTTAAACTCTTGCCAGTAGTAGTAGGAGAAAACCAAGGGGTAAGGATATAAGGTCTATACGAGAGGTAGTCTTTTGCAGTGTAGAACCAGTACAAAGAAAGGAAGCTCAAAATCTTTGGTGAATTCACAGCTCCAGAAAAGACGAGTAGCCAGAAAATTATTTTTATTTTCTTCACAAAAACATGTTATGGGGGAAACGTTGGCTTTTGTAATGACCATTATTAACATGTGTTTTCTTGGAGAATAAAAGAAAAGTAACTACATATTGTATGCTTTCTGGTTGAAAATACAGTCAAACTTAAATGGCTCTCACATCTTAGCGACCATGGCAATTTGTTCCAGACATGGGTAGTTCGAGTGACTTAGGGTTAATCATAGCGCCAGGCCAGGAGGCAAATGGGAATGATTTAGGGTTGTCTTTTAGATCTTCTATAATATAATGGTATGTTGATTGCATTGCCTCAATGAGGCGATTCTAATACCACTTTTTTATAGAAGGTAGAAAAGACATTGTGAATTGTCCCCATTAACCTCCAGATCATGATTAACCTACCTATTTCTGATAAAAGAAGAACAATTCCCTAAAATATCCCTAAACAGTTGTTTTTTTCAGCTATCGGAATACATTACGAAAACATGCCTATTCAAATATATACAAAATTTCACTTCCAAAAACTGAAAATTTTCAGATAAAAAACTCTATTTTTTCATATCTGCTCGAACACATAGATTGTGGGTACTTGTTAGAACCACCTCTGTGAGGTGGTTCTAACGAGTACCCACAATCTATGCTTTCGAGCAATATTAAGAAAAATTATGTATACCCCTGTAAACCACAGTTTTACTATATAAAAGTGAGGTTTAATGGGGTCAAAATTAAATAGGCTTGTTTTCGTGATGATTTCCTAGGGACCCAAAAATGAGTTTGAACCAGCCTGGTGTTCGAGTTATTGAAGTTTTACTATAATGTTATTAAACGAATGTTTTCATATCTGCCCTGTTACAGGTCCGAGGGCAAGCATGTTGGCCCGAGGATTGCTGTATTGGTCCTCGGCTTCGCCTTAGGCCAATACAGCCATCTGAAGGCCTATAGGACTGGCCTTAGGACCTGCAACAGTGCCAATGTGAAAACATCCATTTCATGACATTTTTTATTAATCAACTTTTTGATGTACACTAAACACTAAACAGAAGTATCACTGTGTTTAAAGTCTCATCGACTGCTTAATACCAATAAATATTGGCCCAGTTAATACTGTAAAATGTTAGCCCTCCTGAGCCCCTCGGTTTTTATCCCCTAAATCCTTGTACCTTAGAGTATTAGCCCTGTATAAAGCCTGGGCCAAAACCGTATAGAAATCATGCCAACTATTACATTGGTATGCAGGCTGTTTGGCACATACTAGAACAATAATTGTTTGTTTGTGTTGAGGTTTTATGGCTCAGTCAACCCAATGAGGTCATGTCGAGTGCGGTCAGTTTACCTAACCACACGTTTACTGGGCAGGCTTAGTCCTCTAAGCGGTTAACTAGTATTGTGCACATTCTTTCACCAGAAACTGACGACTGCCCTTCTTGAATCAGCGGAAGTGAGAGAAAGAACAATGATTACTTGGTTGTTCAATAATGTATTGTATTATCAAGAACAATGCTGGTGTTGTGTCCAAAAGGGCTGATTAAATGGCAAACGGACAGTGCAGAACCTGGTCATTTTAGGAGTAGTTTGATATGAGTCTACACTGTCAGCACAGCATGCCTACTTGAATATTACGATAAATACTAGATATCTATTTCCTGAAAGCTTCAACAGTATCTTTCTGGTAATGGTCCTATTGTTAAAACTACAGTTAACCATCTTTATATGGACACTCGATACAACAATAAAATTTGTTATACTGATAATTTGACTGACATGACAACTTAGCTCATTAGGTGAAAGTTAACCCAAAATTATGCAAGAATATTGTATTTCATACTTCAAGAAGCATATGTTTTAGATATTTGTTAGAATTGCCTCAGTGGGGCAATTCTGACAAATATCTAAACATATGTTCCATGAGGAAATACATGTAAGAATATAACAATCCCTTTCTTACATACATTTTATCATTTCGCTGAGTTTAAAGAATCTTCACATCAGCAATTTCATTTTTATGGCAACATCTCTGGTGTAAAATGTTGTCATTGTAACGAGGGTCCACTGTACCAAACTCATTATAGCAAATATCAAGTGTTTTTAGAAATAAACACAAGTAAGTCCAATAAAAATATTCATTTATTTGATAAAAAATATTTCATCTGGACAAATAATAGAATTTTAAGAACAATCTGTTACAGAGTTCATGTTACTATGTGTGTGAAACAACTTTTGAGGTTTCCTATTTGCATTCCTGCAAACCATCCCCTCAGAAAAGGTGTCTACTCCAAGGAGAGCAAATTCTTTCCATTTAGAGTAGACTACGTTTCAGAAGAAATTTTGACAGAGCTGCCTCCCCTGAAATTGTAACCATTCTCCTTGAAGCAGGTACTGATATAATGGGCAATGCACGAAAAGGGCCTTTACACAATATGCGAAAAAATGCAGGCCTTGATCAGCCTGAGCTTTTGTGCAGGCTGATCTTGGCCTTTGTTGACAGCTAACAGGATCAACAGACAGCAGTATAAGTTGACGTACTGAGAATTAGCAGATCAGACACTCCTTCTATCCTGTAACATATCTTCCAACATTTGAAGACAGTGAAGACTCAGCTGGTCTTATGCATCTGTGCAATCTTATCAGTCATTGCTAGAGACTCTGTGGATAGTGAAGAAATTGAGGTTAAACCCTGGTCCTGCTGAACCCAGATATGTCCTGTCTTTGGAAACAGTACAGATCAAGATCAGCTGGCTTCTAAAGAAGCCAACTGATCTGAATCTGCACTGTTTGCTGACAGGTGAGACTCTGATTAGACTGCACAGAAATACATGTTGATCTGTGTCTTCACAGGATGCACATGTCTTATGACACATTATATCATGTTGTGGCTAAAAAAATAAAATTCCATAACATAATTGCAGATAAAATATTAATAAAAATACAGTTATCTCGAATTCGCTTTAATATCTCTAATAACCACTGATCTCGAAGTGTAAATCTTGTCCCTGCCTAAGCATGAAAATCTAACAAGAAGTAAAAAATATTGTGAAAAAGAGGAGAAATTGCTCCTTTCTTTCACAATATTTTCGATATATCTGTAACCTCAAGAGTCCAATTACATATAAATTTGTTAAATGTGGTTGTTCAAATTATTTTTTCCTCAATTCTGAAAATCTGATATGTCGAGGTACAGATACCTCAAAGTGTTTCAGAGAGTCCCTTGGAATTCTAGATAACGAGATTCGACTGTATCAGGAATAAAATTATCACAACCATTAGCTGCACATGTATAAAATGACTATTCAAGACATCATTGAGTTCAGCAGTGTCTTATACTCCTGTAGAAATGCTGCCTCTTCTGTAAGGGTTATGTCTAAATAATCCTCCTCTTCTGTGGGTAGATCTGATACAAGTTTGTCAATAGCTTCCTTTTCTTCTTTCATCTTTTCTGGACTTGAAGCACTATCTGAGTAAGTTAAAAATAGAACAATGAATGTTGTAAAGTTCTCACTGCTTGTTTGCTCGAGTTGAGATTTATGGCCCAGTCAACCAATCAGAGTCATGCTGAGTGTGGTCAGTTAACCTACTCATACTATGTCTTGGCAGGCTTAGTCCTCCAAGTGGTTAACCAGTACTTGTGCATAAATTTTCTGCAGGAACTGACAACTACCCTTCTTGAATCAGTGGAGGTGGGAGAATGGGCATAGAAGTCATTTCATGAAAGCTATGGGGTGGAGCTGGGGTTTGAACTTTGTTTGTTTAAGGTTTTAAGGCCCAGTCAACCCATTAGGGTCATGTTACCCCAGTTTTACTACATAAAAGTGGGGTTTAAGGGGGTCAAAATTATATAGGTTTGTTTTCGTGATGTCCCGATTTCCAGTCTGATGTGCATCCAACTAAGCCACATGCACCGAGGCTGACCGGGGTTCAAACTCACGCCTTGATCTGCAGACAGATGCTTTACTGACTGGGCTACAGAACCTACAGTAGCTAAAAACTTCCCACTGTAATTTAAACTGATGACATATCTCCAGATAGGAAGGGATATCTGGATAATCATTACGAAAACATGCCAATTCAAATAAACTGAAAACTTTACTACCAAAAAAATGAAAATTTTCAGATAAAAAAAAACCTCTGATATTTTTCATATTTCTGCTCAAAACATATCGGTAGATTGTGGGTACTCGTTAGAACTGCCTCAATGAGGTGGTTCTAACGAGTACCCACAATCTATGTTTTTGAGCAGAAATAAGAAAAATGATGTATACCCCTGTAAACTCCAGTTTTACAATATAAAAGTGGGGTTTAATGGGGTCAAAATTATACAGGCATATTTTTGTGATGATGTTTCTTATTTCTCCATAAAAACATAGGTTGTGAGTACTCATTAGAAGCGCCCCAGAGGACTTTTATTTTATCCATGAAAACATAAGTTGCAGTACTCAAATGAAGTGCTCGGTAAGGTGCTTCTAATAAGTACTACCAACATATGTTTTCATGGAGAAATAAGAAAAATATCAGTTTGTTTTTAGTTGCAAAAATGCGCCTTATCTGGGGCTATGCTGATGGTCACTTTCAGGGGAAGTAATTTTGTCAAAACAGTTTTGCCTCCCATCTGAAAGAGGGTCAATTCTAAAAGGAAAGAAGAGCAAGAAAGTAACATTATGAAAACAAGCCTATTCAAATATACAAAAAATTTTACTACCAAAAACTGAAAGTTTTCAGATAAAAATTCTGATATTTTTCATATTTCTGCTCAAAACATAGACTGTGGGAACTCATTAGAACTGCCTCAGTGAGGCGGTTCTAACGAGTACTTATAGTCTATGTTTTTGAGCTGAAATAAGAAAAATAATGTATACCCTTGTAAATCCCAGTTTTACTATATAAAAGTGGGGTTTCAGGGAGTCATCATTATATAGGCATGTTTTTGTGATGAGTAGGAGGTCACAAAAGATGTCTCCCTTGTTAAAAGCTGGTGGAAAATCAACGAAGCGTATCCAGTAACCTATTTTTTACTATATATGTAATATTTCCACTGTAAGAATTAAACTTTACCTCTCTGGGCAAAGTTTGTTTGTCTGTGGAGGTTTTATGGACCAGTCGACCCAATGGGGTCATGTTGAGTACAATCAGCTAACCTAATCACACTTTTACTGGGTAGCCTTAGTCATCTATGTGGTCAACCAGTATTGTGCTCATTCTTTTGCTAGAAACTGAAAAACTGCCCTTCTTGAATCGGCGGAAGGTAGGGAATGACCGTAGAATATACTTCATATCAACTCCATGAAAGAATGTTGCCAACCTGGCTGGGGTCAAACCCCCAACCTCCTGATCACCAGTCGGATGTATCCAACTGAGCCACCGAGGCTGGCAATCTGGGCAAAATGTGCAGATGACAAAGGAAGATATTTTTGATGAAATTTTCATGCAGATGGTCTCTTTAGATGACATTTTCCATGAAATGTTAACAGCAGTTTTCTGGGAAAAATAAGAAAAATATTTCAAAATTAAAATTTTTACCTAGCATGCTTAGCATTAATCTTAACTTTCCTTGACATATCTTTAATTCAGTGACCAGGGGATCATGTATACCCCAGCCAGCAGCACCACTAGAGCTAAAACATGGTCTTAAAACTTTAACATAACCCAAACCGTCTAAGTTCATGACCTCGATCTCAAGGTCACTTGGTCTCAAGGTCACTAAGGAGATGAAATATTTGGATCAGTATGTAACATCAGTGCAAGTATGAACTGAATGTATTCAAGTGTTGAGGATATATAATCTCTTATAAACTTTTACGCAAAGCTTTAACCAAAGTGTTTATTAATGGACAAACATACAGCAAGATGGATAGACAGATGGACAGACAATGAGCATGTAAAAACGTATATATTCCTACTATGCAGACTATAGCCGACTCCTCATAATAATAGCATTCGTTTACTATGAACATGAGAAATTATTAAAAGATGTTGTTTCATGCACAAACAGGCATGGGACAAGTGAATTAATTTCGTATTAGCCTTTTTTTTTTTTTTTTTATTTGGGTTTTACGGCCCTTTCAAGAATATTTCACTTATTCATCAAAGGTGAGCAAAAACAGGAGAACCCGGGGAAAAAAACACCTATGCAGCACTTGGCTTTCCCACATGTGACCCAAGCGAGGCTCGAACACAGCGGTGAGAGACCTAACGGATTAAGAGTCAGCTCTCTTATCCACTAGGCTACAGAGGCCCGCATCTTATTAGCCATATGTTGTTTGCTTAATTAAAACATAAGTTGTTTGCTTAATTAAAAGTAATTTTACTTGTCTGGATGAGATCTTATTGAAAGAAGTCAACTGTTCAATGACATGTCAACCATTGTTATTTTGTCATCTCACTGAGAAAGGGAGGAATCAAATAGAAGTGCTACGGAAAGGAAAGAAAGAGGGAAAGAAAGAAATAGAGAAAGAAGAAAAAGGTAAATGACAGAGCAGAAACAAAAGAAAAATTAACATGCCCCATTCCCCCACTTCCTGCAAGTTATAGCAGGATCTTACAACCACCCGGCCACTCAGTTTACCTGAAGATGGTGATGAAGATGAGGCACCGCTGGAAGTAGATGGCAGCTCAGGTAGTGGTGGCAATATTCCTCCTGACTGCATTATTATTTCTAGAGCCCTCTCTAGGCTTGCTCTTGACTGGTACAGAGCTCTTCGGGCCATCTCTGGGTCAAACCCCATAGCCACTATCTGTAATATAACAGATGATGATGATTTGGTGTTTAACATCCCTTTCAACATAATTTAATTCATATGAAGATGATAGAATGATGATGATGAAAGGCTCTGTGTAATGAAGCCACAGTCATGAGATGAATTCAACTTCCAACAGGGCCCAGTTGTTCAAAACTAACAATGTCGTTAGTAATCATTTCGTTAAAACTTTGATCATTAAATATGGCATGTATGCTAATATTTTTGCTGAAAAAATGTGAGTAGCTTTTGCATTTGCAAAAGCTACTCACATTTTTTCAGCAAAAAAATATCTGTGAGTTAGATATTGTACTTACTAGAACAGTTAATATTTTGACCACTAACGTGCTCGTAAAGCTAATGATGCTTTAACAACTGGGCCCTGGATTCAAATCCAGGACCTCATAATCCAATGTGAGGAGCACTCACCACTCGGCCACCTTGGATGATTCTGTAGACTACAGTCTACTCTCATTACCTTGACTTTGCTTATCTCAGATAACCGCTTATCTCGAAGTGAAAATCTGGTCCCTGTTTTAACATGGAAAGCTAAGAACAGGTAACAAAATATTCTGGAAAAGAGGAGAAATTGCTCCTCCTCTTTTCCACAATATTTTTGATATACCTCTAACTTCTGGAGTCAAATTACATATTCATTTGATTCATTTTTTCCTCAATTTTGCAAATCTGAAATATCCAGGTATGGATATATATTTTTTTTTTAATTTATTAATTTATGTTTTTTTTATTTGGGTTTTACGGCCCTTTCAAGAATAATTCAATTTCTCCTCTTTTCCACAATATTTTTGATATACCTTTTACTTCAGGAGTCTGTGAAATGTGGTTGTTTGATTCATTTTTTCTTCAATTTTGCAAATCTGATATGTCCAGGTACGGATATCTCAAAGTATTTCAGAGTCCCTTGGACTTCGTTATAATGTGAGTCGACTGCATTTCATTAGTACATTTACCTAAGAATTGGAAATTACAGGCCTGAGCAAACAGTGTAAGCCATTCACTCAGCAGTTATATCAGTTATATCAAAATCTGATCTGGGCAAATTACTCACCAGCAATATCAAAGGGGAATCAAAACTGAATTGAAAATTTAAGACAAGTATGGTAGAAAGTTAAGGCAGACTTATATCAAGGCTAAACAAGAGTTGTCAGAAGACACAGCTGGCTGGAAAGGCGGTGTGGATGATGTATGAAAGCTATATCTTACATACTTCAGCAGTTATGTACAGTTTTAAAAACTTAAACACAGCTGTAAGTGACAAAGTATGATCTGACCTTGACCTAGGCAGAAGGTCAAACTGAGGAAGGGGTGTGTGCTATTTTAAGGTCTAAACCAAAGGTAGGTGTGGGCCAAATATTAAAGTGGTATCTTGAATATTTCAGCAGTTACAAACACTTTTCAAACTTTAATGCAGAATTTGAACATGGGTTTAAATGACTGGGCCAGATATTAAAGCAGTATCTTGAATACTTCAGCAGTTACAAACTCTTTTCAAAACTTAAACGCAGACCTTGAACATGGGTATACATGACAAAGTATGACCGAACCTTGACCTAGGCAGGTCAAACTGAGGAAGAGGTATGTGCTATTAAAAGGTCTAACTCTAAGATAGGTGTGGGCTAAAGTGGCACCTTGAATACTTCAGCAGTTATGTACACTTTTCGAAACTTAAAGGCAGAACTTAAACATAGGTGTAAATGACAAAGCGTGAAGTGACCTTGACCTATGTAGAGGGTCTAACTTGGGGATAGATGTGTATGCTATTGAAAGGTCTTACCCGAAGGTAAGTGTAGGCCAAATATGAAAGCAGTACCTTAACTAATAAAAAAAACAAAAAAACTATGCCCACCTTTGTAAACTTAAACATTGTTCTAACACGGATGTGGACGCGGACAGACCCAGACGCCAACAACTGGTTGACAACACAAGCTCTCCAGGGACATAGTTCAGGTGAGCAAAGATCTCCAGGGACATAGTCCCTGCAAGCTAAAAAATGAAACTTATTTCTACTGTCTGTGTGACAATTAGGTGGTTGTTCGTCATTTCTTCTTTGCGTGCCTTGTGAAGGCTATGCTTCATGACTGTGGCCTGGATATTAAACTTCATTTACATGTATATTTTTACAATACTGCATTTTTTCCTGTTTTGTAGCAACCAGGGCCCAGTTGTTCAAAGCATTGTTAGCTTAATGAGCTTGTTAGTGGCCAAACTGTTAACTGTTCTAGTAAATACAATATCTCATTCACAGGTTTTTTTGCTGAAAAAATGTGAGTAGCTTTTGCAAATGCAAAAGCTACTCACATTTTTTCAGCAAAATTATAAGTGTATACACCATGTTTAATGATCAAAGTTTTAACGATACGTTAACTAACAACATTGTTAGTTTTGAACAACAGGGCCCAGAGCAACATCTGCTCAGTGTCTACCTTGTTTGCAAAAATCCAGCTTGTGGGACATTAAGCAATCTCTCACCTGTGCAATGGCATCATCAGTAATGTCTGGCGTAGACTTGTCTTCAGGATCAGGTAAATTCAATAACTCAGGATGATTCTGAAGCACCTGGTGAAAGAAATACATTGTAACACATATTATTAGTCCCATAGCTCTTGATAAGGTGCTTTTTTCAACCAAAAGGTATACATATTTTTCTTATTTCTTGACAAAAACATATGTTGTGGGTACTCATTAGAAGCACCTCGCCGAGGTGCTTCTAATGAATACCCACAACATATGTTTTTGTTGAGAAATAAGAAAACTATTTACCTGTTATACACGCTTATCTAGACCTAAAAATTGTCAGTAAAATCAGGCACAATCAGTGAGCTATCCTCATTTGCAAACAGTAATGGCAAATACTAGGACATGCCAATTGATTGAGTTGGGGTTTAACGACACGTTAAGCCTTGTGGGTCATTTTGTGTTGTCTCCCACAGAAAGGGAGAAGATAAATAGAAGAGATAGTAGAGGAGATGAAAGAGAGGGACAGGGGAGAAAGGAAAATGAATGAAAGTGAAGAAACAAAAGAAATAAAAATATTCCCTCTCTACCTTTACCTGCTGCAAGGATAGCAGGCCTTGCATAACTATAAGCCAATATCAGCTGGACGCCCCAGTGATATACCACACCTTTGCCTCACCCAACCACCCCTCAGGACATGCCAAATGAGAAAGCAAATCTTAGCTCAAAATTTTCTTCAGTAGAGCAAAATAGGCAGTTAAACTCTAGCTCTTTAATGTAAACAGTTCATATACTTTTTTCTTCCAACATCAATGGAACCCTTCTATAATTACCTCTAAAAACCCTTGTATAATTTTTTCTAATATCTAGTGCTTGCAGAAATGTAGTAAATTTTTTTCACTTCTGCAAATTAGCCAATTAAAATCAAGCTCTTGTAGAAATGTAAACAATTCTTGAACTTTTTTAATCCAACATCAATGGGCCCCTTCTATAACTGCCTCTACAAACCTCTAAAGCAAGATTCACATCATTGTTAGACTGCCTCAAGGCCTCTGCTGATGCTCCCTTAGGGTATCCCATCTTCAGTAACATCTCATAGTTGTCTACATTTACTCTGAAATATGGATAGAATTATATAATGCTTCGCTTTTCTTAGCTCCTGATAAAAAATGAATCCAGATAAATATTTGTATGTCTCCACAAAAACATAATGTGGGTACGGTAAATGTCCTAAACTTCTTAAAACTTGATTCTGTACAGTTTTCGCCTAAATTTTGCTTTTTGTGCAGTTGTGTCTTAGAATACTTGGTGGAATGGCAAATACTGTGTAGATCCTGATCAGACTGTTCTGATCTGGGTCTGCACTGTTTGCATATGCCATTTTGTCAGCAATTTTGGTGTACGAAATTTTAGGACATTTACCATACTATTTAAAACTGCAACATTGTGGCAATATTAAAGAGTGTCCACACGATTTTGTAGAGAAAAAATTTCAAACTCACCTTCTTTAAGACATTTTGAACTTTCTTTTGACCAATCTAACTATGCTAAATAAGTTAAGCACAAAGGACAAAATATTTAGACATAAAAGTCTAAGTACCAGCACAAACTTTGTTCATGTTTACATAGAGATATGGGACAAGGGTATACTAAAGTTTAATAATTTTCAACGAAACAGGTAAAAAAGAACAACAACGTGATTCTTTAATGTTTGCTTTTATTAAGCTTTATGAAATTTCTTGACTGAAATGAAAATAAAATAGACATTAATCTGCTTATAACACAGTTTGTTTTAAGATTTTTTATATTGGCCGGGATCATCACAAACAGACGTCTCGGCAAATATAAAACGTCCTTAGTGAGCCAGTCGAATAGTCTACCATATGTAAAAATCCAAAGCTATATTAAGAGACTGGCGCGATTTGCATGCTGGTCAATAATTTGACTGGTCAAGAGGAATTCAAAATGACTTCCATAAATCCACTCAGCAGGAATCTTGGATAAATTTCTTCGCATAGGTATCTAAAAATAAGCTGCTTAAGTCATATTTTCAACCTAAACACGACCATGTTGCAGTTATAAGAAACAGTTTAAGTTTTACAGCCCAGTCAACACTGCTAAGGTCAACTTGAGCCGGTCAGTTAACCAAGACACACTTTTTCCTGGGCAGGCTCAGTCGGCTTTAGCAATTAATCAGTACTTGTGCACAAACTTTTGCCAGTAATGGACAACTGCCCTTCTTGAATCAGCAGAAGCAGAAAAATAGTCGCAGAAGTAGTTGTGGTCATGGTACCTAAGCCATAATCCAAACTCATAAATCCGTAAACAAATGATGAATCAGAATGTTCAGACCAACAGACATGGACCCCAGAATAAAGGGTGTAATCAGGCATCCGCGGATAGTAAGATTTACTTGGTAAGCAAGCTTCACCCACCATGCCCATAGGCCTAACGAAGGAAATGTAGGTAGAAGCGTATGTTCTGGATTTTGGAAGTCTACTTATGGCTCGTCATTGGCAAGAACAATTTCATGATCAATCTCCATGAAAATTATATGTCTGAGCTGGAATTTGAACTTGAGATCCCTGGATCTCAAGTTCAAATTCCAGCTCAGACATATAATTTTCAGACTCACTACCAACTATACTGTGGAGCCTTAGAGAGACTGAGAAGTTTTTGTGGATTATATCAGTGTGTAAATTCTGGATAATTATTCACAAACCTTACATAAAGTACATCAGGCCCTGAGGTTATAAAACTTTTTTCATGCTCAACTCAGCTGAGCATGAAATTTTCTCTGCTAATAAATATGAAAATGCCAACAATAGTTAATAGTTGGCATTTTCATCTTTTTTTTTGTTGGAATTTTCATATTTATTAGCAGAGAAATTTTCATGCTCAGCTGTTTAGCAAGAAAGAATTTACAATTGTTAGTAATCCGAGATTTATTAGCTAGACAAATTTCATCCGCAGCTGAGTTGAGCATGAAAAAAGGATGGGCTTTGATCCAATAATAAGAAAAAAAAAACAGAGAAAATTTTGCTCTAGTCCTATGTTCTTACTGTATCTTACTTTTGTCCAAATATCAACTTAGTAATACATCCATGCATTCATACAAGAGATATAGCTATTTAGAAAATGTTTATGGAACTTCCATTATTATCACACCACTAATACAACCAGCTTCTACTCACTGACTGCCTATAATTGCTTTTATTGTTATTGTACTGCTGTGCCTCATCATTGTTTGTTCCTCATCTCTTCCTCTTTTGGAGCCTTGAGTTAGGGGATAACTGCTTTCAAATTTGGCATTTGGGGAGGTAAATCGGCGGTTTATGGTCGGAAATTTCGTTTTACGGCGACGCGTCAGCGGAGCCGTAAAACGTAATTTGCGACCGTAAAACCGCGATTTACCTCCCCAAATGACAAATTTGATGCAGTTATCCCCATTCTAATGCATTTATTCATTTTTTCTATTGAAAAAATGTACTATTTGCACAAAACGACAAGTGCTGTGAACTGCGTAAAACCAAATGCCAGCCAATGAGAAACGACGTTACGTGATGACGTCGGATTTGCGACAGTATATCGCAGAATATACCGTCGCAAATTTTTGACGTTATCCAATCAGACGTCGCGTTACATACGCGAGTGCATTAGAATAATCTGTATTTCATGATTGGGGACCTTCCAATGTAACTTTGTTTATTTATTTACCATCTATTTTTTTGGTCTTCTTTATACTTTGATTTCAATTATTGATACCAAAATAATATGCCATTACGAAAACATGCCAATTCAAATATATTGAAAATTTCACCACCAAAAACTGGAAGTTTTCAGATAAAAACTCTGATATTTTTCATATTTCTGCTCAAAACATAGATTGTAGGTACTCATTAGAACTATCACTGAGGCAGTTCTAATGAGTACCCACAATCTATGTTTTTGAGCAGAAATAAGAAAACTAATGTATACCGCTGTAAATCCCAGTTTTACTATATAAAAGTGGGGTTTAAGGGGGTCAAAATTATATAGGTATGTTTTCATGATGTTTTTCTCATTTTTGACTTAATGTGTTGCCTCTGCTCCCTTAGAATCCTGGATTCTGTGGCTTCTGATCTTGGTCTGCACTATTTGCCAATTACACTTTAGGCTTAGCCCCTATGTGACTCTGTTGCCTGGCTACGTTAAAAATCTGACTGACTGATTTATTGAATTACACTTTAGTGGGTCTCTAGATTAAAATAGGATAACTCCTTAACTTACTTGCATCAAAATTTTATCAAGTTTATTTTACTATCTGCTGAGGTGTCTAAAACCCCTGGGCCCAGTTGTTCAAAGCGTTGTTAGCTTAATGAGCTCATTAGTGGTCAAAATGTTATCTGTTCTAGTAAGTACATTATCTAATTCACAGCTATTTTTGCTGAAATAATGTGAGTAGCTTTTGCAAATGCAAAAGCTACTCACATTTTTTCAGCAAAAATATTAGCGTATAATGCCAAATTTAATGATCAAAGTTTTAACGATACTGTAACTAATGACATTGTTAGTTTTGAACAACTGGGCCCAGGATGAGTGGCAAACAATGTAGACCCTGATTAAACTGCTGTTTGATCTAGGTCTATAATGTTTGCTCAGGCCTGTCTGTCCAAATACATATAAAGTACATGTAGTAATCTGATTTTCTCACAGTGGGAACCTCTTTCTAATGAGCTTAATTATAGCATTGCTTGGGATATGATCACACATTAGAGACAAGACCCAAATTTTTTGTATCCAAAGAAATGTACATAGGCTATACAGAAAAATAAAAACGTTAAACTATAATACCTCGCCATTATCGTGTCTCGGGCAGATAAATCTGTCAACCATTGACGAAATTTGCCCATTAGCAATCCCAAACTAGATCTCCTTCATATCAATGCATGTACCAAGTTTGGTTAAAATCCCTTGACATTTACTCAAGGTATCCTTCGGAAACAAAATATGGGTGTGTCTTGGGCAGATAACGCCTTCAAAATTTGACAAAATTTGCCCATTAGCTATCCCAAACCAGATTTCCATAATTTTAATGCACATACCAAGTTTGATGAAAATCCATTGATGTCTAATCAAGTTATCATCGGGAAACAAAAATATGGGCGTGTCTAGGGCAGATAACTCCATCAAAATTTGACGAAATTTGCCCATTAGCAATCTCAAACCAGATCTCTATAATATCAATGCACACACCAAGTTTGGTGAAAATCCATTGATGTTTACTAATGTTATTATCCGGAAACAAAATACGAATGGATGTAGACTGACGGGCCTATGGACTGACAGACACACGGACGTCCAACGTGAAACCACAACACCCAGCCACTATCATGTGGTGGGGTATAATGATCATTTATGGTCACTTTTCTATAGTTTATTTGGAAAAAGCATGGTTGTACAGCTAACACAATTTTCTTTTTGATTCCAGAAATAGTTTTATAATGTGAATGGATAGCTTCAGATAAGAGAGGGTATCCATATATATTTTTTTATTATTTCTCCAAGAAACATATGTTGTGGGTACTCATTAGAAGTGCCTCAATGAGGCACTTCTAATGAGTACCCACAGCATATGCTTTCATGATTTGTTTGTTTGTGTTGAGGTTTTACGGCCCGGTCGACCCAATGGAGTCATGTCGAGCACGGTTAGTTTACCTAACCACATGTTTGCTGGGCAGGCTTAGTCCTCTAAGCGGCTAACCAGTATTGTGCACATTCTTTTACCAGAAACTGACAACTGCCCTTCTTGAATCAGCGGAAAGGGAGAGAATGACCGTAGAAAATATTTCATGATCAATCCCCACGAAAGAATGTTGCCGGCGGGGGTTGAACCCTCGACCTCCTGGTCTCCAGTCGAACGGCGCATCCAACTGAGCCACCGAGGCCGGCACTATACTTTCATGAAGAAATGAGATAAATATTGATACTTTTAACTGAAAAAAGTACCTTATCTGAAACTATGTGTGTTTTTCACTTACAAGTCTCCCTTTGCAGTCTTTCCAAGGGATTTGGCCAGTCTTTTTTTCCTTCTTTCTTCCTTTATTTTCTTTGCATTTTCCTTCTTCTCCTAATAATATAAATAATTTTAACAACCGCATTTAACAAATTTATATGTAAATGGACTCTTGAAGTTAGAGATATAGTGAAAAATATTGTGGAAAAGAGGAGAAATTGCTCCTCAGGAGCAATTTCTCCTCTTTTCCACAATATTTTTCAGCTGTTGTTACATTTTCATGTTTAGTCGGGGACAAGATTTTCACTTCGAGATAAGCGGTTTTTCGAGTTAAGCGAGGTTGGGATGAGGAGAGTCAACTGTATGTGAAGAGATAAGCATGTTTAGCAATAGCAACTATTTGGGTTAAAGCATATTGAGCCAGGGCACTACAAAAATAAAACAATCACCACATTCACAAAAAAAAAACAAAAAAAAACAAAAACATAACTAGTAGCAGTGTTTTCAGAGAAAAGAGATGTTCCTCACTAAGAATTTTCAGAGTCTCTTCTGCTGTCACTTTGATAATTAGGTCGAAGTCACCAAAGTCTTTTCATTTCTTTGATATGTCCCAGTTATATAGGTATGAAAATTTGGTAAGAATCCAACCACTGGTTAACAAGATATTGTGCAGAAAAGTATGTGTCGCACCAACTCCAATGCCGACACCAACGGGATCATCATCATCACCAGATTTTTTATTAATGAGCAGATACAGGGGCAACATCCAAATCAGTGGGCCCCTTCCAGGTAGCTGGCTTGCTGCAGGCATGGCAGATCTCAGACCAGATCTCCAGGTGTGTCTATCAGGAATGTTGATAGCCAAGAGCTTCCACTCTCTGCAATTCCTCTCTGTCAGCTGCTTCCACGTCATCTTGGGCCTCCCATACCAACGCACCAAAATCAATATGGGATTAGCACCAAAATCAACATGTCATCCTCCCAGTATAGGGCCAAGATCAATCCAAATATCTGTGAAAACTAAACAGGGCTTTGGCTGCATTTCACATGTGTTTATCTGGGCCCAGTTCTTCAAAGCTAACGACGTCATCAGTTAACGATTCGTTAAAATTTACATCTAGTGATATGCAAATACACTGACATTTTTTGCTGAAAAAATGTGAGTAGCTTTTGCAGTGCAAAAGCTACTCACATTTTTTCAGCATAAAATATCAGAATATTGTATATTGAATCTGCTGAAACAGTTAACGAAATGACCCTTAACGAGCTCGTTAAGCTAATGACGCTTTGAACAACTGAGCCCTGAACTTTATAGGACCCTATATTGACCAAATATTCTTTTGTAATTTGGAGCTGCATCAGACTTAAGGGTGTTTTAAAAGCATCCCACTCATTTATCTACTGACCATTTAAGGTGTTTCCTCTGTGGCAGTTTTTCTTTGTTCTTGCATTGATAGTTTTATTTGTGACATAGTTTTTTCATATCATTATTCGTTCCTCATCTCTTCTATATTGGTGCCTCGGAAAACATGCTTTGTGATTTGCTGGGTAGCTGAACTTATATTTTAGTATTTTTTTAAAACATTTGAACCTGAGGTGTATCTGGCACCAGTTAACTTGATTTACTTAAATATAAAATTATAAAGTTTCAAAAATTTTCCACACTGATAAAATAATTTTAACAGATCAGAATACAAAAAAAAACAATTACAAAAAACAATACATGTTAAATTAATCAAGGAAATAAAAAATGCGAATGATAATACCCTGCCACTATCTTGTGATGAGCAGATAAGTCTTTCAAAAATCAACAAAATTTGCCCATTAGCAACTAGAGACCAAATCTTCACAATATCAATGCACATACCAAGTTTGATGAAAATCCACTGATATTTATGTAAGGTATCTTGCGAAAACAAAATACAAATGTGTGGCAGGCAGATAACTGTCAAAAATTGACAAAATTTGCCCATTAGAATTCCCAAACCAGATCTCCATAACATCAAAGAACAGACCAAGTTTGGTTGAAATCCATTGATATTTACTAAGTTATTTTCCGTAAACAAAAATACTGACAGATAGACAGATGGACAGACACATGGACGTCCAATGTGAAACCATAATACCCCCACACTATTGTGTGGCGGGATATAAAAAAAAGTCACCTTAGAGAGCAGAAAGCAAGAGCTATTGAGCAAAACATTTTTTTATTATTAATCAAGGGCAATAACTGTTGAAAACTGACAAAAATACCAAGTAATAAAATATTATTTGATGTATGGAATTTTATGCAAATTCTTTCTCAAGATATTAAGCAGAACCACTTTTTGTCGGTAAGCAAGGGGCAGCCACCCTCAGAAAAGTTAACAGACTTTGCTCATTAACAATTCCAAATCACTCATCCCTGATATACATATGTACAATGATGGACAAGCAGGTGGACAGTGGGATGTGAGGACAGATGGCCACTTGAAAGGGAAAACATAATACCCCCACCACTATCATGTGGCAGGGCAAAAAAAGAACCAATGAGGCTTGCCCTTACTAATTAAAGTACACAGAAGCAAGACCTCAGGCACCATATTACCATATTAAGTCTAAATATTAGGATACCATTGCCCCTTATCATACTTTCTCTAAAATATGAACAAATTCATCATCATCATCATCATAGGATTTTTGATTATTCCATATGTCCATACCAAAGGAGCGTTCTCTCTTTCAGAATGAGGTCCAGATCCTCAATGCCAAGCCGCACAAGTAGTTTATTGGTTCTGGTGGTGACAATGTCTTGTGGCTTGACATAAAAAAAAATCATTTTACAATACCTAGTTGTGTCTAAAACTGCTGCATGAGTGGCAAACAGTATAGACCCTGATCAGATGCCACATTCTGTGGCATCTGATCTGGTTCTACAATGTTTGCTCAGGCTTGCCTTTCCAAATACTTCTATTAAATATTTTACTGTGTATGTAACAATATAACTGCAACTGCATTTCAAAATTTTCTTCACACATAAACTTTACTAACATACTTACCTCCCTTCTCTTAATGATATGAGCAACAGCATTTTGTACATTCCCATCACAAGCTCTGAGGCCAAGTCTTGCTTCCCCTTCACTGAAACCCATAGACATCACTAGAGAAGATATAAAATGAACTTGTGTTTATTTTGCATTTTTTGTAAACAACTCTTTCGGCGCCAAATTTCAGACTACATTTGTCGTCTGGTTTGTTTTTTAAACTATCGATTGGAAAGACGTTTATATGTAAAGTTGAAATACGGAATGTCAAACAGCGTAGATCCTGATGAGACGGCTCATTATGAGCCGTCTCATCTGGATCTACGCTGTTTGCAAAAGCCTATTATTATCACCTGTGGCAGTGAAAGAGTTAATATCATGCTAAATCATACCATATGTGTTCTAGCCAATATTACAAAGCACATGTGTATTTGTGAGTAAATAGCACTACAATTTTCAGTTGAGTCAATGACATTTTACGGAAATATGCTAATTTAAATGTAAGTGAATTTTTCAAACCACCCTACGAAAAAGTTTATATTACAATAAATTGATGACAAAGCCTTGTTTATGACTATGGTAAAAATTTCAAACTGACTGGCTGAAGAAGCAACCAGGTGGATGATGATGACAATGATGATGATTTGGTGTTTTACGTCTCCTTCAAAATTGTTTAAGTCATACTGAGACCAGGAAGAGATAATAATGAAAGGCTGTGTAATAATGAAGTCCCATACAGTCATGAACTCTGCCTCTAGTGGGATTCAAACCCTCTATATCTGAAGTCAGGAGCATTAATTGCTTGGCCACCCAGATGCTTCTGAAGTTAAAGACCAGTGTATCCATTCTTTTCAAAGATTGTTTATTACAATGATGTTTATTATCGGAATGATTCTTAATAATCTCTCGTCCTACTGAACCCAGATATTCCCTTCTGCCTTTGTAAACTGTGTAGATTCAGATCAGCTGACTGACACCTGCAATTTTTATAGTAAAGTTTTGTTTGTTTGTTTTTTCAATTTTTGTTGAAAAAAAAAAAACATTTTTATTTTTCTTTGGTAAATTTGAATTACTGATGTTTCAAAACATTATTGTGAAAATTTCAGATGAACAAGCAGAATTTTTTGAAAATCTGCCTCAAAGTTATCTACCCAACAGATTTTTGCATCATTTGCATTCATTTTTACTATCGGGGAAAAAGTGAAAATATTTGATTTTTTAAAACCAACGACTACAATCAAACATTTTGTGCACTGGAGCATTACAAAACATACCTTTATAATATTGACCCCCTTAAACTCCACTTTTATATAGTAAAACTGGGGTTTACAGGGATATATATTATTTTTCTTATTTCTGCTCAAAACATAGATTGTGGGTACTTGTTAGAACTGCCTCATCAAGACAGTTCTAATGAGTACCAACAATCTATATTTTGAGCAGAAATAAGAAACTGTAAAGAGCTCTGCACTAGAAGGGAAGAATCTGCTCCCCTTCAGAGATCCCATTTCAAAAGTAGAGCAAATTCTTTCCTTTTAGAGAAGCCCCTTTTCAGAAGGTACAAAAATAATTTGGACAGAGTTACCACCCCTGAAAGTGTAAGAATTCCCCTCTTATAAAATTTATACCTGTTGTTATTTTCTCTTCATCAACATTTAACCTTTGTAGCTCAGACTCCGCCTGAAAACAAAGATAACAACACTATACAGTGAACCCTCATTACAAGGACATTATTTTTTGCTAAAGATTTTGCCATTAAATGAATTTGCTGTTGTACAGAATACTTAATTAGCCAACTGATGTGTGATAAAGGTCTTGTTTTGTTCTTATTTCCTCACAGAACATATGTTTTGGATATTTGTTAGAATTGCCTCAATGAGGCAATTCTAACAAATATCCAAAACATATGTTATTCTTGCATAATTTTTGGTTAATTGTTACCTCTTAAGCGAAGGTTTAGTGACAGTAAAATTTTCCTTATAACCAACTGTGTTGTTGTATCTAGCGTCAATATAAAGAGAGTTGTCTGTATGAATTAAGCAATGTGCATCATATTTCTGCAAAAGGTCTTGCTTGCCACACATACATATATAAGATTCAGCATAAAAACTTTATCAAACTGTTGAAATCATATAATCCTGCCCCAAAAAATCATCTCTTTACAGTATACAAACATAACATTATTTGCATCACTGATCATCTTTGATTTCATGATGACACCTAATAAATGATCAGGGTACAGTTGTTTAAAGCATTGTTAGATTAACAAGCTCGTTAGTAGTCAAAATATTAACTGTTCTAGAAAGTACAATATCTAATTTACAGGTATTTTTGCTGAAAAAATGTGAGTAGCTTTTGCAAATGCAAAAGCTACTCACATTTTTCAGCAAAAATATTAGTGTATACGCCATATCTGATGATCAAAATTTAAATGATATGTTAACTAAAGACAATGTTAGTTTTGAACAACTTGGCCCTCCAGCCCATCTATTCTCCAGCCCATCTATTCTGCAGTACACGGTTAACTAAGTGACACTTGCCTTAATTCAGCTAGCACAACAACATTCTGCTGCTCTCCATTTATATTTTGCACTGGTTGCCTTTGGCCTCGATAGATTTTATTGAAATTTTTGTAATGTGAACAGGCGGTGGTCTGACTAACAAAATTACTGTGACATGATAATCTTGCTCACACATGAATCAAATCAGCCAATCAACTCTTCTTGCAATGTTGTGCTGCTTAGTGCAATTTTCTAAATATGAAGTAAATTTATCTTTGTTTTCAAGTAAATACATAATGTTTATATCTGCTTTCTCTGGGCAGTTACTTCTTGCTATTCTTCATTGAGCTTTACACCCAAAATATACTGAACGTATTCAATCTACTGTCCTTTCAATATCTCTTGGGAAGACGTTTTTTGCTTGGCGTTTTATTTTAAATGAAAATATTTTGTTCTGGTTGACCATATCTTGTCAGAAACCATTTGTCTTTTACCGGTATGTTTCTGTGTTTTGTTCTCAAATATTTACACAAAAATTAAAGCTACGGCCAAAAGTTGGTCTGACCTATGCAATTTCTATAGTAAAGTGATTTTTTTGAATTTTTGTCTAAGAAAATATTTTTTACTTTTCTTTGCTGAATTTCAATTATTGACGTTTTACAACAATACTGTGAAAATTTCAGAAAAATTGAACAAGTGGAACTTGTTGAAAATTTGGCTCCAAATTACCTCCCCTACAGATTTCTGCATGATTTGGCTTCATTTTTACTATAGGAAAAAGTGAAAATATTTGATTTTTTAACAAGAGCTGTCGTAGGACAGCGTAGCTCGCCTGCTGGGTACATTTTATATTGTAACATTTTTATCATTAAGAAATTCAAAATGTATAATAATAATAAAACACAAACCCATCATGAGTTCTTGCTCCGTTTAAAGTAATTATCCTTGGAGCAGTTAATGTTTTGCAATGTTCTCATTCAGTTTTGATTTTGTTTGTTTTTTCACTTGAGGTTTAACTTCCCTGTCAACACTGTGTAGGTTATTTTGGGAGACGTTGCTTCCAATTTTGTGGGACTTTTACCCGACATTGAGATGACATGACATCTCAAGCCCTGCTGCCCAATTAAACCAATAGGATTTATATGCATGGACGGTCCAACTCGCATCATCTTTCCTGGGCAAGCTTAGAACCTCTAAGCAGCTAACCAGTACTTGTGTGCAGTTGGTTTCAGCTCTGCATGGAAGCATCATGCAGCCCAATCTATTTCTTAAAGTCCCAATGAGCGGGTGCCGCATTCAGTTTTGAATTAAAAGTGTAATGTTATGAAGTAAAAATAAAATAAGAAGTTATGTGTAAATGTAGGTACATCTGACTAAACATATCAAGAACTGATTTTTGAGGACCCACATATTTTGAGAAATATTGTTGTAAGTTGGTCAAGAGCAGACTTTCTTCCTATTTTGAGAGAGGACATAAATAGGACTTAAATAAATTTTGAGTCTCTCCCTCTATAAATGGTAAAGGAAATCTCTGTGTTAGATGTACCACTGACATATTTTTAAGTCAACCCTTGGGATCACATGGAAGTACATTGACAAATGGAATTACTGATCAAATAATTTCAAGATATAAGGCAAAAATCCCTGAATCATGAAATGTAGGTCACACTGACCTAGATATATTTTGATGTCAATCATAGGATCATATGGAACTAATATTTGATTTATGGTATTGCTCAATGAAATAGTATTCAAGGTAAGGACAAAAATCAGTGAACCATGAAATATAGGTCAAACTGAACTATATTGAGGACAATCTTCGGGTCAGATGGAAATTATAATCCAGGTATGATATTTCTGCATCACACTGTCTTCCTTTATAAGGGAAAATCAGTGTGCCATGAAATATAGGTCACAGTGTCCTAGAATGATTAAGTCAAATGGGTATGACATATTTCTATGAAATAATTTTCAAGTTATATGGCGAAATCATTCAACCATATAATATAGGTCACACTGACCTAGATGTATTTGTATGTAAATCTTTTTGTCACATAGATATAATAATCCAGGTATGACAATTCTCCATGAAATAGTAATAAAAATAAAAGGCAAAATCACTGAAGCATGAAATATAGGTCACAATGACCTAGATATAGTAAGTGGTCATTCATTGGGTCACATGGAACTAATATCCCAGGTGTGACATTTATCCAACAAATAGTATTCAAGATATAAGGCAAAATCACTGAACCATGAAATATAGGTCACACCAACAGATATATATTTTGACGTCAATAATCGGGTCACAAGGAACTAATATCCCAGGTGTGACATTTATCCAACAAATAGTATTCAAGATATAAGGCAAAATCACTGAACCATGAAATATAGGTCACAATGACCTAGATATAGTAAGTGGTCATTCATTGGGTCACATGGAAGTAATATTCCAGGTGTGACATTTATCCAACAAATAGTATTCAAGATATAAGGCAAAATCACTGGACCGTGAAATCTAGGTGACCTGGACCGTAAAATGTAGGTCACCATGACCTTCACTCTCTTACACTTAAACCGATGTCACATAGTTAGCTGATGTATAACCAGTTGTGTCTATAACCTGTAGGCATATAAGATTTTACAAATGTGTCCTAGATTTTGACCCCTAGCCCCACTCCAAGGCCCACCCTGAGGTATGAACCCAGGGGTATGTTCTTTTGGAATCTCAGAAGACTCCTCCAGGTACCCAAATTCTAAATATGAATGCTCTATGAGGAGTGAAAGTCAAGATATAAGAATTTGAAAAACTTTAACACAGTATTACAAAGGTGTCCTAGATTCTGACCCCTAGCCCCACCCAGGGGCATGAACCCAGGGGTTTATTCTCTTGGAATCTCAGAAGACCCTCCAAGGTACTTAAGTTCCAAATTTGATGCCTCTGTGAGGAGTGACTGTTGAGATATAAGCATTTGAAAAACTTTAACGCAGTGTGACGGGAACGGGAACGCAAACGCAAACGCGGACGACCGGGGTGACTACAATAGCTCTCCTTGTACTTCGTACAGGCGAGCTAAAAACCAATAACTACAATAAAACTTTTTGTACATAGGTAGTTACGACAAATGGTTTTGCATTAAATCATGACAAAAATTTGCAAATTTATTTCTTCTGTGTAAAGCGTCAGGCAAAAAAGGACTTTCTGAAAGATGTCGAAAGCACAGTAATTACCGCAAATACCCCTATACATGCACAGTCAAGCAATTTCTTGGTCTTCATATTACAGCCGTGTACTTTTATCTACTTTATCAAAGCACATGTTACTGGTTCTAATTTGAATTGCCTTTACAAGTTGAGGCAGTTCAAATGAGTACCAACAACATGGTTTTATAAAGAAAATCAGGCCAAAAGATCGCATAAGCATCATGAAATACATCCCTTATGTGGTCTTCTGCTGATCTTTCTTTAAAGAGTGTCCTTGTTAGGTGGATATTTTACTACAAGTTTGCAAGTAATTTTGAAAAACCTAAGCACACAACATAGTAATTAGAGAGAATTTGGTATTTTTCATTTAATATGTTTATCACAGCAATTTCTGTTCAACAGTACACAAGCTTGTAATTAACCTATTGTATACTAAATTAACTCTCACACACTATGTATTGGAAGGGTCGAATTTCAATTTTAGGTACATCTGGCTATGAGGTTTAAATATTCCTAGAGAATGGCTAAATATTTGCAAACAGTGGAAACCATGATCAGACGCCGCAGTTTGATCTGGGTTTGCATTGCTGGCAAATTATCCTTATAGGGGTTTCCCAACTACAATGGGTGAATAATGCTTCACAACTGCTGTCTGTCCAATCAAAGTACTGACAGCACTGGTGGGTCAACTGAGAAAATGGTCCTGAACAGGGACTTAACGATGTTTCAATTAACCTTTAATGTCCTGTAATTTAAGAGAATAATGCAGATCTTGATCAGATGCCAAATTCTGTTGCATCTGTAGTCTGCATTGTTTGTTAATGTCCTAGCACTAAGACCAGTCCTGGTTCTACAGAGAGCCCTCTTTGTCACAGTTTTTCTTTAGTCTTTCACTTTTTTTTTTGAGTAAATGTTTTTTGGAATTGCCATAACATGTCAAAGAAAACTTTTATCTGTTACCTTCGGATGGCTATTTCTGTGTTTGTGACCTTTTCTAGGCATTCTAATTCAAATTTGATTTATACTCTAATTTAAACTGTAATTTGACTTATTTTAGATCAACTATACCTTTGACAGTTTAGTTCTGGCTTCTTCTATCTTGTGTTGATGGAAAGCTACAATTCCTTGCAATAAGTGAAGTCTCATGAACAAAGCTAGTTCTTCTCCTGCAGAGCCCTAGTGTAAACAAAAACATATCAGCTGAAGCAGGTGACACAGAACCTTACTATATAAGCAATAATGATCATGTATGAGCCAGCCAACAAAATGAGTTCTTGCTCATAAAAGAAATGATAAAATGATAAAAATGAAAAAAAAAAAAAAAAACGAAAAAAAACCAAGACCTGTCACCATACAGAACAGCTCGCCTGAACTTGCACTTGTCATTCAAATAAAAAAATAATAAGGTCCTAAAAATTTTGATGTAAAATTTTAACATGAAAATTCTATGTCTATGACCTTGACCTTGACATGACCTAGGGTGGATGAGATGGTACTGCACAAAATTTTGGACCAATATGTATAATCATACCAAAGATGAATCAAATTGGTGGTAAGGTTAGGAAATAATGAGGTCTTTAAAACTTTAACGAAAACTTTAACATTTGTCGACGACAACATAAATGCCGAGGATAGTATAATAGCTCTCCGTGAACGTTGTTCAGGCGAGCTACAAAAAAAAAAAAATAATGTAGTATCCTTCATGCCTTTGAATATAATGCCATATATAATCTGTCTTTAATATTTGGGTAGCGTCAAACAAAAAAGTACCTGCGAACATGCGCAATTTCAGATCATCTTGCACATGTGTAAAGCATCATCCAAACCTTTGCTCTCCATTCCTACAGCATAGTTACAGATAAGAGGGGGTATCCGCATATTATTTTTCTTATTTCTCTACAAAAACATATGTTGTGGGTACTCATTAGATTTTGATTGTGTTGGGGTTTAACGACACGTCAACCCTTGTGGGTCATTTTGTGTCGTCTCCCAGAGAAAGGGAGAAGAGTGATAGAAGAGATAGTCGAAGAGATGAAAGAGAGGAACAGGGAAGAAAGAGGAACAGGAATGAAAGTGAAGAAACAGAAGAAATAAAAACATTCCCCCTCAACCCTTACCTGCTACAAGGATAGCAGGCCTTGCCCAACTGTAAGCCAATATCAGTTGGACGCCCCAGTGACATAAGATACATGACACCTTCGCACCACCCGACCACCCCCGGTACTCATTAGAAGCGCCTCACCGAGGCGCTTCTAATGAGTACCCAAAACATATGTATTTGTAGAGAAAAAAGAAAGATATCAGCATTTGGTGCCTTATTTGTTGCTATGCATGATACATTCTGTAGTATCCAGTGATTCTATCAGTGGAAGTAAAGGTCATGATCAGACTGCCCAGATGACAGGCTGACCTGGACCTTCCATGTCCTGACTGCTTGAAGATGTTTTCACATAGCACATCCTATTTCAATGCATACACTTTACCAACTTCCTTATCATTACAGTTCCTTTAGCAACAATGTAATTCTAATGTAATGTTGCTAAGAAACATTCAATAACTGCACTTTTAAGAGTTGTTAAACAAGTGAAATTAGATGAAAACTGGAAGAAAAAAATGCCTGATATTTGGTTAAGAATTGAAACAAAATGAAAGTTTCTATAGCCTGTAACTCACCTTCACTGCTACAAGCCTTTGCAAATCTGAACCATAACTTCTGTGGAAGAAGATTTCACTATTTTTCAATCTCTCTTCTAAAAAAGAATATACGAAATGTCAATTAGCTTGGCAACAAAACATAATTCAAGACTTATAACACCAAAAATAAGAGTTCTTTTTACAATTATTTAAGACCTGTTGTAAAAAAAAGAAAAGTCTTAGCATTCAACAGACCTTTGATGAGCTGATTGGTTTAAACAATAGTTTATTAAATATAATGAGTACAACACAAACATACAAAAATGACATAGAGGATCAGATAACAAGCTAATTAAAGCTTATGTGAAATCTTCTCCGAACACAAATATTATACAGAACAAACGAGTGTAGAACATAAAGGCTACTATCATTGAATTTAGCAAATTGCATACAGAAATTTTAACAAAGACACATGTGAGAGAGAGAGAGAGAGAGAGAGAGAAATGGATTCCCAAAGTTTCCCAGATGCTATTCCGACACGACGCCACTGTCCCGACTTATAAGTAATGTTAGTTGACAACACAATGGCAGTTATAGACCGCGCTGGTCTCTTATTATAGCTTTGGATTTTTACAAATGGTAGATTATTCGATTGGCTCAGTGACAAACCTTTTTATATTTGCCGGGATCGTCGGTTTGTGACGTTCCTGGCAAATAAGAAGAAAAAAAAACTTATAACAAATTGTGTCATAAACAAAGTAATGTCTACTGTACTTACAAATCAGTCTAGAAATTTGATGAAGCTTAAAAAGCAAACATTAAAGATCACATTGTTTCTTTTATACATGTTACATTGAAAATTTATTAAATTTTAATATATACCCTTGTCCCATATCTCTGTATAAACATGAACAAACTCTGCGCCAGTACTTAGACGTTTACGTCTAAATATTTTGTCTTGTATTCCTTTAATTCACATCAAACCTTTTCGTTAAAATAATGTATTTGTGCACAGCATCAAATATCGTTTTGTTTTCTTCTCTCGATAAACTTGCATCACCAAATAAATACGTCTTCAATGGTAGATGAAGGAACTCTGATAAGATGATGAGCTGATTAACCATACCCCACAAGACATTTAAACATCTGAAACTTGTAACAGTGTTTTCAGAGAAAACAGATGTCTCCCACCGTGAATTTTCAGTTTTTCTTCTGCTGTGAGCTTGAAACTTAGGTCAAGGTCACCAAGATCTAATCAGTTTGTTATGTCCACATATATCCATGGAAATTTGGTAAGAATCCAACAACTGGTTCAAAAGATATTGTGCAGAAAAGAAAGTGTGACGCTGATGTAGAAGCCAACTGATCTGGATCTACACTGTTTGCTGAAGAAGTCAACTGATCTTGAGAAGCCAACTGATCTGGATCTACACTGTTTGCTAAGACAGGGCATGTTGTGTTTAGCAAGAGAAAGGTTAAGCATCCCCTTTGGTGGTATAAGATTTAACAGCAAAACATAATGATAACCAAATCTGGCAGGCTACTCTGGGTTTTTGCTGATTTATATCTTAAAACCTCATTCTTTATATACAGGTATATACAGTCAAACCTTAATAACTCGAGTATCTTTGAGACCATGTAAATTTTTTCTAGATATGGGGGGTTTGAGCCACTGAGGCTAAATCATTATGCGAGGTCAGGAGGCAAATGGATGTAATTTAGGGAAGTATTTTTGATCCTCTATATAATAATGGTATGTTGTGTGTACTCATTAGAATTGCCTCAATGAGGCAATTTTAATGAGTACAAACAACATATATTTCATGCTAAATTAAGAAAATTTCCCTAAAATGTTCATAAATATTTGCTTTCTTGGGCTTTCAAGAGAATTTCCTAGGGACTTAAAAACAAGTTTGAGTTAGCCATGATAAACAAGCCATCGGTGTTCCAATCATTGAGGTTTTACTGTGTGTCTAAAATGGCTATCATAACTCAAGAAAGAGGAGTATCAAGTTTCATTTTACTTCTTACTTCTCCATGAAACAAATACGAAAAATATCCAATTTGTTTCATACAAAAAAATATTTTATCCAGAGCTATACTTCTAAGCCTACCTGCATCTGGTAAATCATCCACATTCTTTAGACAGAGATAGCACCATACTATATCTAAACACAGAACTGCATAGTTGTCCACTGATTGGAGAATAGCTGCACTACATTGTCTGAAAAAAAATACAAGAATTAAGAAATCAGAACTGGAATAGACAAGCCTCATAAATGATGCTGATCCAGATTGGATAATGCAAACAATGGACTGTAGATCGAGATCAGACACTATATTGTCTGAAAAATTCAAGAATTAGGAAATAAGTATTGGAACAGACAAGCCAAGCAAACAGTGAAGATCCAGATTAGACACGGCAAAAGACAATTCTGACTGCTATTCAACCACCATGTTTTAATACATCATTGGTTGGTAAACTGGACATTCAAACTTCAGACGAGTTGAAGGCTCCATATTCCTCAATAATAGGAATTTTTATCCAATAAAGTTTTAATAAATTGATATATGGTATTAATACGACCATAAAATGTTGCATCTGGCAGCCTGTAAAATTTCAGTTAGTCTCTCGTTTTTGAACTGGATCAAGAATGAAATGATTTTTTATTGTATCTCTGAACTATTGTTGGCAACATTTATTCACAACATAGGTTTTCATGGAGAAATAAGAAAAATATCAATACATATCAAAACATTTTTTCTCCACAAAAACTTATGTTGTGGGTACCCATTAGAAGCACCTCAATGAGGCACTTCTGAATATCCACAACATATGTTTTCATGGAAAATGAGAAAAATATTTTGGATGAAAAGGGAGCCTAATCTGGAGGTACATAACAAAAACAGGTGTATATAATTTTGACCCCCTTAAACCCCTTTTATATAGTAAAACTGGGATTTACAGGGGTATACATTATTTTTCTTATTTCTGCTCAAAAACATAGATTGTGGGTACTCATTAGGACCGCCTCACTGAGGCAGTTCTAACAAGTACCCACAATCTATGTTTTGAGCAGAAATATGAAAACTACAAGAACTTTTCATCTGGAAGTTTTCATTTTCTGGTGATAAAACTCTCAATATATTTGAATAAGTGTGTTTTCGTAATGAATACGGGAAAATAATTTCAGCCACAAACCACATACTTGAATTCCTTATCTGCCTCCAACAACAGTGGAAGAGCTAGTGTTATTTCTTTCCTCTTCACAGCTTGTCTCCCCTTCTCATGTAATGTCATTGCCAAGGTTAGGGCCTGAAATAATGAGTAAAAAGGGCTTAGTTACAGATACACATCATAAATGGAGGTTTATTCATGAAACATATGGTAAATGATCAGTGAAATCTAAGTTTCAACCTAAAACTCTATGAGGGAAGAAACAAGTCTATAAAGGAATTAGGGGATAACTGCTTTCAAATTTGGCATTTGGGGAGGTAAATCGGCGGTTTTACGGTCGGAAATTTCGTTTTACGGCGACGCGTCAGCGGAGCCGTAAAACGTAATTTGCGACCGAAAAACCGCCGATTTACCTCCCCAAATGACAAAATTGATGCAGTTATCCCCATTCTAATGCATTTATTCATTTTTTTCTATTGAAAAAATGTACTATTTGCACTAAACGACAAGTGCTGTGAGCTGCGTAAAACCAAATGCCAGCCAATGAGAAGCGACGTTACGTGATGACGTCGGATTTGCGACAGTATATCGCAGAATATACCGTCGCAAATTTTTGACGTTATCCAATCAGACGTCGCGTTACATACGCGACTGCATTCGAATGCAATTTAACTGCAACAATTTTTACTTCCAACTACGTCATTTATGAGAGTTGGTATCTTTTATTATTATTAGACATATCTAACCTTATTTACCAAAATGGTCAGACACTGTAACTCCATACCATACTTATTCTAAAATTTCTTTTCCCTCCAATAATATTATATATGTCACAAGGTAAGAAGAATGTACAGCCATACAAGGACTTACCCAGGACACTTGAATTACGGTTCCAGTGCTCTACCAACCGAGCTATCCACCAGCCACTATCACATTTTCCCTGCTAAACTGGGTCTTTACTAGCTGAGACACTTATTTCATTCTCTTTCATGCTGTGTTACGACCAAGCACTCCTTCCTTTGATTATCTGCCTTCGCAGATTAACATAGCTTCTAAGTATATATTCAATCTCTGACAACTGCGTCATGGAGTCAACTCTTTGGCTCAGTGGTTAGAGCATTGGATTTTTAACCGGGAGGACCGGGTTCGATTCCCACGGCAGGACTGAGATTTTTTTCAGCTATGCTTCATTCCTTCATTACGGCTTTCATGTCGTAAGAGCTGTCAGTTGCATTTCTGGAGCTACACTAGCCACTAGATATCATGATGCATGATGAGAAAGTAAAGCAGTACCTGTCTCAAACCCAGGATCCTTCCTTCTTTAGAAGCCAACTGATCTGAATCGACTCTGTTTGTAAAGGCAAGGCATGTCCGGGTTCAGCAGGACAAGGGTTAATAATGTGACCATAATCAATATTTTCCTTTTGGAATAGTTTGTTCTGGGCCTAGATGGTTTGCTTCAGGTATGACTGTCCAAATATTTAGTATAAATATGTTAGCATAATGGAATCCACACAATACCTTTTTCTCAGCTGCCGGGAGCTGCAGGGGCTTGCCAGACTGGTCAGCAATCTGCACATCCATTCCTTCCACATCCAAATCTGACAATAAAAATGTTAAACTATAATACCCCGCCATTATCTTGCAGGCAGATAACTCCATAAAAATTTGACGAAATTTGTCCATTAGCAATCCCAAACCAGATCTCCACAATATCAATGCACACACCAAGTTTCATGAAAATCCATTGATGTTTACTCAAGTTATCATCCGGAAACAAAAAACGGACGATTTATATTCCATAGGTTTAAATTATTAAGAAATTGCAAAAAAAAAAAAATCTACTATTCTTTGTTGCTTATCATCCTTTTTGAAGATGCTTCTTGTTTCAACCAAAAAGTACATAGAGGATATTTACTCTTTTGCTGTGAATACCATAAATATTGTCATTGAGTGCGATGAAAACATCAGTATTTTCACGAGTGCAAAGCACAACGAAAATTTGAATGTTTTCATTACACGAGATGAAAATTTTTAATGGTATTCACTGATAAAGAGTAAATTTTATTTTTATTTTATTGTTTACATGCCAATGCGCGTTCTGACGTCATAAATAATGTCACCAAACAAACCATGTACGTCATGGCGTCGACACTCAGTGCTTAACATGTGAAACACTGGAGAGACAAAAAAAAAAAAAAAAAAATCGGCAAATCGAAATAATTTAGTTAAGAAACAAAGAAGTTAGAGGTGTTCAAAAATCAGAAGTGGAGGTAAGATCCACTTCTGAAACAATGAAGAAAACCAAGTCGCCCAAAGAGAGGAGTGAAAATATAAATCGTATCAGTCACTAGTGAAATGATATATTATTAATTCACTGGTGATTGATACCACTTTTATTTTCATCAGATATACACTGATTTCACCGCAAACAATAAAATAATGATATTTTTCTTAATTCTCCACAAAAACATGTTCTGGATACACATTAGACTACCCACAACATGATTATGTTTTCATGGAGAAATTAGAAAAATATTATTGTATTCAAACCGTATTCAAACTATTTACCGCACATAAACACACAATGAAGTAATTTCGTAGGTTTCAAAATGCAGACTGTGTAATATTATCTTCTTTATAATAGCACATGTTGTGGGTTCTCATTCAAATGAGTACCCACAACATATGCTTTTATACACTTGTTTAGGTAATTCAAATAAGTACCCAAAGACAAGAATTCCACAAAAGTCGACGTCGCACCTGCATTGGGCAAAGTCACTGGAGCATGAAATTTAAGTCAAGGGCACAGAGTCATATGGGTGCTTGGACTATGGAAGGTTTGACACTCACAGCTATCACCGCTACAGACAAATGCACTTAAATGCTAGACTCGACATAAAATCATGAGAAAGTCACTCAAACATGATATCTAGGTCAAGGACACCATGTCATAGTGTGTGCTTGAAGAGAATGTGGAGGACAATTACTATGCAAGGCTTGACCGTTGCAGCTATCACCGCTTCACAGAAACACACTTTAATGCAAGACGCGATGTAAAATAATGACAAAGTCACACGAGTGTGATATCTAGGTCAACGGCACCAGATCATAATGTGTGCTTGAAGAGGTCAATTACTATGCAAGGTTTGACACTTCCAGCTATCACCACTTCACAGCAACACACTTTAATGCCAGACTGGATGTAAAATCATGACAAAGTATTGAGCGGGAAATCTAGGTCAATGGCACTGAGTCATAGTGTGTGCTTGAAGAAAATGTAGAGGACAATTACTATGCAAGGTATGAACCTCGTTGCTATCACCCTTTGTGAGAAATGCACTTTAATGCTAGACCTGATGGAAAATAATGATGACAAAACCACTGGAGTGCAAAATCTAGGTCAAGGGCACTAGGTCATAGTGCTTGCTTGTAGATGATGTCAAGTACAATGACTATGCAAGATTTGACCATTGCAGCTATCACAGCTACAGAGAAACATATTTTAATGCTAGACTCGATGCAAAATCAGGACAAAGTCACCCAAGTGCGAAATCTAGGTCAAGGGCATCGGGTCATAGTGAGAGCTTGAAGAGTATGTTGAGGACAAATACTGTACTGTGAATCTATGACTGCTTCTGGAAAACGCACTTTAATACTATTACTACGCAAAGTATAACACTCACAGCTATCACCGCTTCAGAGAAACACACTTTAATGCCAGACTTGATGTAAATAATGCTAGACCCGATGTAAAATCACAACAAAGTCACACTAGTGCGAAATCTAGGTCCAGGGCACTAAGTCATGGTGCGTGCTTGAAGAGTATATTGAGGACAATTACTATGCAAGGTTTGACACTTGCAGCTATCACTGTTTCAGGGAAATCCACTAAAATGCAAGACTCAACATAAATGTTGACAGAAGGATGGATGGACAGACGGAAGGACATACGGAGATTCAAATGCCTATGTCGCACCCAGCTACAAGCAGATGTGACAACAATCAGAACAGATATCACATAAGCATCATTAAATATGCCCCTCGCGAAGTCCTCTGCTCATATTCCTTTAAAGTGTGCCCTTATAAGGAAGATATTTTACTACATTTTTCCCAGTAATTTTGGAAAACTAAAGCGCACAGTGCAGCAATTATGCAGAATACAGTATCTGGATACTTAATCTTATCTGGAGCTATAACTTTATGTACTCTCTGTGAAAAGTGTGAGATGGATATACCTGCATTTTTTTAATAAGAGAGTAAATCAAAGAATAACATGTTTTCCAAATTGGAAGTGTCAATAACTATGCATAAAATGCTGCATTTGAAGATGAATAGCAATCTACTTTACTTGTATTATTGCAATAACATGGATGACACATGGTAAAACAAGTATGCCATATTTGATGGAGAGAGAGAGAGAGACAGAGAGGGAGATAGAGATACACAGAGATAGAGATACAAACAGAGCGAGAAAGTGATGTATAGAGAGAGGTGACATATGGTTAAACAAATATGCGATATTTGATAGAGAGAGAGAGAGACAGACATAGAAAGAGACAGACATACAGACAGAGAGAGACATAGAGAGACTGATTTGTTTATTTGTGTTTGTGTTAAGGTTTTATGACTTAGTCAACCCAATAGGGTCATGTCCAAGCGTGGTCATTTTACCTTACCACGCTTTTACTGGAGAGACAGAGAGAGAGAGAGAGAGAGAGAGAGAGTGTGTAGAGTGTACCTTGTTCTGCCCTCTGAGATAACAATTCAGCAGCATGTCTAGTTTCCTGGAACTGTGACAACTCTTTATCCTGAGTCTGTGCTTCTAATTCTGAGAGATTTAAACACAGGACCATTATCTGACTCCCATTCTAAAATAAAAATGCAGGCCAACTGTGAAATCTAAAACAGTGCCCAGTTGTTCAAAACTAACGATGTCGTTAGTTAACGTATCGTTCAAACTTTGATCATTTAATATGGCATATACATGTATGCTAAATATTTTTGCTGAAAAAATGTGAGCAGCTTTTGCATTTGCAAAAGCTACTCACATTTTTTTCAGCAAACATACCTGTGAATTAGATATTGTATTATTACTAGAACAGTTAATATTTTGACCACTAATGAGTTCTTTAAGCTAACAATGCTTTGAACAACTGGGCCCTGGTCTTCAACATGAGGTTTCCCAAGAGTTTTTCTACTGACAGTTCCAAGGTGGTTCCTCTGTTCATAGCTACAGATAAGAGGAGGTATCCACATTTTGTTTGTGTTGAGGTTTTACGGCCAAGTCAACCCAATGGAGTCATGTCGAGCGTGGTCAGTTTACCTAACCACACGTTTACTGGGCAAGCTTAGTCCTCTAAGCGGTTAACCAGTACTGTGCACATTCTTTCGCCAGAAAGGAGGTATCCACATAATATTTTTCTTATGTCTCCACGAAAACATACGTTGTGGGTACTCAATAGAAGCGCCTCAGTGAGGCGCTTCTAATGAGTACCCACAACATATGTTTTCATGGAGAAATAAGAAAGATATCAGCATTTTTTGGATGAAAAAAGTGCCTTATCTGTTGCATTGTCTGTTGCAGTGTTTCTTTGTTTGTGGGCTGGTGGTTTCATATGTGGCATTGGTTGTGTCACTGTTTGTTCCTCATCTCTCCTTCTTTTGGTACCTCAGAAAGCCGTGCTTCATAACTCTGGCATTTCCTGGGTATCTTCACTTATAGGTTTTAAGGAATGGTAAAGAGGAAAGGCCCAAACCATACTTTCAGAAAAGAAAACGATAAAAATTCTCATAAATTTAAATCTATTAGGCCAAATAAAAAAATGTGTGTTTAGAGTAACAAGTTAAAAAAAAAAAAAAAATAGGTAGTGTAGGTATGGATTATTTTTTTTCTACAGTTTTTTGGGGTTTTTTTTATGTAGAATTATAACATTTTCCAAAAATATTTGTACTTAGCACCATAATTCACATGAAATTTTACCAAGTCTGTTTGACTTTCCTTTGATGTGTCTAAAATACTGATAGAATGGCAAACAGTGCAGACCCTGATCAAACTGCTCCTATAGGGTCTGGGTCTATGCTGTTTGCTCAGACCAACTTGTTCCAATACTTAGCATAAATAGTTTATCCCATTTACACCTATGTTTATATTTTTTTTTTTAGAAAACATGGAAAAAATATTGCTAGGTTTCACCAGGAAAATTAGGTAGGGTAGGGTTACCGTATACACATATATATTTTTTTTTATTTGGCCTTAATCTAATTTACAGCTCAGCCTACTAAAGTCCATCTGATCCAGATCAGAAGCCAACTGATCTGGATCTACACCGTTTGCTAAGACAGGGCATGTCATGTTCATCAAAAGAAGGGTTAAAGGAAATACCTGAACTATCCATTTCTTTGAAGTAGGCAGGAAATAAAACTTCTTAAGTTCACACTGTACATTTTGGTATTCTGTTATCTTTTGCACTAAACCTGTATTTATAGCACTCATAAGAATTACCATTTCTAAAGACCAATGAAAGGTAAATATCATCAAAAAACTGATTTTCTTTGGAGTCTTGATAAGACTTACTTACTTTAATATTCTGTTCCCTGAGGGTAAGCTGGTCTGAGATGACTTTTCCTGTGCAGATAAGTTTGAGATGATCCTTTGGCATGTCAAGTTCCTTGCTTAATTCATTCTTCAGAAGAATTCCCCGAGAGTTCAAATCAATCTCCACAGAGATAATTCTACTACCCTGTAAAAAACATGAAACTATCCATTTATAAATCATGGTGTGCAAGGAATGAGACAAAATTTACTTGTACTTGCACATTCAGAAATCTGGTAAAGTCACACACTTGTTGAGAGGTCAGTTAATTATCCACTTTTCGAAGAAAAAGCGGGGATATTGTTATACTCCCTGTGTGTCCGTCCATCCATCCGGCCATCTGTCTGTAATGTCACACCAATGCTCCTAGACCATTTAAGCTAGATTCTTGAAACTTTCATAGACTATAGCCCTATGGATGAGGACTGTAGGAACACATTCCTGTGACCCCTGGGGGCAGGGCCAGGAGGGTGTGGCCCCCGAAGGATCCAAAATTCATTTTGTACAAACATATTCATGTTGCATTTCAAATCCAAGGTTATGAAAAGCAGAATATAGTGGTGCAAAAATTTTGCTCCGGGGGCATGTCTGGGGGGTCACTAGAGGTCCAAAAGTAGGCTTTTGGATCCTTTTTTTTTTTGCATGTCTAGGCGTCACTAGAGGTAAAAAAGTAGAATTTTGGGTTTCTTTTTTTTATTGTCATCCAACTCCTCTTAGGCTTTTTTAAATAGAACCTTGCAACTGTTACAGGTAATAGCCCTATAGATGAGGACTGGAGGAACACATTCGGAATTTTGATGTGACCCCTGGTAGCAGGGCCAGGTGGGTGTGGCCCCGATGGATCCAAAGTTTATCTTGTACAAATATAGTCATGTTGCATATCAAATCGAAGACAGACGAATAAATTACAGTGGTGAAAAAATTTTACCCCGGGGGCATGTCTGGGGTCACTAGAGGTCAAAAAGTAGGCTTAAACCCACATCTTTGCAAGGTTTCAAATACTAAGAAAGCTACTCCCTATCTGCAAAACTGTTTCCCTTTGCATAATAGCACAAAATCTTTCAAGTGCTTGTTGTCACCCTAATACCATATTTGACCTAATTACCGCACATACCCCTATAAGCACACCATCGAGCAATTCCATAATCTTCAGATTACAGCCAGTGTACTTTTTGTCTACTTTATAAAGGCATATGTTGTTGGTACCCATTTGAATTGCATCGACTTGTCGATGCAATTCAAATGGGCACCCACAACATATGCTTTTATAAAGAAATTCAGATAAAGATTGCCTAAACATCATCAAATAATTACTTTACTGATCTTTTTTAAAACGTACCTTAGTAGATACATGTATATGCATATTATACCACAAATTTTCCCAGTAATTTTGAAAAACCTAAGCGCACAGTGCGGTAATTAGGTCGAATATGGTAACTCACATTTCTGTGCTTACTCCCAGCTACTTTCACTTTCAATGTAGCCAGTCCTGATTTCTGGAACTTTTCTCTCTCCGCTAGCTTCTGTAAGGCATGAGTTCTCAGGTTCTCAAGAAGTCTTTGAACATATGTTTCACTGATTCCAAGATCTGTCCCATATTTCTGAACCAGTTCCTTAGGCCAAATAGAAGAAATATGTATTTAGGGTAATACATTAAAAAAAATTAGTTAGGGTAGGTTTGGATTTTTTTTTGATTTTTTTTTTTTTATGTAGAAATATAACACAATTTCCAAATACAGTCGACTCTCGTTATCTTGAATTCCAAGGGACTCTCTGAAATACTTCGAGATATCCGTGCCTCGACATATCTGATTTGCAGAATTTAGGAAAAAATAAATCAAACAACCACATTTAACAAATGTGTATGTAATTTGACTCCTATAGTTAGAGATATATTGAAAATATTGTGGAAGAGAGGAGAAATTGCTCCCTCTTTTCCACAATATTTTGTTACCTGTTGTTAGATTTTCATGTTTAAGCAGGGACCAGATTTTCTCTTCGAGATTAGCGGTTATTCGAGATAAGCGAGGTCAAGATAACGAGAGTCAACTGTATATTTGGACTTAGCACCATAATACATGTACACATGACATTTTACCAAGTCTGTTTCACTATCGTTTGATGTGTCTAAAAGTACTGACAGAATGGCAAACAGTGCAGACCCTGATCAAAAAGCTCCTATACTTGTCCTAAATCTTGATCAAGTGCATTTTACTACCTACTGATGTGTCTTAACCCTTGTCCTGCAGAACTCGTATATACCCTGCCTTTGCAAACAGTGTAGATCCAGATCAGTTGGCTTCTCAAGAAGCCAACTGATCTGGATCTGCACTGTTTGTCAATAAATATATGAATTTCTAACAAAAGCCCAGATCAAGTAATCTGATTGGCTGAAAATTAGAAGTGGGTGTGGCATCTTAATTTATTCAGCAGGACAAGGGTTAAAGAGTGCCTAATGAGTGGCATTCTGTGGCATGTGCACTATTTGCTCAGGTCTGTCTGTTTCAATACTTTGGATAATAACAGTATGAAAAGTATCATTGTTATAGCACTGTCTACAAAGGCCTTCTCTGATTTGCTGAAATTGGTTGTATTTTTGCAAATCCTGATGTTTGCTAAAATTAGCTGCTGCTTTTCAAAATAGCCTGCCTATGGTCAAGGGCTGTTTAACATCACTTTTGTCACTGCTGCCAGAGAGCTAAAAATAGTCATATAACAAACAGCCTGGCTAAGGTCAAGGACCAGTCAACATCGCTTTTGTCACTGTTTGTCACTGTTGCCAGACAGCTAAAAGTAGTCTATAACTTGGCTTCACCTCGCTGAACATCACTTTCTCAGGTTGGCAAATCCTGATGTTAATGTCAATAGAATGCATCAATTGTATACTGGTAATGTTTTGGGTTGAAAGTGAGCTGCTTCTAGAACTATGGCAAAGAAAAACACATTTCACATGGTTTAAGACACCATTTGTTGGCTGGCCTCGTGGCTTAGTTGGATGCCCATCAGCCAATCTGACTGGTGATCAGGAGGTCACAGGTTTGATCCATGCTGGATCCGGCAAACATTCTTTTGTGGAGACTGATCATGAAATATTTTATATGGTCATTATCTCCCTTCCGTTGATTCAGGAAGGGCAGATGTCAATTTCTGGCAAAAGCATGTGCACAAGTGCTGGTTAACCACTTAGAGGACTAAGCCTGTCCAAAAAATGTGTGGTTAGGTAATCTGAATGCTCAACGTTACCTTAATAGTGTTGACTGGGCCGTTAAACTCCAAACCCAACCAACCAATGGTATTTTCTGTGCTCTATTAAATAGCTGCATTCTCCATTTAACTGAAGCAGATTCTTGGAGGAATATATGAAAACAAAACTCTTACAAAACATTACATAGTGCATGACTTTTACGTCACAATCAACAACATTCCCTTATATTGCTATTTAAGTCATACTTGATAGTTGATACATCATAGTTGATGGAAGGTTGATAATGAAAGCTACAATCAGGCTAAGACAGTAGAAATGCATAAACTGTTTAGGTTCACTCCTGGTCATACATGATTTAAGACACCATTTGTTAGCCAGTTTTGAAAAAACAATACCTGAGGGAGGTCCCCCTTACTTCCATCTGTATTGGTGTAGGGTGGTTCCCACAGTTTGATTTTATCCCTGTTCAATCTGACCCCCAGCTGTTTCTGGTAGTGTTCATCAGAATCCATCCTGAAAATAAATATCATCATAACTTAATAGGTTAAAAATATAAAGTAAATCTTTTATGCACTTATAATGCTGTTTAATAATACTTTAAAATCTCTGGTGCTAAACATCAAAGAATCAATCGCTGGCTGGGATGAAAGATGAAAAGTTTTCTGGGTGCAACGTCCTTTGGACCAGGATTGTTACCTGGAGGCTCTGTTCAAGGAGAGATATCCCCTGTGTAGGTTAAAGACTCCACAACTCAGATAAAACTTTTCCTTAGCAGTCTGTCCTTGAAATCTGACCCAATGTAATGAATCATCATATAGAACTGAGTGTACCAAAGGTACATATGTAAAACAAACACAATACGATTTGATACACTGCCACTGGGAAACCTATACATCCAGTAGAAATGTCATTACATCCTGTATCATACAGTTCTTCTGCCATCTACTCTGAAACAGTCACACCTGACTACAGAAGACTGTTCAGTTGTCAGGTCAAGTCCAGCTAGTTCCTAGTTTTATAGAGACTGGGAAATACCCTCTGAGAAAGTAGCACAATGAGGAGGGAACTGCTAATCATTAACACATAGCCACATCCTTATGTCCTTGGTGCACTCCTGACTGGACTAGAGCGGGTGTTGAGGGTTAGTTGAACCTACAGTGATCTGTCCTCAAGGGAGTTGCTGATCCAGCTGCGGGTACTATAAAATTTGAATTTGTGGAGCAGTCGTCAGTGTGGCACTTCGTCAGCTTTCAACAAGTCATGCAGGATGATGTCAGTCTGTACATTTACTTTACTGTCGACCATCTTGGCTAAATCTTGAATGGTGAGGCTCACTATTCCATCTTTTCCAAAAAGCATGCTGGGCATCTGCAAGTATGCTATAGGCCTCCAAATCAGGGCTCGAGAAACTGAAAATTTCCAAGTGGTCCAGTCATTTTCAGCAGCATTCACGGACTGGGAGTGCCAAGTCATTTTTGGCTGCATTTATGGAGTTTGCCATGCAGAGATTTTGGTAATTTCCTTAACCATTTTTAAAGAATTTCCGTGTTTCAATTTTTAAATGCAGATGCTGCTTTATTATTAACCCTTGTAATCTGATTGGCTGAATAAGATGCCACACCCGCATCTAATATTCAGCCAATCAGATTACTTGATCTGGATTGTTGCTATAAATTTACATACTTAATGGCGAACAGTGCAGATCCAGATCAGTTGGCTTCTTCAGAAGCCAACTGATCTGGATCTACACTGTTTGCAAAGACAGGGCATATCCGGGTTCAGCAGGACCAGGGTTAATATAACGAATGACATACCAACATTGCTTAAATTTGCTGAACTTACATGTGCATAAGTATCATGATTATATTAAAACAGCAATATAGCTCAATATATCAGACATGCGCGATTTAATGTACTTTCACATTTACAAAACCAAGCACTCAGTCTGTGAAGAGCAGAAAAGGGAAACAACAGGAATCCCTTTACATCATGGCAAGTCGCATTTTCTTGTTCCTGTTGTGCTGCAGCTAGCCACTACATTTTTTTTCTTTCTATGGACCAGTAAAAAAAACTGCGTTTCACCTTAGTGCTGCATCGAGGCCCAGCACATCCCACTTTGGCAGGTTGAGCATGTTAATATTACAATGAAGCACTTTAAACAGATCTTTAAAAAATAAATAAGCAAATTAAAAACAACTGAGAAAAACATCTTTTATTGTTGTAATGCGCTACCAAGCAGACATAAAAGCTGTCCTTTTTATACATTGTATTTACTGTAATAACCCCAACAGACAGAACTGAGCAAACAGTGTAAACTCAGATCAGACACCGCAAATTGTGTGCCTGCTGATCTGCATCTACACTGTCTACGACTCATCCAGCAATATAAAAGATGCATCAAGATCAGAATCAGAATATTTTACTGGTGAGAAATCGATAGACATTCATCCCCCAGGGATAGATATTCATCCACCAAGATACAGTGAAAGAGATTGTTTTCAAATTTTAGGACCAGTATGGTAAGGCGTTAAGGTGTCCCAATACCTAGGGTAAATATGGTAAGAGGAGGTACTGATTTTTTCACACATCAATCAAATGGGCAGTAACTTATTTTTGACATGCAGATCAAGATAATGAGCAAGTATTATTTCAGGGCGATTTCCACAACACAGTTAGTGTTATGATTGTGTTGAAAAAAGATTTGTTTGTTTTTATAGCTCCAGATAAGGTGTAAATTTCAAAGTCAAATTAGAAAAACACAAATTAATATGGACCAATTTTTAATGTCCTTCTGAGGTGAGAATTGATCCAGCTCTTCAAAATTGTCTCGGATCGAACTGGCACTTTCTTGAGCCCTGCTCCAAATGTCTGTGATACTACTAATCTACAATAATATGCTTTAGATTCTTGCAGGCAATGGGAGATAAATAATAATCGTATGCAAATGAAGTGTAACCAAATTTTTACCTGTTATTTTTGTAAATAATCAAAATAACGTCGGTGGGAAAATGTTTCCCCGACTTGTTACACAAACTGGCAATGCGTAGAAGAGATATCAAAACTGCTGATACATCGTGACGAAATTCTAAAAATAAGTTTCTAGATCGGACGTGTATATATCAGATTCTATTTCATGTAATGTGAAATTGTATGCTTTAAAATCTTCCCCTCTGTAAATGTAGCAAACTGTAAGGAACATCTAACTTTTCTTCAGTAATTCTCCAGCATCCACTCAAGTTTCGGTTTCTCTTGTTTACATGGCATCAGCCGCAGCTTCGAATGTACTTCTGTTTAATATAAAGAAAGATATATCTGCATATCACTGAAATATATATTAATTAATTTGTTTCATGCATAACTTATCTTTACAAGCTAATCAAAAGAAAATACAATTTATTATCTCCGAAAATCTTTTTACGAAACTCATACTTAAAGAGTTGCCCTCCTTGTAATTCGATTACTTCCCTTAGGCCATAAACCCCTTCTACACAAGTATTGGCTTTGCTAAAAGATCTTGGTGCATATCTTTCCATACATTGTATACTCCGGCTTGCAGACTGAAGTCCTACAAATAACCATTTTGAATTCCCGAAGGGTTCTTTAACCTACACAGGGTGGGGACTTTTCCTGCACAGGGGCCTCCAGTTAACGTCCCGATCCGAACGACTGCGCACTGTTTTCATGTCATGTCTGCAAATGACACGAAGGAAAGCGTGTTCGCACACCGAAAATTCTCTTGCTTAAGCCTTGGATTGATCCCGGTACATCTAGCTCTAGAGGCCAGTGCGCACACCACTGAGCTGGGTACCGCGCTTCCATATGCGCCATATAATAAGAAAAGTATCGTTCAGTACAAGATATGAAAGGAAAAAGGAGAGAAATAATTAGCTATCCGTCCACAGAATTGTCGTAACTGGAAAACATTGTGACAAATAAGATCGTGGCAATAACCTGAATTATTTTCATACGGTATATCAGACTCGAAATAAAAAAATACATATTTATTTCAGAACAGACTATGCACTGTTTGTCGTTCCGTCAGCAGTTTTAGAAACATCTTCAGGGAGTCGGCTGGACCTGTTCAAATTTAAGGGATATAGTTAGGAGTTAGGGTGTCAGAGTATTTTAGGTAAGTATGATAACTATGTCGCCAGCACACAATTCTTTTGGCGATGAGCTATAATGCGTATGTAGTAAAAAATGAAACCTAACGAATTTGCTGTAAATATTCTACACAGACCTATATATATAACTAAAATAAGGATTGATTAATTGACTGACTAATTGATAGACTGATATATTGACTGGTTAACTTACCGATTCACTAATCGACTGACTGACTGGTTGATTGATCGACTGACTGATTGAACGAGTTAGTGAGTGAATGAGAGTGTGTGAGTGAATGAGTGAGTGAGTGTGAATGAGTGAGTGAGCGAGCGGGCGAGTGAATGAGTGACTGACTGATTGACTGACTGACCGACTTGCTGACTGACCGATTTGCTGACTGATAAACTGAATGACTGACTGACGGATTGATTGATGAATGGTTAATTGACTGACGGATTGATTTATTGATTGTTGGTCTGATTGATTGACTCAATGACTGACTGACTGATTGGTTGACTGACGGACTGAATGAGTGACTGATTGACTGACTGTTTGACTTACTGATTGACTTATTAATTGCACTAAAGATAGATACTCATCTGAAACAATGCTGCCATTGTGTTCACGGCCTTCGCAATTAAATGATACTGTATTTACGCTAGATATTGGGACACCTTAATTCCTTATCATACTTGTCCTAAACTATGAACAAGTTCATTTCACTACTTTTCATGTGCGCGCAGCGAAGATTCATATAAGCCTGCGCATTCTCGAAATCTGATCAGAATCTTTATTAGGGATACCCATTACAAAAACACACCTATTCAAATATATTGAAAATTTCACTACCAAAAAACTGAAAGTTTTCTGATAAAAAATCTGATATTTTTGCATATTTCTGCTCAAAACATAGATTGTGGGTACTCGTTAGAACCGCCTCGCTGAGGTGGTTCTAACGAGTACCCACAATCTATGCTTTTGAGCAGAAATAAGAATAATGCATACCCCTGTAAATCCCAGTTTTACTATATAAAAGTGCAGTTTAAGGGTTCAAAATTATATAGGTAAATTTTCGTGATGTTATTTAAATCCTGCCAGTGGATGAATGACAAACATTTTCAGACTCTGATCAGACACCGCGTTTTGCGGCGTATGACCTGGGTCTACGTTGTTTGCTCAATTCTGTCTACCTAGATGCTTAGGGAAAGTACGAAATTCGCATTCGGTGTATGTGTTGCTGAACAGCCAATGGCGAGGGAGGCGAAAGAGGCGAGGGAGAGGAGGAGGGGGTTGGGGGGGGGAGGGGGCTTGGCTTAGACTGATTTAGGCCATTCTGTCTTCACATTTTTTTTTTTTTAAAAAGCAAACAAACTTTTTATTTGATGACTATTAATTCTTTACGATCTCATAAATCACATACAAATCATGTTTATAGTAGAATTTATTCTTAGTGGACTGCGTCAGAAAAGGTCCCATGTGTTATACAGTGGCACAGACAAATCAGAACAGCACGTGCATTCACATATTCTAATAAGGGCATTCGTTGTCCGCTCACAAAATCATTGGATTCTGAGGAATATATCGACGAACAGCGAAAGCCCTGATCATTGGTATAGGCTGATCTGGGCCTTCGCTGCTCGTATACTAGCAAAATGTCCCTTTTAGCGCGTTTAGCATCATTTAAACATGTGTACGCGTACTATTTTCTCCTTTTTCCAAATAATGATCAAATTTTCTAACGACATAAAATCACTGTCTATTCAGTAGGAGCGGAAACGCGCTAAACTTGAATCAATAAAATTAACTTCTAACCAGCAAGTGTAATCCATCTTCTAGTTACACTGTGAGAGAATGAAGGCCCTCACCTGCCCCCAACCCCACCCCTTGCCACGTGCGCAGATTAAATTCCCAAATAATTATAAATCAGAGCTTGGAACCCGTAATTTTCTTGTCAATGTCTGGATTAAACTTCGACCTTACCGTCCATAGAATAAAAGTTTTCTTAAATTCAGTGATTTGAAATTTACTAACTTTGGAGTTAATCATGTCCTTGAATTATGCAGTGTGCATGTTCTTACTGAAACTGAGAGGAAGAGCTCTGGATAAACCGAACACAATACGAAAACACGCCTATTCAAGTATACTGACAATTTTAACACCAAAAAATGAAAACTTTCAGATAAAAATGTTGATATTTTTCATATTTCTGCTCAAAATATAGATTGTGGGTACTCGTTAGAACCGCCTCGACAAGGCGGTTTTAACGAGTACCAACAATCTATGTTTTGAGCAGAAATAAGAGAAATAATGTATACCCCTGTAAATCCCACTTTTACCATATAAAAATAGGGTTTAATGGGGGGGGGGGGGTCAGAATTACATGTATATAGGCATGTTTTCGTGATGTTTAAGCTTTACCACTCCCTGGGGTAATTCAAAAGACGACAAATTCATGGCATTTTTCTTATTTTTCCTAGAAAACAGGATTTGACATTTCATGCAAATTGTGTCCATTGGGGACAATTTGTACGGAATGCCGAAACCTGTTTTCTGGAAAAACAAAATATTTCTATATGTCGTCTGCTGAAAATTTTACCAGAATCCTAAGCCTCCACGAGGAAAGATACATCCTCAGGGTGGTGAAATTGTTTTTGTCCCCTTCTGAAAAGTGTCTACTCTATAAGGAAAGAATTTGCTCCCTGAGGGAGACTGCTGTGCAGGGAAGCAAAAAGGAAGTCACAAAAGTTGTCTCCCTTGGTGGCTTAATCTTCAGGTATATCAATTAATCTTTAAAAATCGGATAATATTTTCTGATCAGACTTCTTGTGGGTATACTCTTTAGAACTATTATAATAACTTATGACGAACAAAAGACATTAATAATAATAATAATAATAATAATAATAATAAAATAACACACATCTGAATTGGTGATTTTTGACAGAGTATTAAACCTCATCTTTATCAAGCATACATCCTCCTCCGAGGCATCTGCGACCAGTGGGGAAAGTTGGATGGAGGAAAAGGGCCAACAAGTGATGCATTACCGAAAATATATATATGTTTCGCGAGGACTAAAATGTTAATGCATGTATATTCAGATATCAAAAAGATAAAAAAAAAAAGAAGAAGAAGACAGAACTTACACGCTCGCGCGCGCACACGCGTGTGTGTATATGTACACAGGCACTGACGCACGCACGCACGCACACACACACACACACACACACAAACATTTTAAAGAGATAAAGAAGGATCAATAGAGAGCATTCAGGTACGTTGTATTGGTGAACATTTGAAGAATAAATGTAGTTGTGAGCATGTCGAATATGTTTCGACGTCTTGATAAAGTTCGAACAGGACGAACATTGAGCAAGAACGCTGCGTAAGACGAGAAAAATATCAAGTTTTGGAGCCAGCAGAAAAGTTTTTATTTAAAAAAAACAACTGGGTATTAATTGTCTACGCCCTTGGGCGGAGACAACTACATAGAGTTTGGGTGCGACACGGAAGTGAATCCGTTGTTCCCACAATGCATCATTGACCTTATGCTTGTTATTTACAACTAAAACCCGGTACAGCGGCACTAGCTGGATCACTGAATAGAATAGAGTAGAGTAATACTTATTGGAGCCCCTACATATGGCAGGTATTCTCCATTCACATGCATTGTTTCGGCATACCACACTTATGTAGATATTCCAACAGATTTCCATTAAGTACATTACGAAATCATGCCTATTCAAATATATAGAAAATTTCACCTCCAAAAACTAAAAAAAATCAGATAAAAAACTCTGATATTTTTCACATTTTTGCTCAAAACATAGATTGTGGGTACTCGTTGGAACCGCCTCGTTGAGGCGGTTCTAACGTGTACCCACAATCTATGTTTTTAACCGGAAATAAGAAAAATAACGTATACCCCTGTAAACCAGTTTTACTATATGAAAGTAGGGTTTAAGCGGGTCAAAATTGTATAGGTATGTTTTCGTGATGTAGCAATTTATCAAATGTTATGGGATATACTTTACTTTTGACATTTATAGTATTCTTGGGACAGCGTGACAAGAATGTGGTATTCTTAACTACGTATTTTAGTTTTGATGAGGTAAAGCCTAAAAAGCGATGTGAAATTAGCTGTAATTATATTTTAATGTGAGCGTCATTCTTGAAGAGGTCAACAGGATGAGATCTCATTTAGACCTCTCTTGAAGTCACCTTTTATATTATGGAATCTAGCCGATTTAGCCAAATTTGCATGTAAAGAATCCAAGCCTTATTCCAAAATAAAACAGCTTTAATATTTATTATGGGCGAAGCGTAGACCAAATCTTTTGTGAAAGCTTGTACTTGTAGCTTTGCATGCATCAATAATCCTTTCATTTACTGATTTACGATGTCTCCCCGCTTATTTTTTTCCCCCAAAACGTAAAAGTGTTTCCATTGAGTCTTATTGTTTTGTCCCAATAATTTAAACGAAAAACTTAAGTAAATTAATAAAATGATAGACATGGGTCGCACCAACCCATTTAGGGAGTTGAAGAAAAATGTTGTAGAATATATATAAACCACGAAGGCTCTGATCTTACATCACAAAACACGCCTATATAATTTTGACCTCCTTAAACCCCACTTTAATATAGTAAAACTGGGGTTTACAGGGGTATACATTATTTTTCTTATTTTGCTGAAAAACATAGATTGTGGGTAGTCATTAGAACCGCCTCTCTATGTTTTGTGCAGAAATATGAAAAATATCAGATTTTATTTATCTAAAAATTTTCCTTTTTTGGTTGCAAAATTTTCAATACCTTTGAATAGACGTGTTTTCATAACGAAGTACAGCATAAACTAATTACACCCTCTTTAACCCACTTATGCCAAGAGCCCAGCAGGCACACAACATTGAAACAACGTCTATTCAACGTTGATTCAACGTCAAGACGTTGGATCAACGTTGAATCGGCGTTGTTTCAACGTTGTTTGCCTGCTGGGAGGACTCTTCTACATCTTTCTTTTGGGCAGGTCAAGCATATATATGCCACTTGAACAGGTACATGTACATTTCCAATTTAAGGGGTATCTATTTTTATTTTATTTTATTTTTTATTTTTTTTTCATTTATGTTTTTTTTTTTTTTGTAAAATCATATATTACAGAAATTCCCGTACTTAATGCAAACAGTGCAAATCCAGATCAGACGCCGCAAAACGCGGCGTCTGATCAGGGTCTACACTGTTTGCCGAAGGTCCCTTTTATGGGAGCGCTAGGAGTAAATGTGTTAAAATTATCAACTTTGCTAAATCAAAAACGACTTCTATCACGACCATACGTCATTTTTCATATGACTTAATCATATTTATTTTGTCACGGTCACTGGCTCTGACCAGGGAGAAAATTAAAACCTGCACGCTGTAATTAATGCTGATAGAGGGAGGGTCGGGGTGACGGGCGGGTGTGATTTATACAACGGTCGGTCAAATAATCACATGTCTGGGCAAATTAGAAGACTAATGATTGGTACAAATAATTCTATTTTGGTACCTAATTAAAGGGAGGGTGTGGAGCACGTGCGGTTAATTGTAATTAAAGATCGGTGAATAATTAGTTTGGTTTACTGAAGACGATGTTTATCTTGGACCGTTTTAGGGGTTAGTGTAAGGGTCAATATGACACCGTTTCGCCCTCGCCATGCGAAAACGTGTCTTCGGGCATATGCAGACAGCGAAGGCGCTGATCAGACTGCGCATTCACGTAGTCTGATCAGGGCCGTCACCATCCGCCAATATAATTATTGTATACAATGGATTGTATCAATGGATAACAAAGGCCCGGATGAGACTTTGCGCATGCGCAGGATGGTCTGAATCCGCGCCTTTTGCGCATGCTTGAAAACACTTTTTCGCATGACGTGGCCCGTTTCACGCTCTTGATATTACATTTGTAGTACATGCAAAATACATCAGACGTACTACGCAAAAAATGCCCTTATATCATTTGGGGCCAACGAAGGCCCAGATCAGCCTGTACATTCACATAGTCTGATCAGGGCTTTCGCTGACTGCACACAGACTCGATGGCTGCTGCAGAATATATCGACGGACAGAGAAGGCCTTGACCTTGGTTTCGAATACATGTATGTGGACTCCCGTAATTGAGGTGCTCGAGCCGAGTAGATATTTCCTGTCTAGTTTGCATTGGGTAGCCACCTAAATGATTGAGGTAAGAACGAGTGGGAACGGGAGCCATGCCCAGTGATTGAAAGCTTGGTTAAGGTAGCTTACACCTCAGAAATAAGTCTCGAAACGCCCATATTCGTATACGTTAAATTACCTGTGTTAAATGTGTACTTCCAAGATTCATTGACTGTATTCACAGTTAAGACATATTTTCAACCGAAAGAATATGATATTTTTTCTTATTCCCCATCCCCTCCCAGCTCTGAATTTCCGATCCGATTCTTATGAAACCCACATATATCAAGGAAAAATAAGAAAAAAAAAACAACAACAAAAAAAACAAAACAAAAACAAACAGACTAGTCTTATCTGCAGCTATTTAACCCATTGTAGACTGAGTGAACTCTCCCGCACTATATACGGGAAGATTCTAATTTCGATTTAGGTATGTCAGGCTATGTGATTTAGATATTCCTAGAGAAAAAAGTGGTTGAACTATTTGCAAACAGTGGAGACCCTGATCAGACGCCGCGTTCTGCGGCGTCTGATCTGAGTCTATACTGTTTGCTAATGTCTATGCATAAATGGAGTAATGCGAACAAGTGTCTTGAATACAATGTACTTAGAGGATTTTCTTTTAACTAACCGTGTTAAACCATTAGCAACAGGTATTTGCGACATTAAATCCTCCGCGAAAAGTAAATATTAAGAAATCTCGGAAATACAGTGTCGGATAAGGGGTGAATGACATAAAACGACATCATAAAACGACACCATCGAAAAAGAGAATGAAGAGCGAAAAGAATCTGGGGAAGGTAAGGGGGTGGCGGGGGGGGGGGGGGTACCTAAATACTCTCTTGAGACGTCCAACAGCGCTGCTGTTGAGGGTGAAGGTGCGATAACCTGGTTTTACTGGCGCTAAACATCTCCCTTACTTTTGAAGTCTGGCTATAATTATATCTTATGTCCAGGTGACCATCGGCAAGGCTGCAGGCCATCATATGTTTTAAACGAATCCTTTATACATTGCTAGCATCTCCTTCGAAACCAACGGATGGTGGCTGGGTACAGCATAAACCCTGCGTGATCTTTCGTCTCATGTGTCTAAAGAAAAGAGAATCAGGTTTGCATCCAGTACAGCCATCGAGAAGCCATCTATAAAATGAAAGAAATTACACAATATAAATGATGAAAGAAAGTACATGTACTCAATATTTTATACTGCTAATGCTCAGAGAATAGTACAAAGATGTTCTGAAAGAGCCACAATCAGAGAACATAACCTACCAATGACACTAAGAGGAAGAGAAAACAAACCATCACGAAAACATACCTATATAATTTTGACCCCCTTAAACCCCACTTTTATACAGTAAAGCTGGGGTTTACAGGGGTATACATTATTTTTCTTATTTCTCCTTAAAAACATAGAATGTGGGTACTCGTTAGAACCGCCTCGTCGAGGCGGTTCTAACGAGTACCCACAATCAATGTTTTGAACAGAAATATGAAAAATATTAGAATGTTTTATCTGTAAAGTTCAGTTTTTGGAGGTGAAATTTTCAGTATATTTGAATAAGCGTGTTTTCGTAATGCAAGACAAACAGTACACAAGCCACAAACCAAAGAAAACGCAAAGCAACCAGCCCCCTCTTCCCTAACAAGATGATCACATTGCTAGACAGGATCCACATAAAACAACAGTAAGACAACGAACTGGACATTAAAATCCCTGAAAATTTTAACAAAATATTGTAGGGACATTTGTTTTAAGGCCTATAGAGTTGTGTGAAAATTAAACATTACGAAAACATGCCTATATAATTTAGACCTCGTTAAACCCCACTTTTATATAGTAAAACTGGGGTTTACAGGGGTATGCATTATTATTTTCTTATTTCTACTCAAAAACATAGATTGTGGGTACTCGTTAGAACCGCCTCACCGAGGCGGTTCTAACGAGTACCCACAATCTATGTTTTGAGCAGAAATATGAAAAATATCAGATTTTTTATCTGAAAATTTTGTTTTTGGAGGTAGAATTTCTATATAGTTGATTAGGCGTGTTTTCGTAATGTCTTAACAGCAGGACCCACTTGTTCAATGCATTGTTAGCTTAACGAGCTCGTTAGTGGTGAAAATGTTAACTGCTCTAGTAAGTACTAGTTATTTTTGCTGAAAAAAATATGAGTAGCTTTTGCAAATGTTAGCGTATATGCCATATTTAATGGTCAAGGTTTTAACTATACGTTAACAACTGAGCCCAGATCTACACGGTTGGTCATGATATAAGCAATTTGCAATTGCAGAAGCAATTTTTGAATAGCACCCTTTATTTTGATAATGGGCTCTTCTAAATTTCTTGATAGAATATATCATTGATAAAATAAAAATGAAAACAAAAAACAAAATAAAACTATAAATGTATGTTCTTTGTTTGTGGGTGGTTTTACATGTGGCGTTTGAGTTTTCCTTGTTTGTTCCTCATCTCTCCTTCTTTTGTTGCTTCTGGAAGGCTCTGTATCGTGAGGGTGGCATTTCCCGGGTACCTTCACTTATAATTTTGATGCATACACATATTTATATGTTTTGCATACGCCATTGCAATAATGTGTAGGATATTACTTTTAAAACTAATTTACCCAATCCAGCAACATAATTTGCTTACGGATGGTCAGGTGTGGTTTTTCCCGGGTTCACCGGTTTTCGCCCACCTTTGATGAATGATTGGCTCGATATAAGTGAAATGTTCTTGAAAGGGCCGTAAAACCCAAATCAAACCCAGCAGCATAATCAATGCCTCCTAAAATGACAAAATAATTTTAAGATGCAAAATGTTAGGATGTAATTTTAATTGCAAAGAAACATTTCGTTTGCTGTGGGCTATAGCACGAAAACATGCACAGCGACCTGTAGTTATTTTGCCATGAAACCATTAATTTCATTTACTTATATATATATATATATATAAGTTGGGAAAAGGAGCATAACATCTAACAAAAAATCTTTTTGGTAGTACTGGATCCAGAAAGGATGCTGAAATGATAGGCGTTAAACTATATGTTGAGATTAATCATTAACAGTGCAAATAATTTGTTTACCTGAGGCCTTTCGGCTTTCGCCTTCTTCAGAGGGTTTCTATTTTAAAAAAAGGACATAAAAATGTAAGATTTACGAATAAAAGATTGTGCCCTTTTCGGGCCCATGTTATCTAGCCCACTGCGACTTAATAACTGATCGTGTTTAGATATATGTGAAATGTAAACAATATGCGTAAACACAACGTGCAAAAAGTAGAAAGTTTATCTTCAAAACGTATAAAGCTTATCTTTACTATCAACACCACTGTGTCCATACACGCAATGTATACGATGCACATAAACCTTACACCAAAAGGGATATACACCAAACTGAATGTTTTACACCAATACATAAGGCAAATGGGCCCAACTTGCGTAAAATCATATGAACAAAACGTACCACATAAGCTGTCGCATGCCCTGGCTTAGGAACGATGATTCCCTCTACTGGTCGCCCTTGTTGATCCCATATGGCCGTAGAGTGTTCAGACGTCGGATCCAATAGCTCTCTCTTGCTTTCCTGGTTCGATCTGTCCACTCCGGGTTATGGTCTAAGCAACAAAGGGTGGCGTGGTTGAGGAAATCATGCTCCGGTGAACAGAAATGTTCTGCGACAAGAGATCTCTCGAACCGCTTGTGTTTCCAATCATCTCGGTGGCCGTTCATCCGTTGGTTCACATGATCACCGGTTTCACCAACATATTGCTTTCCACACTTGGTGCATGTAATAAGGTAGACAACATTGGTTTATGTGCATCGTATACATTGCGTGTATGGACACAGTGGTGTTGATAGTAAAGATAAGCTTTATACGTTTTGAAGATAAACTTTCTACTTTTTGCACCTTGTGTTTACGCATATTGTTTACATTTCACATATATCTAAACACGATCAGTTATTAAGTCGCAGTGGGCTAGATAACATGGGCCCGAAAAGGGCACAATCTTTTATTCGTAAATCTTACATTTTTATGTCCTTTTTTTTTAAATAGAAAACCTCTGAAGAAGGCGAAAGCCGAAAGGCCTCAGGTAAACAAATTATTTGCACTGTTAATGATTAACTCTCATATATATATATATATATATATATATATATATATATATATATATATGTATATATATAATGGCATGGGGAAATAAAACAAGAAAGGAATCTGAATAAACAATAAAGATAATACAGGATTAAAAGTTCGAAAGTTTTTTGTTGTTGCTGTTTTTTTTTTTTTGTTTTTTTTTTTTTTCTTGTTTTTTCATTTCAATTGTAATTATATTTAACACGGTTTTGGCAATACTCTTTCTCATTTATTACATGGTATTGAATGAGTTTAACTGAATGAAACAGCCATGAAAATGGACTTTATGTGGTGGATACCAAATTTAATAAATTGCAGCCATTCCACATCATTTATTTATTTATTTATTTATTGTGTGGGCTGTACGTTCATAATTGTGTTTTATGTATCCTGGATTCCGTATAATTTGTTAAATTAACCCATTTATACCGAGTGGACTCTTCTGTCAAAACTCTTTGGATAGATCAATTTCCTACATAAGGGGAGTCTGGTTGTTTTTTTATAATTATCATGTTTCCATTAACACGCCTATTCAAATATATTGAAAATTTCGCCCCAAAATCTGAAAGTGTTCAGATAAAAACATAGAATTGCGGGTACTCGTTAGAACCGCCTCGCCGAGGCGGTTCTAACGACTACCCACAATCTATTTTTTGAGCAGAGAAAGAAAAATAATGCATACCCCTGTAAACCTCAGTTTTACTATATAAAAGTGGGGTTTGGGGGGGTCAGAATTATATAGGTATGTTTTCGTGATGCGTAGAAATTTCTGAACTTAAAGCATAACGTGTAGACCCTATCAGACGCCGCGTCTGATGTGGGTCCACACTGTCTGTCAGTGTGGCTTTTATGAGGCGCTAGGCTTTAATGGGTTAAGTCCTAACTGGAAACTTTTACACAGTGTACGAATTAAGCGAGTAAATTCTGTATACTTCATAATAAGAGTCAGTAAATCTGAAACGCCTTTAATTACTTTGGCACTAAATGTAGCCAGTATTTTAATCTAAAGTCGCGCATTATTCGTAATGCCCTTTCCTATAAAATTTCACTATTTCGTTTTAATAGGCATACTTCACAGTTAGACATATATTAATTTGTAACATTACATGTCGGCCTGGGGTGGTATTTCGTGACATTTTCAAACAGATACAGATTTTTTTCAAGGGGAACTCATATATGGTTTATTGACATAATATTAAGGTAGAACAGAACGGAAATATGCCTTTTGTCTTCTTTTGGCGAGATCTTTCTTACAGACACGCCCACAGTTTTTCCTAAGATTCGTTCCAATTTATTTCTAATTGAGTTCAATAAAATGAAGTGTAATAAACTCTACACTACGAAGACTTGAAAGTAGCATGGCTTTCTACAAACAACGCGATAAGGAAAGTCAACCAGCATGTACAAAGGGAATAAATGTAACTTTATTTTCTTAATTATCAAAAACTTTAACTTCTAAGACAGTTTTTCCTACTATTGTTGGCAGATTGCATGTCAGCATGATAATCTCGACTTATGTTGTTGTACAATGTACCTGTCTTATGTAGTTTTGCCTTTCAAACTGGTGGTCTACGGTGTGAGGACCTTGGTGGGGACGACCTTGGGATGTGCGGGGAGGCTCTGTTCTCTATACGTACAGTAAAACCTCAATGGCTCGATTATCTTTGAGACCATGGAAATTTATTCGAGATATGGGTAGTTCGAGCCAAAGAGGGTTAATCATGGCGCCATGTCAGGAAGCAAATGGTGATAATTTAGGGAAGTCTTTTTGATCTTCTATAAAATAATGGTATGTTGTATGTACTCATTAGAATCGACTCATCGCCTCATCGAGGCGATTCTTATTAGCACACACAACATACAATTTTATGATAAAATAAGAAAATTTCCCCAAATATTTGCTTTCTTGAGATATCGGAAGAATTTTGTAGGGACTCAAAAACGAGTTCGAATAAGCCATGGTAAACGAGCCAGCGGTGTTTGAGCTGTGAGGTTCGACTGTATATGCGTAATATCTGAATATGTTAGCTGGTGGACCAATGTGCAATTGTTAATATTTTTATTTTTGAACTGATCTTAAGATTCTACTGATACATTTTAAGGTCAGGTTTTATAAGGTCTACGTTTCTGCATGTATCATCTTTTAGGAAATTCTATTTCTTTTATTCACTTAGTAGTCAAAGAGATTTATAACTGCGATTCCTATACTGTTTAATTTAGACTCCACGTGTGTTTTATGCGTATTTTAAATTACCCGGCGGACACTTGGCGTTGGGGCGACGTTGGTTCAAAGTTTATCCAAGTTGAACCAGCGTTGCTCTGGCGTCGACCCGGCGATTTGTCGGACACAATTTACAGTGTAAATACATGTATGTCTAAGGTATATATTATTAGAAGATTTTAATGAGGAGATTAATAAACTGTAAAATATGTCATCCTCGTAAAATAAAGACATTGTTATTACTATTATTACATATGCACGCCAGGTTCCTAGAACACAGATTCTAAATGGAATGACCTTTGAGGTCAATGAACACGCACAAAAAGTTAAAAAAAAAAAAAAAAAAAAAAAAAAAAAAAAAAAAACAGCTGAAGGACTTCACTTGCATCACGAAAACATACCAATATAATTTTGACCCCCTTAACCCCCACTTTTATCTAGTAAACAGTTTACAGGGGTATACATTATTTTCTTATTTCTGTTCAAAACCATAGATTGTGGGTACTCGTTAGAATCGCCTCGCCGAGGCGGTTCTAACGAGTACCTACAATCTATGTTTTGAGCAGAAATATGAAAAAAAAATCTGAATTTTTATCTGAAAACTTTCAGTTTTTGGTGGTGAAATTTTCAATATATTTGAATAGGCAAAGTGCGCAAACGCCTCTTTTGCCGTAAGCGAATGTCCAGATTAGCGCGGTAACCGTGCAGTCTGCTTTGAGCATTCTGTGGTCTTTCGACTTATATTACAGTATCCATTGATTCTATAAGCAAATAACGAAGGCACAGACCAGCCTGCGCGAATGCGCATCAAGTTTGTTTTAAACGTATTTTATTCAGAACCATTAACTCTTTCACTGCCACAGCGATAATATCAGGCTTTTGCAAACAACATAGATCCAGATGAGACGGTCTCATCTGGATCTACGCTGCTTGACAGTCAGTCTTTCAACTTTACATTAAACTTCTTTCCAAGCGATAGTTTGTTAAAAAAAAAAAAAAAAAAAAAGCAGACGGCAAATGTCGTCTGAAATTTGACATCGGAAGAGTTAATGAACACCAAACATTGTAAGCAATAAAAATACAGGATTTGACAACCAAAAACTGGCTTCTTATTAGACTGCACGAATGCGCAGACTGATCTTAGTCTCTGCGAATGTGCAAGCTGATCTGGGTCTTCACTGTTGGTATACGGAACTTGGGACAAGTTTTCATATTACGCTTAATTTAACACACTGGACCGTTGTTGATATACGTAGACTGGCTCCAGTCTCCAGTGACTAAATGTTATTCTCATAATCCTGTTTGACAATCCACTAAAATAAAAAAAAACAAAAACAAAAAGATCATGACTGTAAAGGTTGGTCACTAGTGACCAGCCTTTATAGTCATGATATTACTTTGGTTTTATTTTAATGGATTATTAAATAGATTTTAAAAAAAATACATATTTAGTCACTGGAGACTGGAGCCAGTCTGTTGATATATGCTGTACTCTACCGTGTGCACACTAGAGATGTAGCATTTTCCCATGATCAAGAGGACTAAAAGCCCTCCCATTGTCTCGGCTCAAGCAAAGTATTCGTACTTCACACAAAAAAACACACCAAACGAGATCACATTTAAATAAATCGCATTCTCCTTCATATTGACGTCCAGTTGACTGGAAATATGTAAATTTCACACTTGAACCATTGTCAAAAGATAACATACATCGACTTAAACCATAACGAACAAATGGTTAGTTTAATAATGTTTTAATTTGTTGTGGGCAATAAAATAAATGTGCACGATGAACCTTAAGGCTTTTCTTGTATTGCCCGATTTGTTAATGTTGCAGAGATAAGTGGCACTGAAGAAGTTTAACGGTAGCGTTTTGTTTGTAATAGCTCTCTTTATTTTCTTTACTGTAATACAGATTAACAGTTACCACTCTCCAGGCTAATTCAGCAGACAACAATTATACTGATGATATTTTCTTTCTTTTTCCAGAAAATTGGTTTTAACTTTTTCACGCAAATTGTCTCTTCAGGTGACGATTTGCATGAAATGTCAAAGCATATTTTCTGGATGAAATAAGAAAACATATTTCAAAATGTCGTCTGCTGAAAATTTTCCCATTGGGTGCTTCTTTACGAATACAATTTTACATGATGTGCAACTTAGAAAAGGGCCCTGACGCCATATACTGTCGACTCTTGTTATCTCGACTTCGCGTATCTCGAATAACCGCTTGTCTCGAAGTGAAGATCTAGTTCCTGTTTTAACATTGAACTCTACCGACAGCTAACAAAATATTGTAGAAAAGAGGAGAAATTGGAGCAATTTGTCCTCTTTTCCACAATATTTTCAATATGGCTCTACCTTCAGGAGTCTAATTACATATTCATTTTTGTGAAATATATATATATATATGACTATATATATGACTTCTTATATGCCACTTGAGTTGTTCGGTTTACATTGTCTTCTGTTCTGCAAAACTGATATACGTATGTCGATGTACTGATATCTCTTAGTGTTTCAAAGAGTCCCTTAGACTTCGAGACAACGAGAGTCGACTGTACAAACAGACAAAACCCACATCAGCCTACGCATCCGCACAGTATTATCAAGACCTTCTCAGTTCGTTGATATTTTCTACCGTATCAACTGATCCTGTACGTAAGGGCTGAAGTACGTGTCATCACAGGTGAGACTGGATGGTCATGTGACAAGTTACTACTGAAGACGTCTCTGCGGTTTACAGTTGACATAAACTTGAGAAATCTGCGAAATAACCATGTGCATACGTATAAGCAATGACTACTGGCATACTGATAAAATACTACAAAGCCATTAAATTGTATAAGCCAATAGAAAGACCAAAGCCATGCGCTACTTGTCTGGTCATGAAAAGGACGGGTTTACATCTCTTGTTTTTTGTCTAGCGTTGTGTAAAGAATCAATTCCAGGCTTCCAAAGCAATACAGTCGACTCTCGTTATCTCGAAGTCTAAGGAACCCTTAAAAACTCTTCGAGATATCCGTACATCGACATATCAGTTTTGCAGAACAGAAGAAGAAGTAAATCGAACAAATGATTATGTAACTAGAATCCTGAAGGTATAGATATATTGAAAATATTGTGAAAAATAGGAGCGATTTCTCCTCTTTCCACAATATTTTGTTACGTCGGTAGATTCAATGTTAAGACAGGGACCAGATCTTCACTTCGAGATAAGTGTTATTCGAGATAAGTGAAGTCAAGATAACAAGAGTCGACTGTATTTCAGCCCTTGAAAAGATATGTGAAGGTCCGTATATGCGTCCTCCTCCTCAACAGTGAAACCTCACAGAGAAACTCATATAATTACAAAATTGTGATGAAACAAAACAAAGGATTGTATTTGAGTCGGGGGTGGGGGCGGAGGGGTTAAATTGGGAGGAATTGTGGTACGGGTATGCGAGCCAGTATTTCGAAACCTACCCCATTCATATACCTGGCCTTTGAAAAAACCCGGACCCATTCATATACTTGATCGTCCCAAATGTTGACCTATTCATATACTGCCGTTTTATGTATTATCCCTATTTATTTATAGCTGGTAGCTAGACAAATATTGCAGTCAATTCATTGAATACCAAGAGAACAAACAGCCTCGGAAAATCTCTGAGCTAAAGATATATGCATATACCGGTATGTCAGAGAAGTGGGGCCTTTCACATACAAATCAAGAAAAATCGGGTCAGCCGTATACTTTTTGTTGAAAAAAGGGGGCTAATCGTATACTTGGCAGCGCTGAAACAGGGGGATATTCGGCACGCACATCCGAACTATGCCATATACAGGAAGTGGCCCCCATCCCCGCGAGGTTAATGAAGCCAGAACATAAGAAGACCAGGACGACGATGGACCCAACCACAGACATTGATAATCAGTCCCAGTGTGAGACATTAGATCTATCCATTTCAACAAGCCCAGAGAATAACCATTTACCTGGAGAAGTGTGTTTTTCTCACACGGAAATTTGTAACAATCACAGTTTGAAATAGCTAACTGCGTCTTGAGAGACATAATGGCAGGGTGAGTAAACGTTGATATACAAAATCTTGATGAAAAGTAGATATTTGACACCTATAATTTGAACAACCCCCAACATTAAAACTATGAAAATATACTTAAATTTTAGATTAACAGAATGGGATGCTGCGATTAGGGATACCTAATATGGAAGAATTTTCTACACAATTTACCCTCAGGGTAGACATATGACACAAAATTATTCTAAAAGATGATCTAATTATACTTTTACCGGTATCAATTTGAAGGCGGTTCTTTTGATCTCTCTTTGATGTGCCGACAACCCGTGTCAGTTTCGATTTAGAGATAGAAGGTCATGGCCCAGCAATTAGTGTGAAGATATGATAATTAGCAGAAGATACCTGTGAGAAGAAAACAAAGATTGATTGTTTTCACCTGTATATGATGACGTAATTTAATATTGCGTTGTATTTCTATTTTTAACATAGGCGTGCTTTTCGTCAATAAAATAATTTGAAGAGCGTCGGATACCTCTGAAAACACGCCTATATACTTTTGACCCCCCTTAAAGCCACTTTTATACAGCTTTTATACAGTAAAATGTCTTATGTAGCCTACGACATTACCATCACAGTGAAATATCAACGACTGCAAGTGGTAGACAAGTTCAGCTACCTTGGAAGCACATTGTCTAGAGTTGTGCACATTGAAGAAGTCAATGCTAGGATTGCCAAAGCTTGAGCAGCATTTGGCCGGCTACGTGGAAGTATTTGGGACCAAATGGGAATCAGACTTGACACAAAGCTGAAAGTATACAGATCGGTGGTTCTGCCAACACTATTATACACATGCGAAACTTGGACAGTTTACCAACGGCATGCCAAAAGACTGAACCACTTCCATACAAGCTGTCTTAGAAAACTTCTACAGATCAAGGGGCAAGACAGGATTCCAGACACAGAAGTTCTGAAAAGAGCAGGGATGCAGAGTGTACATACTCTTCTGAAATTATACTATAATGTCTCATGCATGAATACAGGTAAAACACTTCCGGGATTTCATAGATAAAGATGATACAATAGGTGAAGTGTAGGTTAAAAAGTATAAAACTATTACGGACCCATTACGTGTCCCATCACGAAAACATGCACTTAAATCCCACATTTATATAATAAAAACTGGGGTTAACAAGGGTGTACATTATTTTTCTTATTTCTGCCCAAAACATAGATTGTGGGTACTCGTAAGAACCGGCTCGTTGAGGCGGTTCTAACGAATATCGATAATCTATGTTTTGAGCAGAAATACGAAAAATATCAGAGGTTTTTATCTGAAAATTTTCAGTTTTTGGAGGTGAATTTTTTATATATTTGAATAGGCGTATTTTCACAATGGAACATTTGGGGAAAATACGATAGATAAATTCCTTTCCTTCCTCAGAAACAGATAACAGCGAAAACTTAATACAATCCTCTAGGAGGGCTGATTGAAAAATAGTGAGCCTCATATGTAAAGATTTGACTTTTGGGAGACATATTGCATTATTTTTCAACATAATCCTCCCCCAGCATCTCTAAACTTTAAACAGCGATGTTGAAGGGCCTTAATGCCACTTTTAAAGAAGTTCTTTTCTTGTCTGTCCAGAAAGTCTTCCACTGCATGTATGACGTCATCATCTGACTAAAAATGGATACCAGAAGCGGCCTTTTTTTCAATTTTGGGAATAAATGGAAGTATGATGGAGCGAGATCAGGCGAGAATGGGGGATATTGAATCAATACAAAGCCACAGTCATTGATGACAGCCATAGCAATGACAGACGTGTGAGATGGAGCATTGTCGTGGTGAAACGACACACCTTTACTGAGTTTCCCAGAGCCTAAGAAATAAAACTGCCTAAGAAATAAAACATAATATGTTCCATTGATCGTCTGCTCCTTTATGTCTACCATACGAATGCCATCAACTTCCCAAAAAACCCAAGGCCAAAATCTTCTCAGCTGACGGAACAGCCTTTGCTGTCTTTCACGGGGATGAGCCAGAGTGCTTCCATTGTTTAGACTGTTGTTTGGATTCTGGGGTGAAATGGTGGATCCATGTTTCATTCAAGCAGAAACTTGTCAGGAGCTGTGTCTTAAAATGGTTCAGATTAGCACGAACATATTTTGTGTTGTGTGCTTTCAGAAGTCTGGGTACCCAACGGGCTGAGAGTTTTATCATATTTTATCATATTGAGAGTTTTATCATATTGGGAGTTTTATCATATCCAGAGTTGTCATAAGAATGGAATGAACTCTTTCCTGAAAAATCCCTACAGCACTAGTTATGTATCTCTCTGCAACTCGTCTGTCACCCGTAACCGTATCCTGGACATTAGGACTATTTCGGGAGTTGCCACAGTGACAGGCCTTTACCCTCAGTGCTCTCCCTGTCAAGCTTAAATTCTGCCAGCTATCTTTATATGGTAGCATATCATCACGAAAACATACCTATATAAATATTACCCCCTTAAACCCCACTTTTATACAGTAAAACTGGGGTTTACAGGGGTATACATTATTTTTCTTATTTCTGCTCAAAAACATAGAGTGTGGGTACTCGTTAGAACCGCCTCGGCGAGGCGGTTCTAACGAGTACCCACAATCTATGTTTTGAGCAGAAATATGAAAAATATCAAATTTTTATCTGAAAACTTTCAGTTTTTGGAGGTGAAATTTTCAATTTATTTGAATAGGCGTGTTTTCGTAATGTGAAGGAGCATCCTTCCCCAGTGTTGCTACCATATCAGCATGAATCCAGCTGATCGGCGTAGTATTGGTTGATTTCAAGAAGGCCTTTGGTCTGGTAGATCATAAAATTCTTCTGGAGAAGCTAAACCTTTATAACCTTAGCGAAGATTCCTTAAACTGGTTTTATCATACCATTACGAAAACACGCCTATTCAAATATATAGAAAATTTCACCTCAAAAAACTGAAAATTTTCAGATAAAAAAGTCAGATATTTTACATATTTCTGCTCAAAAACATAGATTGTGGGTAATCGTTAGAACCGCCTCGGCGAGGCGGTTCTAACGAGTATCCACAATTTATGTTTTCAGCAGAAATAAGAAAAATAATGTATACCCCTGTAAACCCCAGTTTTACTATATAAAAGTGGGGTTTAAGGGGGTCAAAATTATATAGGCATGTTTTTATGATGCTCACAAAATCGAACTCAACGGGTATCAGTAAATAATGTTTTATCAGACCAGAGACCTATTTTGTATGGCGTGCCTCAGGGTTCAATACTTGGTCCCCTTTTATTTTTAATGTTTATAAACGATCTCGCCTTATATACAGATGATGTTTCAACGGACATGTACGCTGACGACACGATGTTACTTGACGTCAATACTTCAAAAGAGGCGATTCAGGCCAATCTACAAAAAGGTCTTATAAATTAAGATATTTGGTGGACGCACAATGGTATGGTAATAAATTCTTCAAAAACTAAAGTAATGCTCGTAACAACCTCACAAAAAAGAAGTAAATTAAATGATGATACATTACATTTGACGTATGAAGATGTGAATTTTCAAATGATTTCTTATGACAAAATTTTGGGAGTTTTTGTAGATAATAACCTCACTTGGTCATATCATGCAAATTTTATTACAATATATATATATATATATATATATATATATATATATATATATATATATATATATATATATATATATATATATATATATATATATATATATATATCTTCGTACTTATGGCTACTTTCCAGAATAAAAAAATATTTGTCAAAAATAGGGTCAAATTCTACAAATCATATATTCAACCTCACTTAGATTTTTGTAATATTGTATGAGGAAATACTTCCCAAAGAAATCTTGTGAGAATTTATAGACTTCAGAAAAGGGCCTGTATGTGTATTCTTAATTATGAAATAGATAGTAAGATGGATAGTTTGAATAAATTAAAATTGTAAACAATTTATGAACGGATTTTCTTAAGAAAGGCCAAATTTATGTTTATCCAGGAAGCACCTTTATACATATGTGATATGTTCGAAACAACAATCGTTAATAACGAAGCTCGTATTCTAAGATCGACTTCGAGTAACAATTTCATAATTTCAAAACCGAATGAAGAATTATTTAAGCAAAGCATGTTATACTCCAGCACATTATTTGGAGTGTATTGCCTCAGCACGTAAAATTGTCAAATAATATTTCAACTTTCCATAATTGCTGCATTAAATGGATGAAACGTTAAATACTACATCTCTATCCCAGCTAGCATTCTACATAAATCTATAGCTGGCCGATATCGGCCCGTCAGGGTAGCTGACGGGCCGATAACGGCCCGCTATAGATTTATGTTAAATGCTTACTGGGATTCTATATTGCTTGGCTTATATATATATAATTCTTTGAGTGTGTGAGAGTTTTTATGTGAGTGTTTGGATGTATTTGTGGGTTATTGCTTATCTTGTGTATGTACATTTAGAAGCATTTAGAGATCGAAAGTAATTACCCGAAAACCAGAACTCATTCTTGCATTTCGTTTTCGGTAAAAGCAAGTTTCGTGACTGGGTTTCTTTTTATTTTATTTTTTATTTATTTTTTTTTTCTTCATAGTACTGATTGGTGCTACGGCCTTTTTCATTAATAATGAAAAAAGGAATGATGGCGATTGGGCGTAAGGCAAATGTATAGCAAAATTGACCTAGTGTCTTATTTGAACGAACTGTATGTGTGTGCGTGCTTTATTTTGTTTTCATATTTTCATTGTTTGTATATATTTTGTTAGGTGGGCTTCAAGGAAGAGTAGCTTGTAGCTAATTGTGTTACCCACTGAAAATAAAGTCTTTATTATAATAGCCTTAGGTGCTAGACCCATTTTATGCAAATACTGAATCGCCGCTCGTTCAGTAATTTTGTCCATTTTGCAAAAGTCACGTGCCCTGTTAACTCTAACTGTTACAATTACGAAAACACGCCTATTCAAATATATTGAAAATTTTACCACCCAAAAATGGCAATTTTTCAGATAAAAAATTCTGATATTTTTCATATTTCTGCTCAAAACATAGATTGTGGGTACTCGTTAGAACCGCCTCGTCGTACCCACAATCTATGTTTTGAGCAGAAATAACAAAAATAATGTATACCCCTGTAAACCCCAGTTTTACTATATAAAAGTGGGGTTTAAGGGGGTCAAAATTATATAGGCATGTTTTCGTGATGCACTTCGACTCAAACAGACCAAAATAATAAGGGCGGTTGGTTACATAACAGTAAGTAATTAAGGAATAACAGGGCTAAAAATGGGCAGCCCTGATTAAATCCTTCAATACAAGGCTCAAAATTTATCAGTCACCTCTCGTATATTGCGTTTTTTAACACCAAGGTTAAATATCAGAATTCTCTCTCGTAAGTTCAAAACGGAATTCCTTGTGTTAAATTCCATTGCTGATATTAAAATCTTCTGACATATTTGGACTGTGCTACTGTTCTGGAAATAGAACTTTTTTTTCTTTTTCTTTTTTTCCAGACTTCATTATCGGCGTTCATTTTCATATTACTTCTTGTGGGAGTTCATTGATATCGCCTCCATGATATGCTTAAAATGAACATATCTCGAAGTGTTCTCTTCCTGAAAAAAAAAAATAAAATAAAAGAAAATACAACAGCGAAAAAAAAAAGAAAAAGAAGAAAGAAATAAATAAATAAAATAAAAAAAATAAATAAGAAGCCCGTTTATCTGTTTTTCTAGGTATATTTGAACCATGTTTATCCATGCGCACTACAATATAATTTACAACAAATTTTACACAGTTTTACGTAAATTTGACAATTAACACAAATATGTCTTTCATGTTGCCAGTTACCGTATTTACTCTAAGTATTAGGACACCTTAACTCCTTACCATAGTTGTCATAAAATTTGAACAATCCATTTGACTACTTGTTGTATTTAAAACTTCTGGATGTGTGACTAACAGTGTAGACCCTGATCAAACACCGCGTTCTGTGGCGTCTGATCTGGGTCTACACTATTTGCTCAGTCCAATCTTTTGGGTTATTATGGTAGGGTATCAGACGTATTTTGTTATAATGTAACAAGGCCATTCCTGAAATTATGCTGTCTTCAAAAAACATTAAGGTATTTATTACTACAAACGAGAAGACTGCTATTATGTGGTAAATTTTCAAACAATATATTTGAAAACTGACAGTTATAATTACAACAATAACTTCTTAATATTTTAATTTGCTTGAGATCTGCAGTCTTCATTCATGTCTTATTGGTTTCACTTATCTGACTTGTTAACGTATTTAACCGAATCAAGTTCTAGCAGTGAAAAGGTGCCAGTCTTAGTTTTATTAAGCCCTAATCTCGTAATTGAAGTTTTGTGTTTCTTCCCCATGTGACTTGATTAACATACTCGGTGTTCTTTGACGTCTTCTTTCAGTGGCATGGAATGCATGGCCTGGCATAACGTCAGGTTTGAGTGGATAGGCCATATCACTAGCAAGTCAGCTCATGTCGTCAAATCCCCACAATACTCTACCCTTTTCACCCCTGAGTTTCTGACATGGACTCTTCCAGCTCTGGATTTTGACAAACCCTACCCAGCAAACACATAACGTAGCAACAACGTCGCTGCAACGTCGTGACGTTGCAGCGACGTTGTATAGACATTGTGTGTTTCTGCTGGGTATGTTGCAGGTAGGAGTTTCAGTCAAAATCAATAACAGACTGGCATACAGTGTAGATCTTGATGAGACGGTTTGTTACGAACCGTCTCATCTGGATCTGCACTGTTTTCAAAGGTATTTGTACTGGTCTACAGGGATAAAAAAGGTTAAAGAAGGATGTAAGAATAATCTTATTATTTTAAATTAAATAGTAAAATTAGTTACAAATCGATAAACCGCACAAAACCGTATCACATTACGAAAACACGCCAATTCAAATATATTGAACATTTCACCACCAAAAACTGAAAGTTTTCAGATAAAAAATCCGATATTTTTTCATATTGCTGCTCTAAACATAGATTGTGGGTACTCATTAGAACCGCCTCGCCGAGGCGGTTCTAACGAGTACCGACAATCTATGTTTTTGAGCAGAAATAAGAAAACTAATGTTTACCACTGTAAACCCCAGTTTCACTATATAAAAGTGGGGTTTAATGTGTCAGAATTATATAGGTATATTTTCGTGATGTTTTTGTATCTAGCGTTGAACAGCTGGGCTGCCAGAGTCACTCACGTGGCAGGCTCCTAAACTGTTTCGGCGGCATATCCTGTCAGTACCCATCATCATGCATGTCTTTATTTCAGCAGGTTTACTCTCTTCTGTATCGTTCGTATAGTCATATATGTCTATAGTGATATCGTCTAGAATGTTGCTCCTTGTATGTGTGGTATTGTAAATAACAAGTTTTATTTGTGTTTTATGACGGTAATAAACTCTTATTAATTTACAATAAAACTTGTCTTTAAATTCTTGACAAATTATCTGTAAATGATACAAGGTATAATTAAGGAGCACCCGATATTTCTTTAGAACTTGAGAAGCTTGTTATTCTACCGGATATCTTAATACGGCGGTAAATCTTCAAATATACCGTGTATTCATACAACATGAGCTGCACATTTCATAACACATGTAGTTTCGTGACACTAACACGTTTGAGAAATTAAAGAAATATGTCTTTGTCTGGGTGTTTATTGAGTACCTAGCTACCATTCTACCTAAGTCTATATCGAACCGTTATAATTTTTCTAGCTGTTGTCAACGAAAGTGGCCCTGGAAAAAGCATAGGGGATGACCGTGTCTCCTTTGCACTCGTGGACGTTGTAAATTTGATTCACTTTATGTTTTGCATTTACGAACAGGGTAATCTGATAAAGATCTGTGGGATTAACAAATTCAAGCGAGGTGATCGCAACGCAAGACACGATCCACCAATTACAACTAAAAGTTTTTTCGATTTTCAAATAAATCTATAGACTAGCAAATAAAAGCTACACTGAAGCGAAGTACGAGAAGGTTTGCAACACCTGACACCAGCTGTAGCAAAGATAAACGAATTCTGATAGGAAGGTTCCTTTGGAAGCAAAATACTTTATTCTATTGCTTCCAATAGTTTGAAAATACAGTAAAAGTTCAATGCCTCGAACACCTTTGGGAACATAAAATTTTCTCGAGATAGGGATAGTTCGAGCCACTAAAGGTTAATCATAGCGCCAGGTAAGGAGGCATAATAGAGAAGATTCAGGATGTATCTTGTCAACTTTTTTTCTGAGTACCTTCACTACTTCAAAAGGATTGCCTTTGGAAACAGAGTTGGCAACCTTTTCCCAAAATCGTGGCAACTCTGTTACCCAAACTTAACTGAATTTTTCTTAAACGTGCATAATTGTTAGAAGAAAATAGTGTGCCCACAATGGCACACAGGACCCGCCAAACTCACCAAACACAATAACAAGACATTAAACAGGACAAAAGTACGAAATGAGAAGCCTCAAAACTCCACAAAGAACGAACAAATAGAATAAATAGGGCCAAATAAACAATATGTGTGTTTAGGGTAACATGTTAGAAAGAAGTAGGTAGAGTAGGTAGGAACTCTTTTAATTACATGTCCTTTTTTTGTATGGAAAATTTTGCCATAATTACCACATATATTCGGTCTTAGCGCCATAATTCACATAAAATTTTATCAGGTCTGTTTGATTGTCGGTTGATGTATCTAAAAGGAATGATAGAATGGCAAACAGTGTAGACCATTATCAAACTGCTCCTATAGGAGCAGTTTGATAAGTGTCTACACTGTTTGCTCATACCTACTTGTCTGAATATTTAGCATAAATATTTTATCCTAGTAACACCTATTTTTTTTTTTTTTTTTTTTATTTTTTTTTTTTTTTTTTTTGTTGCTGTTGTTCAGAAAACGTGAAAACAAAAATCTTAGATTTCACCACAAAAATTTGGTAGGGTAAGGTTACCCTAAACACACATATTTATTTTATTTGGCCTAGTATAGAAGATGTCTAGAAATAACCACAATCACAGAACATTAACCTATCAATGGAACCAAGAGGAAGAGCAAACACACCATTGGAGACAGTGCACATGCTAGACTGGCTCCAGTCTCCAGTGATTAAATATTTTTTCTTATAATCCTTTTTGATAATCCACTAAATTGAAACCAAAATAATATCAAGACTATTAAGGCTGGTCACTAGTGACCAGTCTTTATAGTCATGGTATTAGTTTGGTTTTATTTTTGTGACCAGAGTTTATAGTCATGCTTATTAGTTCCGTTTTATTTTAGCAGATTATCAAACAGGATTATCAGAAAAAAAAATATTTAGTCACTAGAGACTGGAGCCAGTCTATGCACATCCCAGAAACCAAAGAAAAACAGATTAACATCACGAAAACACGCCTATGTAGTTTTGACCCCCTTAAACCCCACTTTTATACAGTAAAACTTGGGTTTACAGCGGTATACATTAATTTAAAAAAAAAATCTGATATTTTTTATATTTCTGCTCAAAATCTTAGATTGTGGGCACTCGTTAGAACCGCCTCGTCGAGGCGGTTCTAACGAGTGCCCACAATCTATGTTTTGAGCAGAAATATAAAAAATATCAGATTTTTTTTTCTGAAAGTTTTCATGTTTTGGTGGTAAAATTCTCAGTATATTTTAATAGGCGTGTTTTCGTAATGACCAGCTATCTCTTCACAAAACGAGGGAAAAAAAAAGCTAACTGGGTGTTAAATCGATTTTACTGTCTGGCTGTCTACAGTGTTTGCAGGGCTGTGGAAATACCTTGCCAGACTTGTCCCCCTTCCCTGAGAACAAGTGAGAAATTTTCAATTTAATTGCCCTGGGACAAGAAGTCCGTACGTCTAGCTAAGAAGAGTATCTAGATTATGATATATATATATATATATATATATATATATATATATATATATATATATATATTTCCTGTCTCTAGAGGAATACTTTAGAAGAAACACTTCTAATGAATACCTACAACATTATGTTTTCTTCGGGAAATAAGAAAAAAAATGTCAACTTTCGGGCAAGTTAATCTTGGCTGGACGAGTGGATTTTGACACTTTACTTGTCCCGTTAACAAGTAATAAAATTGGATAATTCCATAACACTGCTGATTGCTTTACAGGAAAGTTTGTAAACAATAAACATACGAAATGTAATAAAATAAAGCAGAGACCCTAACACTGGGGACGTGCTTGCCCAAAGAGCGATTATCAGGAGTCCAGTACATCAAGTAAACTAGCAGTATCCTTCTTCGCTTGTCGAGACTCATTTCTGAAAGTCATCGTCCGTCCTCTTGAGTCAGCTTGGTGGTGAACAGAATTTTAATCCTGCTCAGTCATTAGTTAAGTTTGAACGAAAACTAGATTAAAATATTTGACTTTGGTCCTTAAAATCGTTTGATGTGTGGCAGAAGTTTAAGTCTCTTTTCAATGCGTGTAAGTGTATACCTTAACGCTTGTGTTTTGTAACGTGATATTGTTGTTGTGTTTACTTTATATGACGGATAAAGCTGTGGAATTATTTACTGATCTACACTTATATGCCCCTGAGGACAAAATACAATTACAATGTTTTGTAAAGCGTCTTATTTTTTAAGTAAAAAGAAGAAAAAAAATGATTGTGTCTTTTCAATTTAGTTATTAAAGCTGAGGTTTAACGTCACTGTCAACAACAAACTTTTGATTAGATCAGACATTGTCTGGATGTGACGTTGAGAACTGATTCCCTTTCCGATGGTGCACCTCACTGCAGTATCACCAACCGTGACATACTGATCCAGGAGCGACCATGTCTAGCCCTTCCTCTTCACCCTTAAAGTGCTAATAGCAGCTGCAGCAAACAACATTTTGATTATGTATATATTGTTTTGTATTTTTTAAAGAAAATAAAGCTCGACTCGTCAGCCGAATTTTGTTTTCTCAGAAAACAACTTCTACTACTACTACTACTAATAATAATAATAGAATGTTGTCTGGTGTAATTTCGCTTAGCGTCTTAAAGGTTAATGTGAAACAATTGAGAAGCTAAGTAGTGCCAAGTTTAGATTGTATGCTTAACTTATTAACCGTTATAAAAGAATGGATATTATGCGGCAGACTGCATGCCTAGTTGTCAACCCAATCATTGTTGATGGCTATGCTTCACTCTTTAATTGCACGACGGCGGTTCGGGCCTCAGACTCAATGACGGCCTCTTCGTAAAACTTTAACCAGTGAGTTGGGGCTTGACGATATGTCTTTGGCTTGGCCCGCCGTGGTTCAACTATTGGTTTTCATTTACTCCGGCTTACAGTAGAATTAGCCATGAGTACTCGTCTTTGTTTATTATAGTGAATAATTTGATTTTTATATTTTTGCTTTGATGCATTGACTGAGTTGGGAGTCTTTATGCGAACCGAATTTTTATGTATTTATGTATTAAGAGTAGCATCGGGACCCAGGGTGAAGTTAGCTAGCTGTAAAAGTGCTTAAAAGTGCCCCCGGTGGTTTGCTCTACCGACCGTTCTAAGGCGGTGGTCCCGGTGTTAGTCTTACTCCTTGTTGCTTTGTGGTTTATTCTACGAGGCGATTTGTTGTATGTCTTTCCGTGTGTCATTTTGTTCTTGTGTTTTTCAGTCCTTTTGGTATTGCGATTACCTCGCTTGGGGAAGAGAGAGTTAATCTTAGTGCTTTTCGTACGTTTGTTCGGTTTGTGCTTGTTTAGATTTGTCGGTTTCCTCTTCCTATTGGGGTCTGGGAAGGATTGCGGTTTGTAATTGTGGCACTCCCTGGACTTTTCTCTTACTTTTTTTTTAAGTAACGCTTATTTTTTCTGATTTACTTCATCAAAATGAATACTAGCACATGGCAAATACATATCTCAGCAAGCACACAACGTTGAAATAACGTCGATATAACGTCTTTTTACTAGACAACCAACGTCAAATGTCGATTCAATGACAATACGTTGAATCAACGGTGAGTCGAGGTTGTTTCAACGTTGTTCGGTATAAGTACATAGATCCTACTATGCCTTCGATATACTTCAGAAAGACATTTAACGCCTGTCGTCTTATTCTAAATGTGAAAAAAATGAAATTGACAATATCTTATCAGGAACCACAATTTATTTCTTTTTTTTTTTTCTGTTTCTGTGCTTCGTTTGGCCGTACACTTACCTTTACGGCCAAAGTGTGCCTAACCTATATAATTGCTATAGGAAACGGACCGTTTGAAAAAAATGTTATTAGAAAATATTGTTTTGCTTTTCTCGACTGATTTTAAACTATTGATGTTCCATAACAATATGATGAAAACTTCAGGGCCCAGTTGTTCAAAACTAACGATGTCGTTAGTTAACGTATCGTTAAAACTTTGACCGTAATATGGCATAAAAGCAACTCGTATACAGTTGACTCTCGTTATCTCGAACTCGCTTATCTCGAATAATCGCTTATCTCGAAGTGAAAATCTGGTCCCTGCCTAAACATGAAAATCTAACAAAAGGAAAAAATATTGTGGAAAAAAGGAGAAATTGCTCCTAAGGAGCAATTTCTCCTCTTTCCCACAATATTTTCAATATATCTCTAACTTCAAGAGTCCAATTACACATATATTTGTCAAATGTGGTTGTTCAAATTATTTTTTCCTCAATTCTGCAAATCTGATATGTCGAGGTACGGATATCTCGCAGTATTTCAGAGTCCCTTGGAATTCGAGATAACGAGAGTCGACTGTATATTTTTTTTCAGCCAAAAATACCCGTGAATTAGATATTGTACTTGCTAGAACAGTTAACATGTTGAACACTGACGAGCTCGTTAAGGTAACAACGCTTTGAACAACTGGGCCCAGAAATTTTGGAAAAAGGAACTTGTTGAATGTCTGAAACCAGTCGAATAAGTAAAGATATCTAGGAAATGCCACACTCTCGGAGCACAGCCACCCGAGGCACCAGAGAAGGAGAGAATGAGGAACAAACAATGACAAAACAAACGCCACATATGAAACAACCGACGCACTTCCAAAGAACTACTTTGGAACTTAAACCGGTTTTACTCGTGCAAAACGTCATCCTTAATTCTGATGTAGTTCCAAATAATAAACATATTTTTGTCCTGAGACGCCATTTTTGGGAGCGGTTGTAAACCCGCCACCAGATTCAACATACCACATTTCGACAATCCAGTTTCCAGTAGCAACCAACCTAATAACTATTTTACAAATAGTTCCCTGTTAACGCTGATAACGTTAAATTTTACATTTAAACATATTAGCCTTACACACTCTAATGCTTATAAATAGATTATAAATAATCAAAACCAAGCAAAACTTCAAACTTTTGAAGAAATAAAATTTTAATTATAATGAGTACAATATCGGCGGACGAATATCAATACAGTAAAACACGCCAAATCTACAACGTTGGGTAAAAGTGTAACTTTATAAATAATATGGTATTATATTTTACGTATTACTGTTGACATTGAAAAGCTTTTAACACCGAAACGGGGATATTAAGTACCTGAAACGGCTTTATTGATATGAATTAGTAAGAAATATTGAACAAATGTGAAAGTACTGATATGAATAAAATCTATCATTAATCTTGTACATATAAAAAAATAGATAAAATAAAATAAATAAAAAAATATAAGTCTGATATCCCCATTTCAGCCCGATTCAGTATACCAAGTCACCAAATCTGCAAAATGCTAAGAAACGGTCAGTGCCACATGCCTGGCATCTGCTCTCAGATTACTTTTTACAACAAATAAAAATAAAATAAATAAATCAAAAAATAAAAAAAAAATAGATAAATAAATAAAAAAAAATGTATTCTGTTTATGTGTGCCTTTTTGTTAATTTCAGCGTAAATCCCAATCAGTTCTAGAGGCCTATAGAATTGCAGGCAACCGTCCTGTCAGCACTCTCAGTTCTTTGATTACTATGGAAGAAAACAACGAAATATTAGTAAAACCCACAAATAGAATAGAATATGTGCTTAGACAGTTAGAAAGTTCCTCTTGATGTCTTTGGTAGGCTATGTTCTGTGATTGTGATTCTTTCTGGGCATCTTCTGTACTACAGTCCAGTCCCGTTATTTCGATGTCTAAGGGACTCTTTGAAATACTTCGAGATATCCGTACATCGACATAACAGATTTACAGAATAGCGGAAAAAGTAAATCGAACAACCACATTTCACAAATGAATATGTAATTAGACTCCTGAAGATAGAGATATATTGAAAATATTGTGGAAAAGAGGAGAAATTGCTCCTCTTAAAGGAGCAATTTCTCCTCTTTTCCACAATATTTTGTTACCTGTCGGCGAATTTCCAAGTTAAAACATAGACAAGATCTTCACTTCGAGATAAGCGGTTATTCGAGATATGCAAAGTCGAGATAACGAGAGTCGACTATATTTTTTTTACATTAAATCATGGGAAAACTCATGGGAAAACTTCGCAAATATATTTCTTCTGAATAAGCGTAATGCGGAAAACTTTCTGGATAAGTCGAAATATGTCATCTACTCGCAGAAGGCTGTCAGCACAGATCTTTATTGTTTCCGTGACGTTTGCTGTCTGTGAGCGGACCCAGTGTGGTCCAGTTGATGTACGCGGACTGAACACAGATTATTAGTTTGGAGCTGCGTAAGAATTAAGGGCGAGGGTTCGATCGAGTAAAACGTTCGAGCCTAGACTGGCTCCATTCTCCAGTGACTAAAAATTCACTGAAGACTGGAGCCAGTCTAATTTGAGCCCCGCAGTAATTTTGCTGCTGACAGCTCCAAGACGGTTCCTCTATTGTGTGTCGATTATTGCATGAGCGCTCCTATGCTGTACTTATTGATTGTTGCATTTCCATTTTTATTTTAGAAAATGTTTTGGGAAATTTATGATACGTTTAGCAGTTAAAAGTTTAGTATGGCCGTTAAAGTCACTTACGTGACTAGACAATTTGGCAAAATGAATGAGATGAAGAATACGTGTATATTACCAATGCTACATAGTACAGAGGACGTTTCCACCTGCAAACAGAAACTTTGCAATGACTAAATCACTGTTTGTCATCATTTCTAAAGGCAATCAGTAGATATTTATAAACTTTAATTTAAATCCAGACATGGAGCTTCGGTAACAAAAGAAATTGCAAAATTAGGCTGGAACTGTATAGGATATATTTTATCAACCATTTGCTAAAGTATTTATCATCAAATTCAATGTAATCAACATTTTGAAAAAGTCGGTCCCCTGCTTTTCACCAATTTTGCGTTAAGTTTCGAATATATTTAATGATCAGAATAGATTGGCTCTAGACTCCAGTGACTAAATATTTTTCTCATAATCCTGTTTGATAATCCACTAAAATAAAATAAAAAAAAAAAAAAAAAATATCATGACTATAGAGACTGGTCACTAGTGACCAGCCTTTATAGCCTTGACATGATTTTGGTTTTCATCACGAAAACATGCCTATATAATATTGACCCCCTAAAACCCCACTTTTATATAGTAAAACTGGGGTTTACAGGGATATACATTATTTTTCTTATTTCTGCTCAAAAACATAGATTGTGGGTACTCGTTAGAACCGCCTCGCCGAGGCGGTTCTAACGAGTACACACAATCTATGTTTTGAGCAGAAATAGGAAAAATATCAGGGTTTTTTATCTGAAAATTTTCAGTTTTTGGACGTGAAATTTTCTATATACTTGAATAGGCGTGTTTTTGTAATGTATTTCAGTGGATTATTAAACACATTATAAGGAAACAAAAAAAAAAAAAAAAAAAAAAAAAAAAAACAGTTAGTCACTGGAGACTGGAGCCAGTCTATGATCAGATATACTTTATACTTTTAATACATAATTCTTGCTCAGGCTTTCTAGTTTATGCAGTGCTCAGAATTACATTATAATTTATCTTACTGATTTCGTTAACAAGTCTGTCTGTTTGTGTTGAGGTTTTACTGCCCAGTCAACCCAATGGGGTCATGTCGAGCGCGGTCAGTTTACCTAACCACACGTTTACTGGGCAGGCTTAGTCCTTTAAGTGGTTAAGCAGTATTGTGCACATTCTTTCGCCAGAAACTGACAACTGCCCTTCTTGAATCGGCGGAAGGGAGAGAATGACCGTAGAAAATATTTCATGATCAATTTCCACGAAAGAATGTTGCCGACCTCGGCGGGGGTTGAACCCGCGACCTCCTGGTCTCCAGTCGGACAGCGCATCCAACTGAGCCACCGAGGCCGGCTAGAACAAGTCTATCTAATTTAGACTCCTCGTTCCCCTTTATTATAATATATAGTGAAATTAGGTATGAAGTTTTTTGTTGTTGTTTTTTTACATTATTGCGCGATTTTTTTTTTAGAATTTTCTTATTTCCTACGTTTGATTCCAATTTGTCATGTTAGACTAATGCATAACTATGTCTCAGTAAACTAAATAACCAAACAGTCCGTCTGTTTTCATGGCATGCAATGCTCTAGATGAAATGTATAATTATTGTTCTCCATAACATCACGAAAACAAGCAAGGAGAAGTTAGTTTGCTTTTCGTTTTTCGCTTTTCGCTTTTCGTCTTTCAGAAGTGAGTTTGGTTTTCACTTTTCGCTTTTCGTCTTTCAGAAGTTAGTTTGCTTTTCGCTTTTCGTCTTTCAGAAGTTAGTTTGCTTTTCGCTTTTCGTCTTTCAGAAGTTAGTTTGCTTTTCGCTTTTCGCTTTTCGTTTTTCGTCTTTCAGAAGTTAGTTTGCTTTTCGCTTTTCGCTTTTTGCTTTTCGTCTTTCAGAAGTTAGTATGCTTTTCGCTTTTCGCTTGAAAACATGAGTGAGTGAGTGTGTGCGTGAGAGAGTGAGTGAGTTAGAAATGAGTGAGTGATTTACGTCAATGAAACAAATCATGCCATAAGTAGACATTCGTTTCGTCAAAGTCTAGATTCTTTTTGTTATTCGCTTTTCGCTTTTCGTTTTTCGCTTTTCGCTTTTCCATTTTCGATCATAGGGCTGTGTCATGTTGTTACTGTTATCTGCGTACATGAATAGTGTCTGAGTGAGTGAGTGTGTTAGAAAAAGAGTGAGATTATTTTTGTTTTTCGCTTTTTTTTTTTTCGCTTTTCGCTTTTCGATAATAGGTCTGCTTCATGCTTTTACTGTTTAGTGACTGAGTATAAGAGTCAGTGCGTGTGTGAGTGAGCGAGTGAGTGAGTTAGAAAATGAGTGAGTGTTTTACGTCAATCAAACAGCTCATGCCATATGCAGACATTCATTTCGTCAAAGTCTAGATTCATTTTGTTTTTTTGCTTTTCGTTTTTCGCTTTTCGCTTTTCGTTTTTCGCTTTTCGCTTTTCGATCATAGGTCTGTGTCATGTTGTAACTGTTATCTGCGTACATGAATACGTAAGTGTCTGAGTGAGCGAGTGAGTGAGTTAGAAAATGAATGAGTGTTTTACGTCAATCAAACAGCTCATGCCATATGCAGACATACATTTCGTCAAAGTCTAGATTCTTTTTGTTTTTCGCTTTTCGTTTTTCGCTTTTCGCTTTTCGTTTTTCGCTTTTCGCTTTTCGATCATAGGTCTGTGTCATGTTGTTACTGTTATGTGCGTACAGTGTCTGAGTGAGTGAGTGAGTTAGAAAGTGAGTGAGTGAGTGTTTTACGTCCATCAAACAGCTCATGCCATATGCAGACGTTCAGTTGGTCAAAGACAAGATTCTTTTTTTTTTCACTTTCGCTTTTCGTTTTTCGCTTTTCGCTTTTCATTTTTCGCTTTTCGTTTTTTGATAATAGGTCTGCTTCATGCTTTTACTGTTTAGTGTCTGAGTACATGAGTGAGTGAGTGTGTGAGTGAGCGAGGGAGTGAGTTAGAAAGTGTGTAAGTGTTTTTACGTCAATCAAACAGCTCATGCCATATGAAGATATTCATTTTGTCAAAGTGTAGATTCTTTTTGACGTAAAACACTCATTCATTTTCTAACTCACTCACTCACTCAGACACTCACGTTTCTAACTCACTCACTCACTCAGACACTCACTTCATGTACGCAGATAACAGTAACAACATGACACAGACCTATGATCGAAAAGCGAAAAGCGAAAAACGAAAAGCGGAAAACGAAAAGCGAAAAGTTAAAAACAAAAGCAATCTAGACTTTGACGAAATGAATGTCTGCATATGGCATGAGCTGTTTGATTGACGTAAAACACTCACTCATTTTCTAACTCACTCACTCGCTCACTCACACACTCACTCACTCATGTACTAAGACACTAAACAGTAAACTATTATCGAAAAGCGAAAAGCGAAAAACGAAAAGCGAAAAACGGAAAGCGAAAAGCGAAAAACAAAAGGAATCTTGACTTTGACCAAATGAACGTCTGCATATGGCATGAGCTATTTGATGGACGTAAAACACTCACTCACTCACTTTCTAACTCACTCACTCAGACACTCACGTATTAATGTCCGCAGATAACAGTTACAACATGACATAGACCTATGATCAAAAAGCGAAAAACGAAAAGCGAAAAGCGAAAAACGGAAAGCGAAAAAACAAAAAAACGAAAAGCGAAAAGCGAAAAACAAAAAGTATCTAGACTTTGACGAAATGAATGTCTGCATATGGCATGAGCTGTTTGATTGACGTAAAACACTCACCCATTTTCTAACTCACTCACTCGCTCACTCACACACTCACTCACTCATGTACTAAGACACTAAACAGTAAACTATTATCGAGAAGCGAAAAGCGAAAAACGAAAAGCGAAAACCGGAAAGCGAAAAGCGAAAAACAAAAGGAATCTTGACTTTGACCAAATGAACGTCTGCATATGGCATGAGCTATTTGATGGACGTAAAACACTCACTCACTCACTTTCTAACTCACTCACTCAGACACTCATGTATTAATGTACGCAGAAAACAGTTACAACATGACATAGACCTATGATCAAAAAGCGAAAAACGAAAAGCGAAAAGCGAAAAACGGAAAGCGAAAAAACAAAAAAACGAAAAGCGAAAAGCGAAAAACAAAAAGTATCTAGACTTTGACGAAATGAATGTCTGCGTATGCATGAGCTGTTTGATTGACGTAAAACACTCACTCATTTTCTAACTCACTTACTCGCTCACGCACACACTCACTCACTCATGTACTCAGACACTAAACAGTAAAATCGTGAAGCAGACCTATTATCGAAAAGCGAAAAACGAAAAGCGAAAAACGGAAAGCGAAAAGCGAAAAACAAAAGGAATCTTGACTTTGACCAAATAAACGTCTGCATATGGCATGAGCTATTTGATGGACTTAAAGCACTCACTCACTCACTTTCTAACTCACTCACTCAGACACTCACGTATTAATGTACGCAGATAACAGTTACAACATGACATAGACCTATGATCAAAAAGCGAAAAACGAAAAGCGAAAAGCGAAAAACGAAAAGCGAAAAAACAAAAAAACGAAAAGCGAAAAGCGAAAAACAAAAAGTATCTAGACTTTGACGAAATGAATGTCTGCATATGCATGAGCTGTTTGATTGACGTAAAACACTCACTCATTTTCTAACTCACTCACTCGCTCACGCACACACTCACTCACTCATGTACTCAGACACTAAACAGTAAAATCGTGAAGCAGACCTATTATCGAAAAGCGAAAAACGAAAAGCGAAAAACGGAAAGCGAAAAGCGAAAAACAAAAGGAATCTTGACTTTGACCAAATAAACGTCTGCATATGGCATGAGCTATTTGATGGACGTAAAGCACTCACTCACTCACTTTCTAACTCACTCACTCAGACACTCACGTATTAATGTACGCAGATAACAGTTACAACATGACATAGACCTATGATCAAAAAGCGAAAAACGAAAAGCGAAAAGCGAAAAACGAAAAGCGAAAAAACAAAAAAAAACGAAAAGCGAAAAGCGAAAAACAAAAAGTATCTAGACTTTGACGAAATGAATGTCTGCATATGCATGAGCTGTTTGATTGACGTAAAACACTCACTCATTTTCTAACTCACTCACTCACTCATGCACACACTCACTCACTCATGTACTCAGACACTAAACAGTAAAATCGTGAAGCAGACTTATTATCGAAAAGCGAAAAATGAAAAGCACAAAAAGCGAAAAACGAAAAGCGAAAAGCGAAAAACGAAAAGCGAAAAACAAAAAGAATCTTGACTTTGACCAAATGAACGTCTGCATATGGCATGAGCTGTTTGATTGACGTAAAACACTCACTCACTCACTTTCTAACTCACTCACTCAGACACTCACTAATTCATGTACGCAGATAACAGTAACAACATGACACAGACATGTGATCGAAAAGCGAAAAGCGAAAAACGAAAAGCGAAAAGCGAAAAGCGAAAAACGAAAAGCGAAAAACGAAAAACGAAAAGCGAAAAACAAAAAGGATCTAGACTTTGACCAAATGAACGTCTGCTCATTGCATGAGCTGTTTGATTGACATAAAACACTCACTTTCTAACTCACTCACTCACTCGCTCACTCACACACTCACTCACTCATGTACTCAGATACTTAACAGTAAGAACATGAAGCACACCTATTATCGAAAAGCGAAAAACGAAAAGCGAAAAACAAAAATAATATTGACTTTGACCAAATGAACGTCTGCATATGTCACGAGCTGTTTGATTGACGTAAAAAACTAACTCACTCACTTTCTAACTCACTCACTCACTCAGACACTCACTCACTCATTCATGTAGTCAGACACTTAACAGTTACAACATGAAACAGACATATAAAAAGCGAAAAGCAAAAAGTAAACTAACTTCTGAAAGACGAAAAGTGAAAAGCGAAAAGCAAACTAACTTCTGAAAGACGAAAAGCGAAAAGCGAAAAGCGAAAAGCAAACTAACTTCTCCTTGCTACGAAAACATGCCTATATAGTTTTGACCCCCGTAAACTCCACTTTTATATAGTAAAACTGGGGTTTATAGGGGTATACATTATTTTTCTTTTTCTGCTCAAAACACAGATTTTGGGTACTCGTTAGAACCGCCTCGACGAGGCGGTTCTAACGAGTACCTACAATCTATGTTTTGAGCAGAAATATGAAAAATATCAGAATGTTTTTATCTGAAAATTTTCATTTTTTGGTGGTAAAATTTTCAGTATATTTGAATAGGCTTGTTTGTGTAATGAGGTGCTTTTACTGAGTACCCAAAACATATATAACATGCGTGCTGTCCGTTGTATTTGTTTACTCTCCTCTTGGCATCACTGACAGGCTATGTTATGTGATTGTTTTTTCTTTTTTTTTTTTCTTTTTTTTTTCTGGACGTCGTCTTGACCATTCTACATGTAGAAATAAGAGATAAATCGATTAGCCATGGTTGCAAAAAGGTTTTATCAAAAGCAATGGCTTCTCATAAATGACGTAATGTGAAATACAGTCGACTCTCGTTATCTCGACTTCGGCTAACTCAAAGTGAAAAATCTGGTCCCTGTTTTAACAGGAAAATCTAACAAACAGGTAATAAAATATTGTGGAAAAGAGGAGAAATTGCTCCTAAGTAGCAATTTCTCCTCTTTTCCACAATATTTTCAATATATCTCTAACTTCAGGAGTCAAATTACATATCAATTTCAGAATTGTGGTTGTTCAATTTATTTTTTCATCAATTCTGCAAATCTGATATGTCGAAGTACGGATATTTCGAAGTACTTAAGAGAGTCCTTTGGACTGCGAGATAACGAGAGTCGACTGTAGTGTTCAATATTTCATTATAAATATGTGCATGTACCCATATAAATTGTTTGTTAGCATACTCGTACATACAATCAAGCTCCACGGTACACAAAATACGAATATTGGAATAGAGTGACAAAACAACACTTTTCAAATTGGAAATATATAATTTAATATTTATTTATTTATTCATTTATTTATTTTATTTCAGGGGACAAACATTATTTCTATTGTGGCACAAGTTAATATTCTCAATTCGCTGTACTCCGCACATGGCACAAATTAATATTCTCCATTTGCTGTACCCCGCACGGCCCTGTTACATGACTGTCAAGGGATCACGTATAAAAATCTGAACAGTTTGCATAGATGAATGGAAAATGGCTGCGGAATTTGCCAATTCACAGCGTACCAACTACGGACGGTAACCTACCCGGTAAATGAGATAACCATTTTGCCGAGATTAAAGAGCAGGGCCCAGTTGTTCAAAGCTAACGATGTCGTTAGTTAACGATTCGTTAAAATTTACATCGAGTGATACGCAAATATGCTGAAATTTTTTGCTGAAAAAATGTGAGTTGCTTTTGCAGTGCAAAAGCTACTCACATTTTTTCAGCAAAAAATATCAGAATATTGTGTATTGAATCCGCTAGAACAGTTAACGAAATGGCCCTTAACGAGCTCGTTAAGCTAACGACGCTTTGAACAACTGGGCCCAGACCTTTTACCGAGACTGCCTGACCATCAAAGTTCTCTTTTCCTTTACGTATAAACGTAAAATAAGTGCACAGTTTTCCTTTTTATTAAATAAAAGAACCAGCTTAAATCCTGGATACCCCATGCAAGTGAGTTTGGAGCTATAGATAAGAGGAATATCCGGATAGATATTTTCCTGGCCCTTTCTATGAAAACATATGTTTTGAGTACGCGTTAGAAGCGCCGCGGCGAGGCGCTTCTAATGTGTTCCTACAATATGTGCTTTTCGTTAAAAAATATGAAATGCATGGATACTTTTTCATCTGCTGTTTTCTGAATATGTGTTGGTCTGCATTTCCAAAGGATGTCTTTCGAAATATGTATATGGTCAGCATTACCCATGTTTTATCCTTAACCTTTGGAGACGGAGATAAATTCATTTAGTATTAATGGCGAATTTCAAGCGCAATACGTTTTGATTTACACCAAAGCTATATTAAGGAGAAAAAATAAATATACACTTTCAGGAGAGGAAATCTGGGAAACTCTTTTTGCCTCGCTGATGAAATGGTTCTGTTCTACAAAGAAGGAATTCGCTCCCGTTTCGAAGAAATTATTACCTTTTAATTTGGAATATGTTTCAAAACGGAAACAGTAAGCAGGAAAGAAATAACGAAGCTACAAGTCACACAATAGTCTCCCTTGTGGCGGAAATTCTGCCAGGAATAACCAGTGCCCTTAGAATGCAGGAAGATATTCACACATCATATAATTTTGATCCCTTTAAACTCCACTTTTATATAGTAAAACTGGGGTTTACCCCATCGGGGCGGTTCTAACGAGTACCCACAATCTGTGTTTTGAGCAGAAATATGAAAAATATCAAACTATTTTATCTGAAAATTTCATTTTTTTTTTTTTTTTTTTTTGGTGGTAAAATTTTCAGTATATTTGAATAGGCATGTTTTCGTAATGCAGAGTCTGGAGGCAAAATCATAACCCTTTTGCTCATACAAAGACCGACATAAGCTATGCGATGTTCCAGGCACTCTCTGGCTTCACCTGTTCGTATATAATACTTTAGAGTTTGCTGAGTTCATAGTCAAACAGAATTGCCAAAACAGTTTTTCACTCATCTTCATTCGCCATTTAATACAGAATTTGTCGCATCAGTAGAAAATATAGGTTTGAAGAGACGACACATGCATAAGCGGAAGAACAGACATAATGTATGGCACTTTCAAATAAATATCTACTCGTGTAGCAGTAGCATTATGTAAACTATGTTTCCATTTTAATTGGGCTTTTATCAGTAGCACTAGTATTCTTCAGTTTGTCTGAATTAGTATTTGTTCCATCCTGACTATTTTCAGTGTCACTTCCACTTTTCTTTGAATCATTATGCGTCTTAACGTGTTTACTCAAATGATCACTACGCATGAAACGCTTGCTACATACGGGACATTGAAAGCGTTTCTCGCCAGTATGAGTTCGTAGATGGCGCTGCAATTCATCTGAGCGTGTAAAGCGCTTGCCACAAAATAACCAATTACAAATGAAAGGCCGCTCACCCGTGTGCCATCTGAAATAGAATAGAATAGAATAGAATAGGAATAGGCATTATAGTATAAAGGTATTGTATTGCTAGATGTGAGATTCAGGTGCAAATTATTTGCGGGTATAGATGTCACATACATTAGGTTAACGATTCTATGTAATATGTACCCATGTTTCCTTCTCATACCTTACGAAAACATGCCTATTCAAATATACTGAAATTTTTACCACCAAAAAATGAAAATTTACAGATGAAAAATTCTGATAATTTTCATATTTCTGCTCAAAACATAGATTGTGGGTACTCGTTAGAACCGCCTCGCCGAGGCGGTTCTAACGATTACCCACAATCTATGTTTTTGAGCAGAATAAGAAAAATAATGTTTATCCCTGTAAACCCCAGTTTTACTATATAAAAGTGGGGTTTAAGGGGGTCAAAATTTTATAGGCATGTTTTCCTTCTCATATATAGTGAAAACAGGTCTTTGTAGGGGGTCTACATTTTCAGGTATATTATCATAATTTTGCATTCTAATCCACCTTTCCAGTGCGTTGTCGCTTCTAGCAACCTATTGTATTGCATAAATCTGTCTTAACTTGTTCAAATATTATCTCTTGTTACCTCATTTCCATAAAATGTAGTGACACCACGAAAACATGCCTATATAATTTTGACCCCCTTAAACCCCACTTTTATATAGTAAACTGGGGTTTACAGGGGTATACATTATTTTTCTTATTTTTGTTCAAAAATAGATTGTGGGTACTCGTTAGAACCGCCTTGACGAGGCGGTTCTAACGAGTACCCACAATCTATGTTTTGAGCAGAAATATGAAATATGTCAGATTTTTTTTATCGGAAAATTTTCTGTTTTTGGAGGTGAATTTTTCTATATATTTGAATAGGCGTATTTCCCTATTGAAAAACGCCATGGTTTATAAAGCCCTACTTGTGAGAAGTATCAAGATAGATAATTTCTTCTGATTTTCTCCACAACTATATACAATAAAATTCCGCTGGTAAAACCACCTTTGGTACTGCCTAAAGGTGGTCTTATTAGCGGGCGGTCTTAATACTGACTGCAGAACATAGCTCCCGATAAGGTGTTTTTTTTTTTTCTTTTCATAACAAAAAAGTACTGAAATTTTTCTTGTTTCTCCGCCAAAAAAGATATGTTGTGGTACTCATTAGAAGTGCCTCGCAGAGGCGCTTCTAATAACTACCTACAACATATGTTTTCGTAGAGAAATAAGAAAATATCTTGCATATACCTTTTCTTATCAGGAGCTATGTAGAATAACAAGAAAAAAAAAAAAAAAAACATTTGGGACTGGCAAAAGCTGGTCTTAGTAGCGGAGTGGTCTTATTTTCGAGTAATTTTAATAGCGGACTTTGCTGTATATATATCGTATAAGTCCCTCGCAGTCGCATTTCTAATAAGAAGCCACAATATATGTTTTATGTACAACAAAATAGAAATATATCAATATTTTGGTTTAAACAATGGCTGATCTAGAGCTGTGACTTAAAATTCCGCTATTAAGACCAATTTTGGGACTTCTAAAAGTGGTCCCAGTCAGCATTCTACGTAAATCTATATCGGGCCGTCATCGGCCCGTCAGGGTAGCTGACGGGCCGATGACGGCCCGATGTAGATTTACGTAGAATGCTAGCTGGGGTCTTATTAGTGGGGTAGTTTTAATAATAAATATAGAAGGGGGCTGTGCTTCACGATTCTGGAATTTCCCGGGTATAATTACTTATACGTATATTTACATTCATATAGTCATGTAACCTGGCGCCAACATACCCCATTTCCTATAGGTTTTATCACACTGCGCAATATATATGTATATATTTACCTTAAATGTGCTTTTAAATGCGAAGTTTTCCCGTACACCTTTCCACATCCTGGTATATGGCAGCTATGAATATTTTTCTTTCTTAAATGAGCTCCGGCTGGTCCGAGTCTCTCAGCCTCCTGACAGTTAGGACAATCACAAGTGGCTCTGCCGGTATAGCGTCTCTGTGATCTAGCTGTTCCTAGTGATGTCATTGCAGCAGTACGACTAAGAAATGGACTGACAGTGGACTGAGTTAAATCAGTTTGGGACGGTAATATTGACTTGTACGTGTCTTGTAACAAGTGAGGAAAAGTAGAACTGTTTGAGCCAAATGCATGACTGAGAGAATAATCCGAATTTGCATAATTTGCTGAAATCTGAGAATGTAATCCAGACGATGAAACACTTACATCAGATAACCAGTTTGTAGGACTTGAATGCATATCCCACCATGACGAAGGTGTATTGACAGATCCGGAAACGTCTGACTTTAATGTATGCGCATGCGCACTTGGCATGTATGAGGACCAAGAATCATAAAGATGTCCGCCAACCCCTGGCACACGTGAATACATTCCACTTAGATTAGAACCAGAAAATCCATTCTCTCCATACATTTTCTGAGATAGAACAGCTTGACAACTATCATTTTGTGCGTATGAATTTCCGTTTGAAGTTTGGTAAAATAGGTCTCCTCCGTATGCTCCCGCACAACTTTGCATAGTATTACTCCGCGAGTAGCCTAGACCTTGAGAGGATATCGACATAGACGCGTTTAACCCGGGTATTCTTTGTGACGTCAGGGAGAGTGGACTTGGTGCATCCACTCCAGGTATGGGCTTTTTCCAAGGATGGAATCCTTTTGAAACACTGTCGGAGAGTGGTGACTGCGTCTTTGTTGAGATCTTGTTACACTGAGCAGCTAACATAGCAAGGGGTGTGCCACCAAATGGATGTGGCTCCTGTAAGATATTGAAATATATGAAAAGTCGACTCCCGTTATCTCGAAGTCCAAAGGACTCTCTGAAATACTTCAAGGTATTTGTACCTCGACATATCAGATTTGCAGAATTGAGGAAAAAACATAAATCGAACAACCATATTCCATATTCCACAAATGAATATGTAATTTGACTCCTGAAGTTAGAGATATATTAAAATATTGTGGAAAAGAGGAGAAATTGGCCCTAAGGAGCATTTTTTCTTTTCCACAATATTTTGTTACATGTTGTTAGATTTCGATATTAAAACAGGGACCATATTTTCACTTCGAGATAAGCGGTTATTCGAGACAAACGGAAGTCGACATAACAAGAGTCGACGGTATTTGCTATCATGATCCAAAATAAATAAATAAATAATTTGGTAAAGTTTTTAGCTCTATTCACCAAACTTTCGGGGGTGACTCCTCCTTCCTAGGGGTAAATGGAAAATATACTTTTATTGCATTTTATATGGCCGTTACATTAATGAACAACATGACATACAATTTTTACCACCTGCGTTTTCCGTTTACTGTGAGGAAGGAGGTAGTCACCTCCGAAAAAAAGTATGATGAATATGGCTAAGAACCTTTCCATGTTATATATGACATAAAGAACCATAAATAAATAAATAAATAAACAGTGGGTTATTGGGATATGTGCTGTTACTGTTCATAATTACAGATAAAATGCTTTATTGAACCAAAACATTGATATTTGGTCTTATTTCTCCAAGAAAACATATGTTGTGAGTACTCATTAGAAGCGCCTCACTGAGGCGCTTCTAATATTTACTCACGACATATGCTTTCGAGGAGAAACGAGATAAAACAACAACATTTATCTGAATTTTTCTCCTCTCTATAAATGTAGTTCAGTACTGTTGTTTTTTTGACAGTAATGTAGTTAAGTACTATTGTTTTCTACGAAAGAGCATTAGGGCCACATGTACTTTTATTTCTGTTGATAGGTACATGTATTTCGAAGTTTTGACTTACTATTTCGAAATTTCGACTTATTATGTCGAAATTTCGAGATAGTAAGTCGACATTTGGACAGACCTATCAGCAGAAATAAAAGTATATATGGCCCTAATGCTCTTTCGTAGTTTTCCGATAGTACGGGAAGCATTATTAGAATATATATGATCTAGCGACCGCAACACCCTACTATATTTGACCTAAATTGACTGATGATGATTTTGGTCTTTTACGTCACTTTCAACATTATTTAAGCCATATCGAGAGCCATTACGAAAACACGCCTATTCAAATATATAGAAAATTTCACCTCCAAAAACCGAAAATTTTCAGGTAAAAAACTCTGATATTTTTCATATTTCTGCTCAAAACATAGATTGTGTGTACTCGTTAGAACCGCCTCGGCGAGGCGGTTCTAACGAGTACCCACAATCTATGTTTTTGAGCAGAAATAAGAAAAATAATGTATACCCCTGGAAACCCCAGTTTTACTATATAAAAGTGGGGTTTAAGGGGGTCAAAATTATATAGGTATCTTTTCGTGATGCGATAATGCAAGGCTTTGTGCATTGCACAGAGCAGCTAAGATAGCAAGGGGTGTGCCACCAAATGGATGTGGCTCCTGTAAGATACTGAAGTATATGTAAAGTCGATTCCCGTTATCTCGAAGTCCAATGGACTCTCTGAAATACCTCGAGATATCCGTACCAGTCATGAGCTGAATTCCTCCTCCAGCGACTCTATTATTGAAACAAAAGGTCCTTTCGACTAACTAATGATGTGTTTAAATGTACTGATGCATTGTAAACCGTGTAGACCCTGATTAAACTGCTTCAAACATTTACAGCAATTACAGGCTTAAAGCTGACTCCCGATATCTAAAGTACTGATAACTCAAATCTCTGCTTGAGTCATACTGAATAATGGGCAATAATTATTTATTTTCCCTATATATTCCGAAAATTTAAACACTTTATCTCAAACTACCGTTATCTCAAATCCAAACTTCTGGTCCCTTGGAGTTTGAGATAATGAGAGCTAATAATACTTCGTAAGAAATCGAAACCCAAGGAAGAAAATGTGCCCAACTATCAGCGCTTACAATTTCCTCTCCGTTTCAATTACGAAAAAATTGAGTTAGCAAATCTCTGTGCAAGAGAGTAGGAAGAAAATAGTTTAGTCCTGTCTCTGGTAAGAGTACATGTATGGGATCTTATATTTCTAATTGCTTCAAGTGTGTCCACATAAAAGAGGCCATAACTATTTGATCTCCGGATTAATTTGTAACTCGATCTCCTTAGATTCGTGACTAACTCGCATTTAACATGTCGCATGTAAACGTACATTCAACTTTCAGTCAGAGGTGAATCCTAAAAGATTTTTAATGAAAAGAGGTGTTAAATACCCTTATTATTTTGTTGTTTGTTAACAAATCCTGTAAGAAATATCAGACATACTTTTTTTTCCTTCAAACCGAGTTAACCCGCAACGTTAGGAAACGTGATTTCGGATGCGTGCGCCCAGCGAAGATTCAGATCATCCTGCGCATTCGCGCAGTCTGATCAGAATCTTCACTGGGCGCATTTGGATAGCAAGGTTACACAGTTCTTTTTCATGCGGACAACGAAGACTCTGATCAGACTGCGCGGATGCGCAGGCTGATTTAAGTCTTCGTTGGACGCACATGCAATATCAGACGTATTTTTTTTTTCAACCTAAATTATTACGGACACGCATTTTAAACAGGAATAGGATCATTTTTTGTAGTTTCCCATTTCTCATTGGCTGCCTATTTCTAAACAAAACAGTAACCCTTAAAACGCCATCACAACTGCAGCAGACCGCATTGCAATTTGCATTTTATTTTCTTCAGAGACGATAAGACTTGGAATTCATGTGAATCGTCTGGGTAATGTCAAACCTTATTTTATAATAATAATAATAATTATAATAATGTAGCTAATTTAGGAATGTCTTTTCGATCTGCTGCAGAATAATAGTATGTTTACTGTACTCATTTGAACCGCCTCGATGAGCCAATTCAAATGAGTATACACAAAACACATTTTCATCATAACATAAAATTTCCTTAAAATATCCCAAATTTGTTTTCTTGAGCTTTCTGAAGAATTTCCTAGGTACCCAAAACCAAGTTCGAACCAGCCGTGATCAAAGGGCCAATGGTGGTGAGCCATTGAAATTGTGTACTGTAATGAGAAAATTATCATGCAACGTGCTTTAACCCATTGTAGTCGGGAGACCCCTAGAAGGGTAATTGGCAAACAGTGCAGACCCAGATCAGACGCCGCAGAACGCGGCGTCTGATCAGGGCCTTCACTGTTTGCAAATACTTCAGCCATTTTTCTCTAGGAATATCTAAATCTCATAGCCTGACCTGCCTAAACTTGAAATTGGACTCTTCCAATATATAGTGTGGGTGAGTTCATTCAGTCTACAATGGGTTAAAGGTTTAAACCTTTAATGTTCGACTGCTATAGCTGCTTCGACAGGCGGGCTTCATTACATTGTTTAATGGAAAGCGTTTTGTGCAATGAATTTAGCAGACGACTGTTTGAAATAGCCTAGTTTTTTTATTTTTCCTAAAATAGGTTTTGACATTTGTATGCAGATTCTCCTGAACACTCAGCGTGAACTACATGCATCAGATCCTACTTTGCAAGAAAATAAGAAAGAAAAAACAACATACAATCAAATTATCGTCTGTTGAATTGGCAGAAAGCTACCAAAGGTTTATATTGCAGAGAGGCACAAGAAAAAAAGGAAATAGTAAAGGTTCGTCCAAGAAGTACCACAATCAAAGAACATACCCAGCGGGCACATGACGTTTATGCAACGTCGGTTCAACGTCGATGCAACGTCATGACGTTGCATCGACGTTGAGACGACGTTGTATTCACGTCATGTGTCTGCTGGGTAGCCTACGAATGAGACCAAGAATCATTACGGGCAACATAAACGCCAGACTGGCTCCAGTCTCCAGTGACTGAATGTTTGTTCTTATAACCTTGTTTGACAATACACTAAAATTAAGCCAAACTAATATCATAACTATAAAGGCTGGTCATATTAAACGTGTTCCGAGTAGCATTGCCAAAGTAGTATTATATGGAGACATTACGTAGATCACACACACACACACACACACACACACACACACACACACACACACACACACACACACACACACACACACACACACACACACACACACACACACACACATGCTTTTTAAATGCAATCTTGAACCAAAAAAAAAAAAAAAAAAAAAAGGAAACCTGAACGAAACATGCTATTATCTATCTTTCCATACTGCAACACCCCCTCGCGAGAATCATATGCAGGGTTAGGCAACATTTACAAATTTCTGCATGGAAATTTTATGGTATACTATTATATATTTAAATATGCAAATAACAAAACTAATACCGTTGCAGCTCAGTGACTAGCAAACTTGATCTAGAAACTCATTCTATATAAAACAGTGTGATACATCGTCATGAACAGGTGTTTAGGCTCCTCAAGACTATCTGTTACAACCATCAATCCTCGTCAAGTGACAACAGGCCTTCGAATATATTCCAACACCCGGGGTCGATCGGCAAGGGCATCTGCCGGGTCTATTCCATAATAACGCCCGGAACTTGCAAGTAACCAGGTCAAGGTACTGATCAGATTTCGTGCTGTTGTAGGATGTATATTTCGTAGTTTATCCGAAGACCTGTCACCATCTGATATGGTCTGTCTTTGGAAGACAAGCCAATAGAGGCAATGACTGAAGTATGTGGAGACAATACAATACAACGAACACACAAGTCGAAAGATATCCTCAAAGTGGTAGTAGTATGCTGATTCGTGGACATCTCTTACATTACGAAAACACGGCTATTCAAATATATAGAAAATTTCACCTCCAAAAACTGAAAATTTTCAGATAAAAAAACTGTGATATTTTTTTCACATTTCTGTTCAAAACATAGACTGTAGGTACTCGTTAGAACCGCCTCGTCGAGGCGGTTCTAACGAGTACCACAATCTGTTTTTGGCAAAAATAAGAAAAATAATATATACCCCTTTAAACCCCAGTTTTACTATACAAAAGTGGGGTTTAAAGGGGTAAAAATTATACAGGCGTGTTTTCGTGATGGAAGTCGCTTTTTGCTTATGGCGTTACTCAGAAGAAGTAATTTTGCAAGTTTTTGTCATGATTTAACACAAAACCTTTTATCGTAACTACGTATGCGCCAAATGATGTCTATTCAGAAACATAGTAAAAACATTTCCATTTTCCCATAGTGAAAATGGCTGCAAATTATGCAAAAATCGATAGGGTAGGCAGTTTGGATGCAGGTTGTCAACAAGTTCCACTTAATCAAAATTTCTGAAATGTTCACAATATTGTTATGCAACATAAATAATTGTAAATCAGTGAACGAAAGCCAAAACTATTTTCTAATATATTTTCCCATAAATCCAGTTTCATAGGTCAGACCCGTTTTTGGCTGTAAAATTAATTTTACGGTAAATATTTGAAAACACAAAGCAGGGAAACAGTAAAGAAAAATGGTTCCTGATAAGATATTATCAATTACAAATATTTTTTTTTTTTTTTTTTCATTTAGAATAAAACGCCAAATAAAAATATCTTTTCGAAGGATGTCGAAAGCACTTTAGTTGCTAGCAAAAGACTGATAGCAAAGTTTAACTCATTCAATGCCTGGCGTCCCATAAAAAAGGACATTGGCAAACAGTGCAGACCCAGATCAGACGCCGCAGAACTTTCTATAAAACAGGGTAATGATAAGAACAAACCGGACACCTCTTCTGTTAGAAATGGACCTGACCAAAGAGTAAAGGTAGAAGAGTCAAATCGGTATAAATGGGTAAATGTCTTTGCTTTAATGCACCTATCAATGTTTCCTCCAGGGATAGGGCGGGGGCATCCGCGCAGTCTGATCAGAGTCTTCATTGTTCGCATAAAGACACTATAGTATTGGCTATCCAAAATGCGACCAGTGAAGAGTCTGAATAGACTGTGCGAATGCGCAGACTGATTTGAACCTTTGTCTAAAGGTACGTTTTCTGAGGTTGCGTCTAATGTACTTATGACTAAGTTTTAACTGACAAATAAAAGCCCATTGCGGGTAAGCGTACCCCGACGTCATGGTTTTGTTAGTAAAGAGCTGTTAGTTTAAACATTTTATTACATTTTCAGCAGTGATTTACTGAGATTTCTCAGTAAATTATAATCGATAATTCACCGAGTGAATTATTTCATTTCGAACGTTTTGACGTCATAATTGTTAGGCGACGTTTGTGACGTTGTTGGTAACAACAATAACAATAGTTGACGTTTCGCGACAAATCTGATAAATCATGGAGATCAGACGGCAATTTTCACATCCAGTTGGCGTTTTTTAGGAAAGACCTGCAACACAAATATAAGGTATGATTTTCCTGATAATCCAGTTCAACTTTTGTGACATTGTTGACTCTGTATTTCAAGCACAGGATGATTTTTGCATTAAAGTGAAAACAATATGGCAACAGATTTTCAAACTAAACCACGCCTCTTGAAATTCATGCACTGACTGGAACTGTTTTAGTAGGGACTCATAATGGCTGAATGTAAAAATTCAACGGTAAAACATGGATGAAAATGTAATAAACAGTTGATTTTGTTGTTTTGATCGATTACGGAGAAACAATTCACTCGTGCTCTAAGGTTTGCTTGTAAAAAAATCTCGTTCGCTTCGCTCACTCGTTTTTTTACGCGCAAGCCTTAGAACACTGGTGAATTATTTCTCCGTAATCGATCAAAACAACAAGATGAACTCTATTTAATAGGCCCTTTAAGTAACGTGGGGTGGGGATGGGTGGCGAGGGGGTGGGGGGGGGGGAGCGGAACAATAAAAACAGAAAAAAAGGGAGACAGTTGGTAAAAAAATTAAGGGAGGATAACTCAAGAAATAAATGCACATCTTCAGAGCATGTAGAATAAACCTGCAAAAGTTCATAATAGTCGGTGAAAACTCTAGTTCCACATACGTTGTGTTTTCTGATAGTAATGAGGCCTGGACAGAAAAAAAAAAAAAAAAAAAAAAAAAGAAAAAAAAAGAAAAAACGAAACAAAACAAAAAACAACATCAAATAACATGAGGATTATATCCAAAGAACATGCGCACCTTAAGACCATGAATTTTTCAAAAAGTTTGGTATAAAAATGTGAGAGGAGTTGAACCCACAAGTACCAACATCGTCATGTCACATTAAAAAAAAACTAAAAAAACAAACAAACAAACAAACAAAAAAAAAAAAATATATCGTAAAAGTGGAAAAAAGTTGGGAAAAAATGGTGGATAACCCGACAACCACATCTACAGACCATGTAAAACAAGTATGCATAGTTTCAAAATGATCGGTGGATAACAGTCGAAAAAGTGGAAAAAGTTGATAAAACTAATTGGAAGATAACCCCAAACCACACGCACATCTACAGATCATGTAGAACAAGTATGCATAGTATGCATAGTTAAAAATGATCAGTGGAAAACTCTAGGAAGACCTGCAGGTCTTCCTAGAGTTTTCCACTGATCATTTTTAACTATGCATACTATGCATACTTGTTCTACATGCAGGTCTTCCTAGAGTTTTCCACTGATCATTTTTAACTATGCATACTATGCATACTTGTTCTACATGCAGGTCTTCCTAGAGTTTTCCACTGATCATTTTTAACTATGCATACTATGCATACTTGTTCTACATGCAGGTCTTCCTAGAGTTTTCCACTGATCATTTTTAACTATGCATACTATGCATACTTGTTCTACATGCAGGTCTTCCTAGAGTTTTCCACTGATCATTTTTAACTATGCATACGAGGTATCTGTTCGAATACAAATCGGACCTGGACAAAAATTAAGTCGAAAAAGTAGCAAAAAAAAAAAAAAATAAAATAAAATAAAAATAAAATAATAATAATAATAAAAAATAAATAAATAAAAATAAATAAACATAAATAAATAAAAATAAATAAATAAAAACATAACCCCAAGACCATGTGCACATCTTCAGATAATTTAGAACAAGTATGTTTCCAAATTATTGGTCGACAACTCTTGGAGGAGTTGCACCCACAAGATACATGTATCTATTCTAATACTTATCGGACCTGGAAAAACACTAAGTCGAAATAGTGGGAAAAGTTGGTAAAAATAGCCCCATAACCACACGCACATCTACAGACTATGTAGTACACATATGCTTAGTGTCAATATGATCGGTGGAAAACTCTAGGAGTATTCTGGGTGGAGTTGCGTCCCAAATGTATCTTTTGTCATAGTAATCGGACCTGAATAAAAAACTAAGTCGAAAAGTGGGAAAAAAATGATAAAAAAATAATGGGAGGATAACCCCAAAACCACATGCACATCTCCAGACCATGACAAAAATACCTACAAAGTTTCAAAAAGATCGGTAAAAGACTGTAAGAGGAGTTGCGCCCACAAGATACCAATCTCATTGTGTCTACGGACGGACGAGCGGACGGTTTTTGATTGTCCTGGGGTTTAATGACACGTCAACCCTTGTGGGTCATTTTATATCGTATCCCAGAGAAAGTGAGAAGAGAGATAGAAGAGATAGTAGAGGAGATGAAAGAGAGGGACAGGGGAGAAAGGAAAATGACAGTGAAGAAACAGAAGAAATAAAAACATCCCTCCTCTACCCTTACCTGCTGCAAGGATAGCAGACCTTGCCCAACTGTAAGTCAATGGACACCCCGGTGACGTAAGATACATACACCTTTATCTCACCCAACCACACCGGGACGGACGGACGAACCCATTTTAATAGCCCCCTCCGACTAACGTCTGGGAACAATAATACGACGATTTAAATAGATTCTGAGTTCAGCGGCGTCAGATCTGGGCATACACTCTTTACTCCGTCTTGTCTGTCCAAATACTTAAGGTAAACACGGCACTTGAGAAGGATTTTTTTTTTTTTTTTTTTTTGCTTGTCGTACCCATTGTAACTCTATCCACAGTCCATGTCAAGAAAATGACCCTTTTATGCCGTATGGGCATGCGACTGAGTAAAGGGACCTTAGAACATATGCGAACAGCAAATAAGGCTGGCTAATCAGACCTGAAAAGATAATCGATTATCAGTCCTACCATTGTGATTGATAATCGATTAGTAATCGCTGAATATTTGATCATAATTTTACCTGTTTGAGCATGACCCTATACTTTATTGTATGTATTTTGTCAGACAGGCCTGAGCAAACAGTGTAGACCCAGATGAGACGCCGCAAACGCGGCGTCTCATCAGGGTCTACACTGTTTTCCACTCACCCAGCTATTTAAGACACAAAAGTGGGTAGTAAATTGGACTTGTTCAAATTTTAGATTAAGTATGGTAAGAAGAGTTGAGATGTCTGAATATTAAGGGTAAATACGGTAAATACCAAACACTTGAATTAAAATGATCGCTTATTAGCAAATCTGTGATATAGTCATTTTTATGGAATTTATCGCCCAATTAATCGATTATCCGATTAATCGTGCCAGCCTTAACAGCAAAGATCCAGATCCGCACTGTCTGGTCAGGATATTTTATGTTCGCCTAGACAATATAGGAATCTTTTTTATAGATATATGACAAAACGATATTATATGCCCTAAATGCCCTTTTTAACAGCCGGCGGCCCAATTGTGCAAGCAGGGAAGGCTTAGACTAGACCGCGGATTAGAACTTTCCCTGGTGGTCAATATATATATTCTACATTCTCCGTTGATTCTTTAAGCAGGTATTAAGGCAACAACGTAATGCGCTGGTTGATCAGGGCATTCGATGCCCATTTCCATGGTATAAGGAAACTTTCCTTGTGTCGTCCATCATTTAGATCTTTTTTGACCAATCACGCTGAATTAGATTTAATCGCATTAGTTTTAAAACCACAGTAACACAATCTCAACAAAGAAAATCTACTCTTCTAACAAACAGCTTCTTAAACCCTATAAATCATATGGTTACCCATCTATCCAGTTGGACAGAAGGCATTATTGTAGCTGTCCAACGTTACCCGCGACTAATAGACTTAAATCCCGAAATTCAATACTACATTCCACTCGCGGCTAATTCGTCGTCGTTTACAGGCAACCCTCTTTATACCGACACTCGATACAACGTCAAAACTCGTTGTAACTATAATTTGACCATCATGAAATCTTCTTTTCTTACATGTCATTCTGCTCATTTAGAATTCTTTATAACAGAAAATCCATTTTCGTCACGAAAACACGCTTATATAATTTTGACCCCTTAAACCCCACTTTTATATAGTAAAACTGGGGTTTACAGGGGTATACATTATTTTTCTTATTTCTGCTCAAAAACATAGATTGTGGGTACTCGTTAGAACCGCCTCGCAGTGTGGGTACTCGTTAGAACCGCTGCGAGGCGGTTCTAACGAGTACCCACAATCTATGTTTTGAGCAGAAATATGAAAAATATTTAAAGTTTTTGTCTGAAAATTTTCAATTTTTCGGTGATTTATTTTTCAGTATATTTGAATAGGCATGTTTTCGTAATGAATGGCGACATCTTTGGGAACAAATGTTGTCGTTGTAATGAGGGTTCACTGTGCACAAAATGAGATCAACTAAATACTTGTTCCATGGACACTACGTGTGCAAACTGAGCTTAACAAAACAAATGTTCCAAGTACAGTCGGAACATTTTTGGAACCATGGAAATTTGTTATTTATTAGATAGATGTTCTCATACACACCTCCGTGGCCTAACGGATAAGGCATCAGCCTCCTAATCCGGGGATTGCGGGTTCGAGTCCCGCCGGAGGTTTGAGAATACTGATTACTGTTTTCTTTCTCATAACCAAGGCGGTTTCTTCGTTGTTTTATCATTTTTGATTTTCCTGGGAGGAACAAACCGTCCACATATTTGTTAATTACCTACATTGTTCGCTATTGGGATTGCACATGTACCTGCCAAATTTTAATTTGGGAGGTACATTTTACAAATGCAGTCCAGACAGCGAACAATAAGTGACTTGCTATACATGTCCAAAAGGGTGCACCATGCGCACTTAGAACCTGATATAGAAAGATGTTTTGAAAGCTTTCTAACACATGGTCATGGGGGATACATGTATTTTGCAAAGTAACCAACCGTCATAAAATTAGCAAACATGTATCCCAACGCTTTCGTTGTCTCAAGAACTACCAAATAGATTTCTACTCATTTCAGTTTTACAATGCCGCTTCAAATTGCTACAATCCTCGCACCAGGGTAAACTTTTCAATAAACCCTGCTCAGACGAGGTGTTATCCAATGTTTCCGATATGCTCAGCACCCATAAAAGGGGACGTCTGCAAGATAGAAGGAAAGATGCTAGGTTATGTATGATGTACTAAACAGACAGAAGACTGGTTGCCATGGAGAAGGACAATAGATTGGCACCAGAAGAACACCAGCGCCCAGTTGTTCAAAACTAACGATGCCTTTACTTAACATGGCGTAAAAACTTTGATCATTAAATATAACATATACACTAACATTTTTGCTGAAAAAATGTGAGTAGCTTTTGCATTTGCAAAAGCTACTCACAATTTTTTCAGCAAAAATACTTGCGAATGAGATATTGTACTTACTAGAACAGTTAACAGTTTAACCACTAACGAGATCGTTAAGCTAACGATGCTTTGAACAACTGGGCCCGGGCATGTTCACACGAAAACTTATCAAGTACTCAGCTGTATAGGATAGAAAGAAGAGTACACTGAAGAACAGAAGCAAAAGAGATGTCCTTCTTCCTAAACACAGTTCAGGATTGGAATGTGCTACCTCAAGACATCATTGTGAAGCAAAGTCATTTGATGGATTCAGGGCTAAAGTGCCATCAACCCACTTCAGCGCGAGAAAAATTGTTTCAAATGTACATAGAGACGTTTAAACATTTTAAATTTTGGGTCGTACGTTTGGATGTTACAAAGACTTGCTTTTTTCCTTTCTCGATGCGTCGGAACATAGCATAATCTTCAGAAAGTTGAAGGAGGCTATTAACTGGCAGGAACAGAAGTTTTTCTGAGCTTCTTGAATCTTCGCAGAAACATTTCGGGTACACAAAACCTTACTACGGCCTCCGTGGCCTAATGGATAAGGCATCGGCCTCCTAAGCCGGGGATTGCGGGTTCGAGTCCCGCCGGAGGTTCTTTTTGTATACGGAGGCCGTTAGTTTTCTACTGTAAGTCCCTTTTCTCCACAGATAAAAACAACAGGTCATCCGTGAAATGTTATCATTATTTCTTATTTGGGTATTATCTTCATTTTGTTCTAATTTCGATTGTAAATGCTCCGGAAAACTTTTTTTCTCCATTTTTTTGGCGATTTTTGAGCCAATTTGCATTAACCCTTGCAGACCAAAGCAGTAGACTTGCACCAGTCTCCAGTGACAAAATATTTAATTTTACAATTCTGCTGATAATCCACTAAAAAAAATCAAAATAATATCATGACTATAAAGGCTGGTCACTAGTGACCAGCCTTTATAGTCATGATATCGTTTTGGATTTTATTTTAGTGGATTATTAAACATGATTTTAAGAATAATTATTTAATCACTAGAGACTGGTGCCAGTCTAACCAAAGCAAATACCTGTATGAACAGTGTAGATCCATATGGGACATCTCGTGTCGAGCCTTTTCATTAGGATCTACAATGCTTGCCATTCTGTTTTTGATTGCATCAATGGACATGTCCAAATTGAAGGATGTGAGAGTCCATTTTAGAAACTCTGGGATGAAGGGTTAAAATGCATAATTTGTCAGGATATTCCATCTCAGATACATTCGTCATGCACCAACGGTGATTTGATTTTATGTATTTTTTTTTTTTTTTTTCAAGAAATGAGGTCGTAAGTTGATAAAGTACGCCCCATATTGTTCATGATGGGGAACCAGAATGTGTACAATTCAGTAATTAATTGCCCTATGTGACCCGCACTGAGATCCCTTTCCGAGCCATTAATGTACAATTTCTTCCGGGTGAACGGACGCCTGATGTGACCAAATTTAAAAAAAAGAAGGAAACGCTCCAGGAAAATGTACCGTGGGACATATATGGCTGATTGTACACAAAGTATGTATTTTGTGTATATTCCAGTAAGACGACCCTCATCAGCTTCTGATTCCATAGTTTAATCAATGTATTAATCATTTTGAAAGCATGCTTTTTCAAATATACTGAAAATTTTACCAGCAAAAAATGAAAATTTTCAGATAAAAAATTTGATATTTTTCATACGAGGCGGTTCTACGAGGCGGTTCTAACGAGTACCCACAATCTATGATTTTGATCATTTTTTCAGATAAAAAATTCTGATATTATTCATATTTCTGCTCAAAACATAGATTGTGGGTACTCGTTAGAACCGCCTCGACGAGGCGTCGTTAGAACCGCCTCGACGAGGCGGTTCTAACGAGTACCCACAATCTATGATTTTGAGTGGAAATAAGAAAAATACTGTATACCCCTGTAAACCAAAGTTTTACTATATAAAAGTGGGGTTTAAGAGGATCAAAATTTGGTGATGGCTCGTCGCTATATGTATAGGTATGTTTTCATGATGGCTCGTCGCTATATCTACAATATCATAGTTAGACTAAGAATCGAAGCAGACGGCCCTTAACAAAGTGTTTATCTCTAGATCAGACGCCGAAGAACGCGTCCGATCAGGATCTACACTGTTTGTCACCCATTCAGCAGATAGACTTTTTGAAAGTTTCGGACAAGACTGATAAGGAGTGCAGGTAGGTTACGGTACCAGACGATGCCACTATCGGCCGGAGAAGTCTTCTTGGTGGATGCAGCAGTCTTGGCCCAGTTATTCAAAACTAACGATGTCGTTAGTCAACGTATTGTTATAAATCTATGGCTTATACGCTAATATTTTTGCTGTAAAAATGTGAGTAGCTTACCCACATTTTTCAGCAAAAATACCTGTGAATTAGAGATTGTACTTTGATGTACCGGAACAGTTAACATTCTGACCACTACTGTGCTCGTTAAGCTAAAGATGCTTTGAAAAACTGGGCCCTGATCTAGACTTCGCATTTGCTCAAATTTCCGAGTGCTCTGATAAAGTTTCGTTGGTACTAAGACCGGAGTAGATACACTTTTACGACAGGCAACTCTGCCAGATGTTTTGCCTCCCATCTGAATAAGGTTCAACTCAACTCTAAAAGGGAGCAAATTCATTCCTTTTAGAGTAGATCACCTCAGGTAGTGTGCATGAAAGCACACAGGAAGTCACAAAAGTTGTCAAACAGCAGAAAACCCACCCAGTGTAAGAAAAATCTAACATAGGTAGGAAAACAAAAGATATGTTAGGCCGGCTCCAGTCCTTAATGGATTATCATTTTTCGTAATCCTATTAGTTGCCAGTACTTCATAATCTTAGCATATTAATAGTGTCTTTGTTTTATTCTGCTGTCTGAATTAATTAACTCTTGTCCTCCTGAACCCGGATATATCCTGCATTTGCAAACAGTGTAGATCCAGATCACTTGGCTTCTGAAGAAGTCAGCTGATCTGGATCTGCACTGTTGGCCATTCAGTATGTGAATTTATAGCAACAATCCAAATCAAGTAATCTCATTGGCTGAAAATTAAAAGTGGGCATGGCATCTTAAATTATTCAGCATAACAAGGGTTTAAGAGAATTTAAACATCAATATATTTAGTCACTATGGACTGGAGCCAGTCTAAGGACATGCCTACAATGAACACACCTTAACTTGAAGACACTTCCTAACTCGACTACACATACATAATCACAATAATTCGACCCGCCAAATACTTAACTGATTAAAAGAGTTAATAAAAGGGTTTTATCCTTAATAAGAGCAGCGTTGAAACTATAAGGGTCATAAATTAAGATAATTGTATTGTCTGATGGTCATAAATTAATTTGCTTAAAGGTCACACGGTGCTACTGGCGTACGACTTATTGCAATGTTTTATACTGTACTCGGGGGTGGGTATGTAATATTTCATATTTCTTCCTATTGCACGACCCGCAGAAAAGTCGACGATTTGACCGAATGAAAGGTTGGTCTTCGAAGAGAGCCCTGAAATCACCTTGTGAGCCCATCTGTCCGTCTGTCCGTCCGTGATCAGTTCGCAAAAATAGCCATAGCGTTTAAACCGCTGGAAATATTTTAACAATTGTTTGGCATAACATCACGAAAACACGCCTATATAATTTTGACTCCCTTGAACCCCAGTTTTATACAGTAAAACTGGGATTTACAGGGGTACAAATTAGTTCACTTATTTCTGCTCACACATAGATTGTTGGTACTCGTTAGAACCGCCTCACCGAGGCGGTTCTAACGAATACCCATAATCTATGTTTTGAACAGAAATATGATATCAGAATTTTTTATCTGGAAATTTTCATTTTTTTTGGTGGTAAAATTTTCAGTATATTTGAATAGGCGTGTTTTCGTAATGATGGTAGATACCGACAACATCTAGCCAATGAGCTTGCCCAATGTTAGTTTTACTTGACTTAAGCAGAGGCCAAAATCTGAAAAAAGGAGAAGAAAATGGCCATAATCCATTAAAGACTGAATAAACTCTTCCACCCTATATATTGTAAGAGTCCATTTTCGATTTTATGTATTTCAGACTATATGATGTAGATATTCCTAAAGAAAAAATGGTTGAACTATTTGCAAATAGTGGGGACCCCTGCACTGTTTGCCAAGGACCCGTTTAGGGGTCTCCAGTCTTCAATGGTTTAATTAAAATCGTACGACAAATAAGATAGTTGTCGGTATTTGAAAGCTGCAAATTTGTTCTTATGGGAGCCGCCATTTAGATTTATGGCGTCATAAAGCCTTGATCAAATATGGGAAACATAAATGAATAATATTTGCAACACTATTTTACTTCTGTATTTGTGTAGATAGCTTCTTCTGTAGATATACAATGAATATGCTTTAAAACCAAATCATCTATTTAATATTTCCAATTGTTCAGAATCTCGTCAAATATCCAAAATGGCGACACTACTGACAAAAAATTTGTAATCTTTAAACATCTTGAACTTTTTTACATTTTTAAATGTTAAGAACCTCGTCAAATATCCAAAATGCTATTGACAAAAAATTGTAATCTTTAAACCTCTAGAAGTTTTTGTTTTAATTTTGATCCCAATCTGAAAATGCAGTTTTTCAAGATGTTTTATTTCAGATGTGGTTTTTGACAAGCTTGCTTTTTTCCCTTTAAAATGTATACGAGACCTACAACGTAATGGTAAGCGGTCAGCGAATATCCTGATTTGACTTTTTGCTGTCCTCATACGAAATTGTCAGTCAACATTGAATAATTGAATCGCAAACAGCCTATATAAGGATCGACACTGTTTGCATTGCTGTCTGTTCCTGTACCCTGGGCTGAAACGGTTAAATGATAAAGTTTTGACTGGAGAAAAGGAACTTGAAATATTTTACTTAATATCATGTTGATTTCAATTTTATCAGCTAATAACACTAAACTAATACAGTAGAACTTCAATGGCTCGAACCCCGATGGCTCCTTTAGCATGGATGATTCGAACACGTTCTTGAGTCCGCAGAGATTTCCTCCAAATTCGATATACGGATAATTTAGGGAGATTTTCTTCTTTTATCTTGTAAATGTATGCTGTGTGTACTTATTAGAATCGCCTCTACCTCTATGAGGCGATTCTAATGAGTACACACAACACACATTTAAAATACAGAAAAGATACCCCACAATTATCTCCATTGTGCCTCCTGGTGTGGCACTAATAGTAACCTCCCGAGGCTCGAACTACCGCTGACTCGAACAAATTATCATGGTCCCAAAGGGGTTCGAGCCATTGAAGTTTGACTGTAATACTAAATTGTGGTAGAAATAGTCCCAAATATGGCATGTATGCTTTATTAATTAGTAACTATTAAACCGCTTAGCAAACTTTGCTACAGACAACATTCTATAAATGTCGACTTATTTTCTATGAAAAATAAGAATAATAAAGTGTCGTCTACTGCATTTGTGATTTGCGCTATAAGGTTTTAACATAATGTATCTTGATTAACAACTATCAAAAAAAGAAACCGTGCTTAACTGAAAACACGCTCATACATTCCAAGGAGATTTATGTAGTATAAAAACGCACCGAACAAAAGATATATATTTGGCGCGTGTGCGAACCCACATAAACCTGCGTGTCGGCACAATCTGATCATTAGCTTATGGTATGGTACTGTCGGATGCACGGACAGAAGTCATGCTGACATGAAACAGAAAATGGAAACAACTGGTATATGACTTAACCCTTGTCATGCTGAATAAATTAAGATGCCACTCCCACTTCTAATTCCCAGCCAATCAGATTACTTTATCCGTTTTTTATATATATATATAGAAATTCACATATCAAATGACAAACAGTGCAGATCCAGATCAGTTGGCTTCTTCAGAAGCCAACTGATCTGGATCTACACTATTTGCTAAGACAGGGCATGTCGTGTTTAGCAAGAGAAATGTTAATGATTCCAACTAAACATTCAGGCATACAATTATTTAGGGCAATTTGATTTGCCGAGAGTAATTTGGAAACGGGATTTTTACTCCAATAATTCCACTGAGCAGGAATACCGGAACTATTTTCTTCGCAAATATCTCAAAATAGCTATTTTACCCATATTTTCGACGTAAATATGACCTGGTTGGAACAATAACAATCGGATTTCATTTTCGTGGATTATATCGCTGTGTAAATAGCGGCGAACCACTCAAAAACTTAACTTTCGGGCTTTATCCAGTGTGTGAGTAATTGCCGGCGTTCACAAATTTGATAAAATCCTCAAAAATGAATTCATTGCAATAAAATATATTAACGTCTGCACCGAAAATTCCGAATACATTTCACAAAATAATTCCTGATCCAGAAACGTCTTAACTGGAATGTCTCATAAATTACACTGCATACTTAATTTGTAAATAACACTTAAACTATAGTTGTCTAAAAAGATTTCAATTAATGCAGTAATAAAACCAGATTTGCAAAAAATAAGAACCAGAAAGCAATTATTAAATAAGCCCTTTTTATATATACAGCCAACTAAACTCTCTTTTAGTTCTACGTTTCCGTACATATCAGAAATATTTCACATCACGAAAACATGCCTATATAATTTTGACCCCTTTAAACCCCAAATTTATATAGTAAAACTGGTGTTTACTGGCGTAGACATTATTTTTCCTATTTCTGGTCATAAACATAGATCGCGGCGAGGCGGTCCTAACGAGTACCCACAATCTATGTTTTGAGCAGAAATATGAAAAATATCAGTTGTTTTTTTTTTTATCTGAAAATTTTCAAGTTTTTGAGGTGAAATTTTCAGTATATTTGAATAGGCATGTTTTCGTAATGAGCTGCAACGTCAGAACACGTACCTTCTGACATGTGCGCCCCACAAGGGATTAAATCAGCCGGCGCGACCACGCAATCTGATCAGTGTCCTCGTTGTCCGCTTGAAGAAACTTTGCGACCTTGGCTATTCAAAATGCGCCCAGTGAAGATTCTGATCAGACTGCGCGAATGCGCAGTCTGATCTGAATATTCGTTGGGCGCACATGTCCAAAGGTACGTTTTCTGACTTTGCGACGCATTTTTCCTGTTTTATATTGAACGCCAAAAAGTATACTAGCGGGTATAAAAAAAAAAAAAAAAAAAGAGAAAAAACGCCAATTTTTCTTTTGGAGTTAAAATAATAGAAATACTGAAATGATTTCGAGCAACGTTTTGACATATGTGTACTTTGAAATATTTTGACCGATTTTTAATGAAAAACTTTAATCCTCTACGACTCGGCGTGTCCACAGTAACACTTTAATTCAATTCCTCAATAATAAAAAAAAAAGTTATGACACCAAAACTGAGCTTGCTTTTTTTTTTAATTTCCGCTAGTACATATTAGATTGTTTGATATCAAATTAAGTAACGTCAACGACAACGCTTTGTCATTTAGAATTACGTTTCCGTTCATATTCGGAATATTTTATTTTCCTTTTCTAAGAGATGCACATAGCTGACTGCAAAAAAAAAAAAAAAAAAAAAAAAAAAAAAAAAAAAAAATGATCAACGAATCCAATTTGATTGAATTTTTAAACTACTACTAAAATTAAAATATCGACAAAGACAATACGTCGGAAAAACACGGTTCTAATGTTTCCTTGAATTTAGATGCAGAAGACGCGATCTACTCAGGTATTGTTGTTTAATTAAGATTTAATAAAACCTAAAATTGATTGATACGGACTCCGAATTGTCTATTCAGTTTGTTCTGTTGGCTGCGGGTGTGATCTATAATGCGTGTACTAATATGTATAAAATTAAAAAGATACTCTGGAACATTTAAAATACCTTTTAATTTTCTTTTACAGCAAACGGTTTCATCAGTGAATTTCAAGCTTGCAAATTCTAAAATTCAATGATGAAGCAGGATGGATAAAAGATTTGACACCTTTCACACAAGAAGCCGTTAAGCATAGAAGTGATGGGGTGTGCCAGGTCGTGTTTTTAATACAGTCGAACCTCAATAACTCGAATAACTTTGGAGCCATGTAAATTTGTTCTAGTCATGGGTAGTTCAAGCCACTGAGAGATAATCATTGCGCCAGGTTAGGAGACAAGCGGGACTAATATATGGCTGCCTTTACGATTTTTTTTTTATAAAATAATGGTATGTTGAGTTTACCCATAAGAATCGCCTCATCGAGGCGATTCTATTTAGTACATAGAACATACATTTCCATGATAAAACATGAAAAATTCCCAAAATATCCATAAATATTTGTTTTCTCGAGCAGTCGGAAGAATTTCCTAGGGACTCAAAAATGAGTTCGAATTAGCCACGGTAAACGAGCCACCTGGGTTCGGCCTTCTGAGGTTCGATTGTACTTGGGTTTCCGACTGGCTGATTGGTTGATTGATTGTTTGATTGACTGTTTGATTGATTGATTGATTGATTAATTGATTGACTGACTGACTGATTGGCTGACTGGTTGGTTGATTGATTGATTGATTGATTGATTGATTGATTGGATGGATGGATGTTGTGTCATTGTATTTTTGGTTTACAGATCAGGTTGTACTGATTAATTATTTGTCTGATTATTGACTGGCTGATCATTTTATCTTAATTATTGACTGAATGAATGCAAGACCTATATCAATTGGTTGTTTTGTTTTAATTTGTGTCTTGGTTGAACCGACTGATTATTCATCTGATTGATTGTTTAATTGATCGATCGACTGGTTGAATCATGAAATTAAATTCTGATTAATATATTTATTGGTTTCACAGGACGACTCTCGGATTCTGTCGGACAGATCGAGTGCATGTTTGGAACAATAACCAACTCATATTTTATTTTATTTTTGTTTTATTGTTTTAATTTTTATTGGTTCCTGTACTTGAGTGTTGATTGAGTTGTATTTTTTGACTGTTTTCAGCTGTTCAGGGCAACATACCGATTGGCTCAAGAATAGACCGATTGATAACTTGATTGAGATATGTGAACATCGTAGGAAGAAACATACCTATATAATGTTTACGCCCCACCCCCTTAAACCCCACTTTCATAGAGTAAAACTGGGGTATTCAGGGGTATACATTATTTGTCTTATTTCTGTTCAAAACATAGAATGTGGGTACTCATTAGAACAGCCTCAGCGAGGCAGTTCTAACGAGTACCCCGATCTATGTTTTGAGCAGAAATATGAAAAATATCTGATTTTTTTTTTCGTCTGAAAACTTTCAGTTTTTGGTGGTGAAATGTTAAATATATTTGAATAGGCGTGTTTTAGCAATGGAAACGACATTATACTATATTACACAGACCCTCGTCTACTGGCATAATAATCTGATAAATTAATTGTGTGTTTCTTGATACGCTTCTAATATCAAAGGAATAGCAGAAAAAAAGTTAACTATTAATACTCCGATGACTGCCTACAACAAATCATTTGTATTTTGTCTAGAAAATAGGACTTGACATTTCATGCAAATCGTCTCCTAGGAACATGTTATACATTGTACATTTAAGATCTCTTATCAATGATCGTTATGTAAGAAAAGAAGTCAATGTCGAACCTCTACCAGAATTCCAATCTGGTTCTTGCAATGAGAAACAGTAAGCTAAGAAATGGGAAACACATGGATATCAGCTACGGAAGATAAAGCCAGACGTCCGACGAAACAGCCGACTTAAATGTTGTCTGACTGGACAGCCGACTAAAACGTTATCGACTGAACAGCCGACTAAAACGTTGTCCGACCAAACATCCGACTTAAATGTTTTATCATATGACATTGCTATTAATCAGTGGATAACATCATGTCATAAAACTCGTATGACCACACGTTACATACTCGTAACACTTTGGCGGGAACAAGTAACTTCATGACAACGTCCATGTCAACCATGCATTTTCTGTTGAACAATCGTCAACTTTAAAGGCAATAAAATCCAATTTAAAATGGTCATATCATCACGAAAACACACCTATATAATTTTGACCCCCATTAAACCCCACTTTTATATAGTAAAACTGGGGTTTACAGGGGTATACATTATTTTTCTTATTTCTGCTCAAAATTATGGGTACTCGTTAGAACCGCCTCGCCGAGGCGGTTCTAACGAGTACCCACAATCTACGGTTTGAGCAGAAATATGAAAAATTTCAGAGGTTTTTATCTGAAAATTTTCAGTTTTTGGAGGTTAAATTTTCTACATATATGAATAGGCGTGTTTTCGTAATGTGACAATGAGAATCTTACACTAGTGGTCATTTCATATGAAATTTATGAAACTCACCGAAGGCTCGTTTTATACAGTTCATATGAAATGATTACTCGTGTAAGATCCTCTATATCCGACGACACCCTGCGGAATAACACGTAGCTAGCAATAATACCTACGTAACATGCAAATTAGCCGCAACGTCAGAAACGTACCTTCTGAAATGTGTGTTCAAAAATACGCAAATCAGCCTGCGCATACGCGCAGTCTGATCAGCGTCTTCCATGTCCGCATGAAGAAAAATTACATCCAATGCCTATTCAAACTGCGCCCAGCGAAGATTCTGACCAAACTGCGCGAATGCGCAGTTTGATCTGAATCTTCGCTGGGCGCACACGTCCATAGGTACGTTTTCTGACGTTGCGGTTCAAATGGTCACGTCATTATGCACATATTGTGATTATACTACAATATAACCATAAACGTAGAGCTCATTATGCACATAACGCATATGCGTACTATGAGTAACACGTGTAAGTAAAATATTTACAATGAGGAGGCATCAGCTAACATAAAATATTTGCTTTTAGCAGCCCCTGTTTTGGGAGCAATTCTTTATTTTAAGAGTAGCCCCTATTTTAGATGCGATATTAGGGAGAATCGTTCAAGAATTTTCCAACATAGTTCCGTTCGTTTACATAATATAGATGGCTACAATATACAACAAATAATACTTTAAGTACACTATCTTAAAATCAAATCGGTTTCTGAAGAGTAATACTTGATATGTAATAGGCAATGTGCGATAAAATGATTAACTTACCCCTAAGATCGCGGCCATCTTTAATAAGGTTAATTACGTCACATAATCCGGTAAATCGCAGACCTTATAACCTGTTACTGATTCTGATCTACTAGGATTAACACTTAAAAGCCACACAAACCTCCCTCATACATAATGGCAAACAAACTTGTTTATTTTGTCACGCTAGGCGTACCGTCCATAATAGTTTAACAGAAGGAGGGCTTTCAAAAAGCGCTAACTTGATTGATCGAAATAATTACATGTTCACTAGAGGAGTTCCGCAAAGCTGTAAACCAATCATAGGCGGGATTGGGCGTTTCTGTGGGATGGTTGATATTGAAAACGAGACAGCAGCACCGCAGCAAATTGAAAAGGTTATCTTATCTTGATCTTTCTGGTGTTAAATGTTAAGATTGAGCGTTTTCTCGGTATTTAATTAATCCGTGCGCTATGCGAGCTATCAAAACCGATCCTATCATGCTATAATAATTTGCTAACTGTTTGATAATAATGTGATATTACTAATAAGAAATATCAATCTTTCTACATATTTTCTTACTTTATTTGATGGCGATATTTTACCATTTTTTCGACATCTATGCAAAATGTATACTTATTCAAATGTAAGTTACTTTAGTTGCAACTGCACTCTAGCATATCAGGGAATTGCCTCGGCCAGGCATTAACACTAAGCACATACGTGCCAAAGTAACAAAGTATACACAAGGGGTATGATTTCTAGTTTTAGGATTGGAAAACGGAAAATATATTGTACAACCCTTCAAAACTCTCGTGGCTCAAAGATCTAATAAAGTCCTGGTATTTCTTAAATAAACTTCTAATAGAATAACAATAATAGATACCCTATAACCCTTAGTACGCTTATGGCAAAATTTGCAGACAATAAATGATAAATATTTTTATTATTTTCCAAAGACAATAAAATACGTTTTGTAGAAATGCTAGTCCTATTTTTTTCTCTCGAAAAACAACGAAAAATATTTACAATATAATTTGCTAATATTTACACGTAGCTTATAAAGGGTTAAATATAAGACCCTCTTTTCAAAAATCTTTAGAAATAAACAAATCTATGTTGAAACCCGAGTCTGCAAATGATAACGTTTGTAAAAAACCCAGAATGGTCAGCAAACAAATGTATAGACAAGGTCACTGTAAAACAAAATGTCATATGCGACGTGCAAAGCATCATACCAGCAATCGCATCATGGCAATCACGAAAGAAGCTTACGTAGTGTTTAGATTGTAAAACTCAAATATTCGCTGCAAAGTTTGAGCGAACAGCGAAGAAACTAAAAAGCAAGCAATAATGCACAAGCTGTTTTGGTATTCATTATTCGGATACGGATTGACGCGCGTTTGATTAGTGAATCTCTCAATTATATTTTGGGCACAAATATTCACTATTTGAATGAGGTATAGATACAAAACACAAAGGATACAATACGTCGTAATGTATGTTTGGTTAGTTTTTTTTAAAATTCCGAAGCGATTAATCCTATTTTGTTTGAATCATTTCAATTTGAATCTCTAGAATAACCCATCACGAAAACATGCCTATATAATTTTGACCCCTTCAACCCCACTTTTATATAGTAAAACTGGGGTTTACAGGGGTATACATTATTTTTCTTATTTTGCTAAATAACATAGATTGTGGGTACTCGTTAGAACCGCCTCGCCGAGGCGGTTCTAACGAATACCCACAATCGATGTTTTGAGCTGAAATACGAAAAATATCGGAGTTTTTATCTGAAATTTTTTTGAGCTTTTGGAGGTGAAAACTTCTATATATTTGAATAGGCATGTTTTCGTAATACGGTATTTAAAATACTGCAGCCAATATAGGGACCAAACATGGTTTTTCATGCATTAACATTCGCCACGTCCCGTGGGAGGTGTTGAAAACCGAGGCCGAAGGCCGCGGTTTTCAACACCTCCCAAGGGACCTGACGAATGTTAATGCATTGAAAAACCATGTTCGATTGCTATTATTGCATAAAAACTGAAAACATTTGCTACATTTCGCGTTATTTCTTGCACTATTTTGTTTCGCCTTTTCACCAATGTCGCGCGAACGCTATTTCCACGGACTACGCTCGTTGTGGGGCAGGGCAGTACACATCTCGTGACGGCAGCAATTCTGTGGCCCCGGTATGAGCATATTGAAAGTTGCGTAGCCGTGCATTAACAGCGCGTGAATTGCCTTTTTAATACACGGCTTTTCGCCGGTTAAATTCACGGCTGTTGATAATGTGCGGCACTGCGTTTCATGCAATAATTTCTGTTTCATGAGGATAGTTACTCCATACTCCAACGTCAATGTAGCATCTGGATCATTTAGATATTTAGAATTGATATAAAACTAATTTCAAATGCTATCCTACGTTGAGTTTTGCTACCAGTTTGGCGTTAATGGAAATATACATATTGTAAGGTTTCGCGATTTGAGATGTTTGGATAAGGCTGTTTGCTTGCTATCAACGAATCTGATGCTCGATAGAATATCTGTAGACTTTCTGAATATACAACTCTTGAGGGTTGTCCAGCTTTGCGAGGAGTTGACTGATACAATATGCATTAGTACCAATCTGTATTGATTCTCATTCAATGGACTTTTGGACTTGGATTTGTTTTTACTTTACACACTGGTTACTTTATTTGCACGCGGTTTCACCAGTTTGACTAACAGAATAATATCTCCCTATCAATTAATTTATTTATTTATTGAGAATGATGCAAACTGACAGATTTTCGTGTCAATTCATCTTTATGGAGTAACTGAAGATGCAATATTGGAAAGTGTCCTGTGATATGTAAATGTCACATTGCAAAGACCAAAACGAACACCGATGAATTCATAAAATGGAAAAAATAGTATAAAAGATAATCAGGAAGAGCCACAACCACAGGACATAGTATACCAATGTCACCAACAGGAAGAGCCACAATCACAGAACATAGTAAACCAATGTCACCAAGAGAAAGAGCCACAATCACAGAACATAGTCTACCAATGTCACCAATAGAAAGAGCCACAATCACAGAACATAGTCTACAAATATCACCAAGAGAAAGCGCCACAATCACAGAACATAATCTATCAATGTCACCAAGAGGAAGAGCCACAATCACAGAACATAGTCAATCAATGTCACCAAGAGAAAGAGCCACAATCACAGAACATAGTCTACTAAATGTCACCAAGAGAAAGAGCCACAATCACAGAAAATAGTCTACCAATGACACCAAGAGAAAGAGCCACAATCACATAACATAGTCTATGAATGTCACTAAGAGAAAGAGCTACAATCACAGAACATAGTCTATCAATGTCACCAAGAGAAAGAGCTACAATCACACAACATAGTCTATCAATGTCACCAAGAGAAAGAGCCACAATCACAGAACATAGCCTATCACTGTCACCAAGAGAAAGAGCCACAATCACAGAACATAGTCTATCAATGTCACCAAGAGAAAGAAAAAAAAAATAGAACTTAGTGTACCAATGTCACCAAGAGAAAGAGCCGTAATCACAGAATATAGTCTACCAATGTCACCAAGAGAAAGAGAACTACAATCACAGAACATAATCTACCAATGTCACCAACAGAAAGAGTAAACAAGCCATGATACTTATACGTCTGTCATTACAGCAATACGAAAAATAGCCACCTATTCAAAAGGAAAGGGAATCCTCAAGTCTGTGACAATCATCGAAGCATCTCTTTATTGTACATTGCTGGGAAGATCCTTGCCATGGTCCTACTGAATCGATTGAATGAACACCTTGAACAGTCTGAGCTTCTACCAGAAAGCCAGTGTGGATTCAGGAAAGACAGAGGAACAATAGACATGATCTTTACAGCACAACAGCTTAAAGAAATATGCTGTCCTGCCAAATTCATAGCAATGGTGCAGCAGTTCCATGATGGAATATTTGCAAGGGTCCAAAATGATGGCGAGTTTTCTGATCCATTCCCTGTGACAAATGGAGTTAAGCAAGGCTGTGTACTAGCTTCAACACTGTTCAGCGTGATATTTTCTGCCATGCTCACAGATGCTTTCCAGGATGGTGACAATGATATACCTATTAGGTATCACTTTGATGGAAAACTTTTCAACCTAAGAAGGCTGCAAGCTAAATCCAAGGTGCAGACAGAGGTGCTAGATGAGTTCCTCTTTGCTGATGACATGGCAAAGGGTGCTCCATCAGAAGAGAAAATGCAAAAAATTAGTGGATCAAGTATCTGATTAATGTGACAGCTATGGTCTCACAATCAACATCAAAAAGACTGAGGTAGTATATCAGCCAGCACCTGGATAGCCTTACAAGGAGCCTATCATCACAGGGAACGGTCAAAGACTGCAAGTGGTAGTCAAGTTCACCTACCTTGGAAGCACATTGTCTAGAATTGGGCACATTGATGATGAAGTCACTGCCAGGATTGCCAAAGCCAGTGCAGCATTTGGCCGGCTATGTGGAAGTATTTGGGACCAAAGTGGAATCAGACGACACAAAGCTGAAAGTATACAGATCGATGGTGCTACCAACACTATTATACACATGCGAAACATGGACAGTTTACCAACGGCATGCCAAAAGACTGAACCAATTCCATACAAGCTGTCTTAAAAAACCTCTAAAGATCAAGTGGCAAGACAGGATTCCAGACACAGAAGTCCTGAAAAGGACAGGCATGCAGAGTGTATATACTCTTCTGAAATTGGCACAGTTAAGATAGACAGGCCATGTTATCAGATTGCCTGATGAACGTTTGTCAAAGAAAATCCTGTATGGAGAACTACGTTGGAAAACGCTCCAATGGTGGTCAGAAGACGCGATACAAGGACACCCTCAAAAAAAGGTAAGAGAAAAGTCCAGGGAGTGCCACAATCACAAACCGCAGTCCTTCCCAGACCCCAAGAGGAAGAGAAAACCGACAAATCCAAACAAGCACAAATAGAACAAACGTACGAATAGCACTAAGACTAGCTCTCTTCCCCAAGCGAGGTAATCGCAATACTAAAAGGACTGAAAAACACAAGAACAAAATGACACACGGAAAGACATACAACAAATGTAAACCACCGGGGGGTTTAAAGCACTTTTACAGCCTCCCTTAAAGACTTCAACATACCAAGAGAGTCGAGGGAACAGATTGCACAGAATCGAACAAAATGGCGAGGCCTCATAAGAAGGGGAGCTAGTGAATACGAAGCAAAAAGAATCAGCAAAGCCGAGCAGAAACGTGCACTGCGGAAAGCCAGAGCTAAGGCATCACCAAAAGAGCTTTCTTCCTCAGACCTCTCTGTTCTATTTGCAACAGGCAGTTTAGAGCTAAGATTGGTCTCATCTGCCATCTCAGAACACACAAATAATAACGCATCACACAGTTGATTAGGATTGGTCATTGTCAATAATGATAGATGAACGAAAAATAGCCTATTCAAATATACTGAAAAATTTACCACCAAAAAATGAAAGTTTTTTCAGATAAAAAATCCTGATATTTTTCATATTTCTGCTCAAACCATAGATTGTGGTTACTCGTTAGAATCGCCTCGACGAAGCAGTTCTAACGAGTACCCACAATCTATAGTTTGCGCAGAAATAAAAAAAAAATCATGTATACCCCCTAAACCCCAGTTTTACCATATACAAGTGGGATTTAAGGGGGACAAAATTATATAGGTATGTTTTCGTGATAGATAATGACCAATCCTAATCAAATGCATTAAGTGTCAATGTTTGTGTGTTCTAAGGTGGCTGATGAGACCAATCTTCACTCTAAACTGCCTGTTGCAGACAGAACAAGAGAGGTCGGAGGAAGAAAGCTCTGTTGGTGATGCCTTAGCTCTGGCTTTCCACTGAATACATTTCTGCTCGGCTTCGCCACAATCACAGAACCGGTCGTATTCTCCAGCATCCCTTCTTATGAGGCCTCGCCACTTTGCTCGATCCTGTTCAATCTTTTCCCACAACTCTGTTGGTATGTTGAAATCTTAAAGGAAGGCTTTTAGGGTGTCCTTTAATCACTTACCTGACCACCTAGGAAGCGTTTTATCACGTGCAGTTCTCCATAGAGGATTTTCTTCAGCAAACGTTCATCAATAATTATGGTAACATATGTATCATAAGTGTGTCAATTTCATAAGAGTATGTACACTCTACATCCCTGTCCTTTTCAGGAGTTCTGTGTCTGGAATCCTCTCTTGCCACTTGATTTTTAGGTTTTCTAAAACAGCTTGTATGGAAGTGGTTCAGTCTTTTGGCATGCCGTTGGTAAACTGTCAAAGTTTCACATGCGTATAACAGTTTTGACAGTACCATAGATCTGTAAACTTTCAGCTTTGTGTCAAGCCTGATTCCACTTCAATCCCAAATATCTCCAAGTAGTCGACCAAATGCTGCACTAGCTTTGACAATCCTGGCATTGACTTCATCATCAATGTATACAACTCTAGATAATAGGCATCCAAGGTAGGTGAACTTGTGTACCACTTGCAATCATTGACCTTTCACTGTGATGGTTGACTCCTTGTAAGGATTTGCAGGTGCTGGCTGATATACAACCTCAGTATTTTGATGTTTATTGTGAGATCATAGCTTTCACATAAATCAGATACTTGATTCACACCTATTTGCATCTTCTCTTCTGTTGGAGCACCCTTTGCCATGTCGTCAGTAAATAGGAACTCATCTAACACCTCTGTTTGCACCTAGGATATAGCTTGCAACGTTCCCATCAAAGTGATACCTAATAGGTATTTCATTGTCACCATCCTGGAAAGCATCTGTGAGCATGGCAGAAAACATCATGCTGAACAGTGTTGAAGCTAGTACACAGCCTTACTCAACGTCATTTGTCACAGGGAATGGATCAGAAAATTCGCAATCATTTTGGACCCTTGCAAGCATACTATTGTGGAACTGCCGCACTATTGCTATGAACTTGGCAGGACAGCCAAACTTTGCCATAATGTTCGAAAGTCCCTCACGATTGACTGTGTCGTGCTTTGGTAGGTCGACAAAGGTCATGTTGAGATATTGTTTATGGCATTTCTCTTGAAGCTGTCTTGCTGTGAAGATCATGCCAATTGTTTTTCTGTCCTTCCTGAATCCACATTGGATTTCTGGTAGAATCCCTGACTGTTCAAGGTATTCATTCAATCAGTTCAGTTGGACTCTTGCAAGGATCTTCCCAGCAACTGACAATAAAGAGACGCCCCGATGACTGTCACAGACTTGAAGATTCCCTTTCCGTTTGAATAGGTGAATAATTATTGCATCTCTGAATTTTTTAGTGATGGCTTCTTTTCTCCAGTTAATTTGAAATAACTCTGTCAGATTCTCTGCGACTGGAGGACCTTCTACTTTGTAGATCTCTGCAGGTGTTACATCTGATCGTGAAACATTGCCAGATGACAAGAGTTTTATTGCTTTCACTGTTTCAGACGGCTGGGAACCCATCAAGCAGCGGATTACATTCCACCTGTGGTAGGCTGTTGATAGCTGCATCATTGATAGATGTTGTCCGACTGAGGACAAATCAAAGTGTTCAGCCCATCTTTTCAAGATAGCTTCTTTGTCAGTCAGAAGATTAGTTCCATCTGCACTAAGGAGCGGGGTGGTTCCTGAGCTCTGGGGACCATATACTGTCTTATGTGCATCAAAGAATTTCTTCATATCCTTTCTGCCTGCAAAAGACTGGATTTTATCAGCCATTTGGTCAGCTGGAGTCATGCATGTCCCTGAGCCCAGTCTGGACTGTCTTACCTATGTTTGAATAGGCAGTCTTACTAGATACAAAGCTGGTATCACTGAGGTATGACTTGTGGTTTCGGTGTTTCTCATCAAGGAGTCCCTGGATTTCTTCGTCGTTCTCATCAAACCAGTTTTGATGTTTGCGAGACACAGGTCCTAGAAAACCATTACTGAAGAGCAAACAGTGTCTCTGAAAACTGTCCAGTTCTCATCTAGATCCTCTGAACTGTGTTCCAGTGTATCTAAACGGCTTTAGATATCATTGATGAATGTTTGCCTCTTGCTGTCTTGTTTCAGCTTGGCTTGGAGACATCCAATCTCTTGAACACGTTCTTTCTTGTGTCGCAGTACAGGCTGAATGCGCACATTGAGTTTACTGACAATAAGCATGTGATCTCTCCGACAGTCTGCACCACACATAGTCTTTGTCACTCCAGCATACTGTCTGTCCGTCCTTCTTACTATGGCATAGTCAATGAGATGCCAGTGTTTGGAGCGAGGGTGCATCCATGATGTCTTTTTGCAAGTTGGCAGACGGAAGACTGTGCTCTGCACATTTCCTTAAATTTCCTACTCCATCAGTTCCAGCCACCCCTTCCCAGGTTTAGTGGTCTGTGCCCGCTCTGGCATTGAAGTCCCCGAGGAGGATGAGTTTGTCTTTCAGGGTGTCACAGAAATTACAGAATCCAGATCATTATATAACTTGTCTTTAATCTCATCTGAGATGGTCATTGTGGGTGCATAGGCACTTACAATTGTTGCACGACTCTTGCCAGATAAGGGAAGCCACAGCATCATCAGGCGGTCATTTATGCCTTTTGGAAGGTCTTTGAGCTTGCTGAAAAGATGTGACTTGATGGCGAATCCTACTCCTGCTTCACGCCGCCCTTCCTTCTTGCGTCCACTCCAGAAGAAAGTGTAACCAGCATCAAACTTTTAAAAGCCTTTCCTCTGTAAGGCAAGTCTCGCTCAGAGTTGCAATCTCGACCTTCCATCTGTCAAGTTTTCTACCAACTAAAGCTGTTCGTCGCTGAGGGCTTCCAGAACCAGCACTGTCCATTAGAGTGCGTAATTCTATGCGCCGCTTGTTAAAGGTAGCACCTTTTGTCTCTATTCGACCGCTAAGAGGGATCCCCGCTGATCACGGTTAACCAGCCAGATTTGATGAGGCAGGCACCTTTTCTAGCCCTTACCCATGCTAAGGGGGTGACCTAAAAAGGTCACATGAAACCAAGCCCCTGTGTGCCTGTACGCAACTATAGCTTCCAGTGTTTCCTCACCTGCTGCCTTGCCGCTCACCTATTGCCACACGGCTTTTTGTATGGCTTGCATATGTGTGCTTGCTGTGACTATCTGTTGCTTTCAATTCGATTATAGTGAGGGAGAGGCGCGCAGAGTCAACCTCGCTTTCTCGTCCTGACATAGCTCGATCCAGAGGCAAGACAGCGTCAAGAAACCTGGATGCTAAGCCCGGATGCAGTGGCTTACAGTAAACATACCATAAACCAAAGAATAGCCAAACAACCAGCTCTCTCTTAACCTACTAGTACCTTACAGTATGACGTCAAAGTCGCAGAACTATAAATCATGACGACAGAAACGCGTATTAGCGCCCTTGGTAATTTTCCTACCGACCGGTTCTTCTGTTGCAGTTCTTCTTTGTTTGTGTGTGTGGTTTCATGTGTGGCGTTTGTGGTTGACTTTAACTGTTCCGCATCTCTCCTTCTTTTGGTGCCTCGGGAGGTTTGTCCGTGATTGTGGCATTTCCTGGGTATAGTGAACCCTCTTTACAACGAGAGCATTCGTTCCAAAACAATGTACTTAATGGGCAGATTGATACGTAATAAATGGCTTGTTAGTTTTTATTTCCTCATAGAACATATGTTTTGGATATCTGTTAGAATCGCCTCAGTGAGGCGATTCTAACAAATGTGCAAAACATATGTTTCTTTAAGTATTAAATACAATATTCTTGCATAATTTGAAACTAATTGTTACCTCTTAGGCGAAGGTTTCGTGACAGTCAAATTGTTATCATAACGAATTTTGTCGTTGTATCGAGTGTCGTTATCAAGTGGGTTGTCTGTATCTTTTCTGATATTTGTACCTATATATTGGAGCTGGAATAGTGAATAACCATATCACACGGCACATGAATGTCGTACTTCCATGGAGAATGACGTCAAACAACCGTAATTAAATACAAAAAGATGTCAGAATAATTTAGCGCCGTGCTCTTGGAATAGTTTGAGTTAAAAGTCATAACTTAGAAATCTCGATACAGACTGTTCTGTTGAATGTTTTTTACTCATGCAGCATGCTTCGTAATTTGTTGTATTGTTCTCATACAGCGTGCAGCGCTTTGTTGTATTGTTCTAACTCATACAGCGTGATGTGTTCTGTTGCATTCTTCTAACTCATATATGGTATCAGCGAAGTGCGCTGAATTAGAACGCTGTAATAGAGCGAACTCATATATGGTACATATATGGATATACATTTATTCTGATCCCTCTTCTATTACAAGGGTCGTTCCTGTCCAGTTACATTCATTGAGTTCGACGGCTATATCGATGCGCATTGTTTTGCCACGCAATCATTGGAACATACAGTTAGAAACCACCATCAGCATCATCATCATCATCATCATCATCATCACAGCCGACTCTTTGCTGCTTAAGCTAGTTCAAAACTCCGTGAAAATTGTTTTGACCACTTTGAATAAGGGTCCACTCTTTTAAGAAAGAAGTTGCTCCCCTCGGACTGAGATAAACAGCCTCTATGCAAGTCCAAAAACTAATTTTCTTTTATTTTTACATCTGAACCTACGGTGAAAATTTGGTATCAGTAAAATCGATTTAAGATGGCGGAAATCCACCAAGCGTATCAAGTACTCTTTCAGATTGTGATGCGTAACGCGAAAAGGGCCCTTATGCAATTTGCTTACAACGCAGGCGCAGACAAGCCTGCGAATTCACGCGGGCTGATCAGGGCTAGCGTTGTCCGTTTAAAGGATCAATGGATACTGTAGTATATTTAAACGAACAGAGAATGTCCAGATGAGGCCGCACGGATATACAGGCTGATCTGGACTGTTGCTGTTCGCATATGAAATAAGGGTCTTTTTCATATGACGCAACGAATGTCCATGGTAGCTTACACGTCCGAATATTCTAACCAAGCCTTTTGGTACGCGCTTACTGAATCAAATGATACTGTGGAACATATCGACGATCAGAGAAGATTATTATGAGAATGTACAAATGCGCATGTTGTTCACGGTCGTCGCTGTTCGCTTATATTTTAAGAATGGTTTTAAAACGTAGGGCATAATATGCCATATGTAATTATATCATTAACAATATATCAATTTTAACGTTAATAAAAGTGGACATGTTCTATACTTAAGCAATTTGAACCATTAAAGGGAGGGTTACTACCTAGTTTAAGTAAACACAATCAATTTTATTCAACAATAATACTCATATTTTTTAGTTTATAGGAACACCTGTAAAGTGTACAAATGAAAGCATCAATTTCTATGAATTTCTATCTAACAATGATGAAATAATGTAAGGTCTACGAACTATGAGTGTTACAGGGTGAACATCGGTGCAGATTAATTTACTTTACCCAAGAAATATATTTTTTTAGTTTATTATCTAGATGTTCGCATATTTAACTTATCATAAAGCAAAGACGCGTACTATAAGAACATACCAGTTGCAATTACTCGTAAAATAATAATAAATGAACTTATAATCAAAAATAAATATTGCTTAAATCAAGTCACTCGTAATCTTGATTGTGTGTGTGTGTGTGTGTGTGTGTGTTGTGTGTGTGTGTGTGTGTCTCTCTCTCTCTCTCTCTCTCTCTCTCTCTCTCTCTCTCTGTGTGTGTGTGTGTGTGTGTGTTCTGCCTTCAGATCGCCATTGAGTTCTTTGCTTTGTTTCGTCACAGTGGTTTTGATTATATGTATTTCGCTTTGATGTTCACCGTTCAAGTAGATGGCATGATAATTGAGGCTAGGATTTTACGAGAGTAAAACTGGTTTAGCCCCTCCCCCACCCCCTCACTCACCCCCGTACTTTTCCTACTTATCGCCCAAGGCGTTTCTTCCGTTGAGGTCCTTCTTTGTTTGTGAGTCTGTGGTGTTATACGTAGCGTTTGATCTGTCCTTATTTGTTACTCAGCTCTTCTTTTTTGACTCCTTTGAGAGCTGTGCTTCGTGATTGTTGATTCTCCGTGGTTATTGTGTGGGGAGAGGGGGGGGGGCAGGGGGTTTTGGGGAGTGGGTGTTCAATTACAATTTTCTATATTAGAAAAGAGACCATCAGTGTTTGCTAACTTAAAGATAAAAACATTTGTATGACATTCTTACATTCAGAGAGACGGCCTGTGTAGATAAACATTCCAGCTCCTTCTCTACGTACGTATCGCAAGACAGATGAACAAAGTTTATACCCATAAAGTGGTAAAACATTGTTTGTTATAGTTGTCAGAAAAGAGCTCCTGAACCGAACCTCAATACGAGAACCTACTACGGAATGACCTTTTGAGAGCAATGAGCACACCACAAAATTGAATAAAGCGAGTTTTCGTGGCCGAGAACTTCGAGAATTAATATGACCCTCATATTCATTCTCGAAATTCTCGGATCAAGAAAACTTGCTTTATTCGGTTTTGTGGTGTGTTCATCGCTGACAAAGGTCATTCCGAGAATTTCGAGAATTAATATGAGGGTCATTGATGAGGCCTAATAGGCCGCACCAATGACCATCAGATTAATTCTCGAAATTCTCGGAATTCTCGGAATGGGCAAATGATGACAAGGACCAGGAAATATAAACCGCACTATAGTAAAAAAACAGTCTAACGTTCACCGGTCCGCAGCCACCACCTCTAGTAACCTACGTCATATTGATCACGAAATATATTTTCGTCAGTAACTAGTTCTACGGAACCTTGTTGAACTAATTAGGATTTTGTGAAATTAAGAATATTCACTTCACCAAATTCGCAGTCATATGGACTGTCTGTCTTTCGAAAAATCGGGCTACTGAAACGCAGTGGCTGTTCAGACACTTCGACCATCCATGTTGATATTCAGTGACATTAATAATTTCGGCATACTTGGTCGAAGTATTTACAATACAGAATATATGCTGAGTTCGCATTTTCGGTAAAATACAGTTTTAAAACGGGGCATGTTTATTGCACGTAGTATTTTTTCGCTGCATTAAGCACTCTTTGAGATTTTGTCATTCATCCGAATACATGTTACAGTCGGAGATATGTGCATATCACCATGTTGATGACCTTGGACCACACGGCACAACACCAGCTGGGGTGAAGCCAGGTAAAAGATATGTAAATAGCGAAAATCCGCAAAATAATGTATACCACTTCATACCCCTGTTCTCGCTGTATGTTACAGGCTTACCATCACGAAAACATGCCTATATAATGTTGAACCCCTTAAACTCCACTTTTATATATATAGTAAAACTGGGGTTTACAGGGGTATACATTATTTTTCTTATTTCTGCGCAAAACATAGATTGTGGGTACTCGTTAGAACCGCCTCGGCAAGGTGATTCTAACGAGTACCCACAATATACGTTTTAGCAGAAATATGAAAAATATCAGAATTTTTAACTGAAAACTTTCAGGTTTTTTTTTTTTTTTTTTTTTTTTTTTTGTGGTGAAATTTTCAATATATTTAAATAGGCGTGTTTTCGTAATGCAGAGGTTATAAAATACATTTAGTTGGTAGAGTGGCTGTAAAGGGCTGCCGTAATGGTAGATGGTGAGGGAAAACAGGTATGTTGGTGTTTCGGCACTACCAATAGCATTTTCCCTCAACCTTCTCCATATCTCGCTTTCCTCTCATTTGCTAGCTTTTTTGTCCCTTATATCACATTGTTTTGTCTGGGAAACTTACACAAAACGGTTGACGTCATTAAAACTAGAACTCAAAACAAGATAGTGGCAACGTCAGAAAACGTACCATCGGACATGTGCATCTATCACTGTAAAAAAAAAAAAAAAAAAAAAAAAAAAAAAAAAAAAAAAAAAAAATCCCGTAAAATCCTGGCAATGGTTGTCAGCGCATTTACCAAACATTTTACGGGCGCCTGTAGAACTTTTGCAGGAATTACTTCGTAGGATGGGGTAAGGATGGATAAGCTTAAGATATGGCGCGATGGCTCAGATACCTACTATGTCCTACGTTACCTACCTTGCCCTACTCTGCCCTGCCATACGTGGTTATTCCTGTAATCTACAGCCGCCCGTAAAATTTATGGTAAATGCAATGTAAAAAAAAAAAAAAAAATCCCGGTAAATACTGGCTGCTAACGCCTTTACCGTTAATTTTTACGGGTGCCCGTAGGACTTTCACAGAAATTACCTCGTAGGATGGGTTTTTGTTTGTTTGTGGAGGTTTCACGGCCCAGTCAACCCAACAGGGTCATATCGAGCGCGGTCAATTTACCTTACCACACTTGTAAAGGCAAAGGCTTAGTCCTCTAAGCGATCTAGTATTGTGCACATCCTTTCGCCAGAAACTGATAACTGTCCTTCTTAAATCAGCGGAAGGGAGAGAATGACCGTAGAAAAAATATTTCATGATCAAATCTCCATGAAAAATTGTTGCCAACTCGGCGGGGATCGAATCCGCAACCTTCTCATCACCAGTCCAACGCGCATCCAACTGAGCCACCGAGGTCGATAGGGTGGGGGTAAGGGTGTGTAAGCTGAAGATATGGTGCTGATCAGAGCCCTCGTTGCCCGCTGACAGAATCAATAGATATTGTAATATATGTCGACCAACAGAGAATATCCAGATCAGATAGAACGGATACGCACGCTCATCTAGACCTTCGCTGTTCTCATATGGCATAATGGTCTTTTTCTCACGTTGTGCATCATATGCTATTTACCCTAGATATTCATAATAGAAATTTCAAAGGTTGCCTTTAGAAACAAAGAACACATTACAGACAGAAAATGGGAGTCTCGGTTTAATTGAGACTCTTCAGTTATTAAGTTTGCAACACTGCTTACGCCCTTTAATGTATACATGAGCAGAACTCCATGTTTACGCTAAACCTCATATTACAGTTCTAGTTCTAAAATTCTAACAAAAAAAAAAAAAAAATTCTAATAGGTTGCCTTTGGAAACAGAGACCAAACAATAGAACGAAAATCGGAAATTCGGTTTTATTTAGTCTCTTCTTATACATCAATATAGTTTGCGAGGCTGCATACGCCCCTCTAGAACCGGCTTAAGGGGTATTTATTTTTTTAAGTAACAATAACATATTTTTAATCTCCTCTATAGTGAAGTACATGGTGACGTTTCACGACCGCCACACGGTACTAAAGACAAGCTTCAATGAAGTAAAGTAATCAAAGCCCTGAGAGTGTCGATTGGGAGGTTGCCTAGTAAATCTTTTCAGTGTCAAAGGTCATATATAAATTGTAATATCATATTTATAAAGTCCGTTTCGGTACCCGATAGCCCCTTTTCGGTCCTTTTCGGTGGAAAGGGTCCTTATCGATGTGTAGTAGGACCGCGACTCGGGTTACACTTTTGACCCAAAATACAGAGGGTTCGGTTTTCTGGAGTATCCATATTCGTCCGCCGATATTGTACTGAGTATGATTGAAATCTTATTTCTTCAAAGGTTTAAAGTTTTCCTTCGTTTTGTTTATTTATTCACTATTTGTAAGCATCAGAGTGTAAAAGGCTAATATATGTGGATGCATAATTTAGTGTTAGCAGCGTTAGCAGGGAACTATTTGTGGTTATAAGGTTGGTAGTAACAGGAAAACGGGATTGTCAAAATGTGCTATGTTTAATCTGGTAGTGGTTTAGCAACTTCCCGAAATATCTAACAATCGACTGTGCTACATATTGACGTCTCTAAAACAACTGGACGAGAGACAACAGAGTAAACCAGGACCAGATTCCGCCTTCTCCTGTGTCTAATCTGGGTCTACACTGTATGCTTAGACCTATCTGTGCGAATGTGTTGGGTAAATACGGCACTAGCCATACTAGTGTGATTTTTTTCTACGTAGACTAGCTTTGCCCTGTTAGTGTTAATATAATTGCTGGTTTAATGAAGTCAATTATGTTATTTAAGACTTTAATCCTAGCATCACCAGTGTTTTTGTCATCTGTCTACGTAATAACTTGTAATACAAACTTTAAATTAGCGGTTGTTTTTCGATAATAATTGCAATACGCTACCGTGCTACTCTGGGAAAAAAAACATTCAGAGTACTATTTTTGACATTAGACCAGTCTATTGACGCCTATTGCATCAAAACTACACTTCTGACAGAGCTGTGTTTAGATGCTGGACCGGTAACAACAGTACATCTACAAGTATTAGCCTTTAAAACAAAGCTAGCGGGTCGTTTAGCTTCAACAATTGCCTTGGCAACGCTTATGTCACACATGATGGCATATGTATCAAGATTCATTGAACTAATCCTAATGACTATAATTATTTTCGCAGTTTTGTTTCACCCCGAATTGTCAAATTTACCTCTGACGTATACACAAATAAGTGCCAGGGATTTTGTTGACAGTGACTATTATCCTGTGAGTTTTTCAACATTTTGACTAGAGCAGATCACTAGCTGCACGTAATCCTCGTGAGGGGATATTGCAGTATCTAACGAACGAAAGAAAGAAAGTGTTTCACAAGCCTTCCAGTTCTTCCTGACTACACCCTTAGGGTCCAAAATCTAAGTGGTTTACTCCAGGACTGCACGTACCAATTATAAACTGCTGTTTTTATGTTTTGATGAATTCTCGTATTTACTGGAGCATAATTTCATTTTAGGGCGAAACCAGTATTGAAACAAAGGATCTAGTTAATTGTATACCCGAAAGAGGCCATAATTGGACAATAAAATATTCTATTCTCTTCGTTCTCAGATGCACGACTGCTATGTCAACTGTCTTGGCAGTTATTTTCGTTTAAACTGGGTTCGGTATAATTCCCCGTTTGTGATGCGTGATTAGCACAACTCCTATATATGCGGCTCGCCAGGGCGACCCTCAATCAACTGTGGAAAGGCATTGTTTCTGACAAAGCTATATTTTGACGCCTATTGCATCAACACTACATTTCTGATCGTGCTTCTTCTATACGCTGTCCTGACGTGAATGTAAGTAGAGCTTTGTTTGCTAATAACAACCCGATATGCTCAAAATCTGTGTGTTACGTGTAAGTAAAAAAGGTAAGAGAAAACTCCAGGGAGCGCCACAATCACAAACCCAGACACCAAGAGGAAGAGGAAACAGACAAAACCAAACAAGCGCAAATCGAACAAACGTACGAAAAGCACAAAGATTAGCTCTCTCCTCCCCAAGCGAGGTAATCGCAATGCTAAAAGGAAAGAAAAGCACAAAACAATATAACACAAGGCAGACTTAAAACAAATCGCCTCGTAGAAAAAAGCACTTAGCAACAAAGAGTAAGACTAACACCGGGACTACTACATTAGAACGGTCAGTAGAATAAATCACTGCGGGGTTTAAAATACTTTTACAGCCGGCCAACTTCACCCTGGGTCCCGATGCTACTCCTAATACTGAAATACATAAACATTCGGTTCGCATAAAGGCTCCTAACCCGGCCCCATGGCTATGAGTTTTAGTTAAAATGTATCAAAGGTAAAGTACTCCTCCTTGACTATTTTTCTACATGTATTATCTCCCTTATCCATCAGAAACTCTGATCAGCCAAATCAGAGAGAAAGATATTGTAGAGGATAGGATTCTTTTTTATCATTTTCTTGTGAGGTTCTTCGGCAGCCTTTAAAGACGTAAGAGAAATCATTGGCATTGGCACTACAATCGTCCTAATTTTCATGCTGATATCGCATTTGACACTCTCTTTCCATATGTACAGCAGCCATTAGGACTTCATCATATTCGTACCAAGCTGTATCAGCTGCCTGTAACTAAACTTCGCTCTTTGCAGAAGGAAGTGGTGGATACAAAAACATATGTTCAGAATTCTCCTTGTTGCTATCATTTTGGATGTTGATAAGTGTAAGTTGTACAAGTCTGTTCAAACAGTTTTTCCAGAAGAGACTCGTGAAACTTGACTTCAGAAACAAAGGTCTTGACAGCCGTTAACATTAGCAATATCCTGAACCATAAGAAAGTGACTTCAACCATACCATCTTATTTAAAAAAACCAGAGCCCATCCATCATCTCCTACAGTTATTCGTCTTCCATTGCACCTAAAATTTTCAATTACAAAAACATGCTGCAATGGCTAAATACTGAGAACATTACGCGAAACCCCTCAGCGTGTAAAGCCTCGGGGTTCTCCTATAATCCAGCCGGTCACATCATAACAGGAGACCTCAATATAGTCAGGATTAGCAAACTCAGGGACATTATTTCCAAAGGTCCTAAATACAGTGAACCCAGGTCTTTTACTTGGAAACAAAATTCCAAATTATTTTTCGGATTCTGTTGAAGAGTATGCAGAACGCTGGGCCAAGAAAGAGGACGTGGAGGTTGATACCCTGTCTGATTGGGTTAAATCGGTAATGTCCTTGGTAAACAGACGTGTCTCGGTACTCAGCAGCACCATGTCTCGCCGACACGAATCGGTGTTTGATGATCCAGATGTTGTTGCTGAGTTAGCTGAAATCCATGAAATGTTTGTCGTTGTTCCAACCGACAAGGCATCTAACAACTTTGTGTTTGTTTGTAAAACACACTATATAAACTGCTTAATGGAAGAGCTTGGGTATGAGTACCATGACTGGAAACCCTACATATAATCTTACTGCTATGTACAAGGACGAACGTCTACAAAACCACCATTCGGTGATGCTGACATTCGGAATTTCCCTCCCAGAGGAAGGTATGGACCTTCCCAAATTGTACTGGATTCCTAAACTTCACAAGAATCCGTACAAGCAGAGATATATTGCGGGCTCGGCTAAGTGCTCAACCAAGCCTCTTTCTCAGATTCTTACACGGATCCTAACCGCAGTTAAAGAAGGCCTTCAGAAGGATTATGACACTGCATATGCCAGGAGTAGTGTTAATAAGATGTGCATCCTGAAAAACTCCAAGGAGCTTTTAGAAACCTAAAGGAACAATCTCTTCATTCCGTCAACAGTATAAAATCTTTCGATTTCTCTACTCTTTACACAACTATTCCTCATGGTAAATTGAAATCTAAAGTAAAGGAAATTACTGTTTCTTCCTTAAGAATGGTAACCGTCGCTTTCAGTATGTTTTCATTGGCTACAAAGACAGATACTTCGTTAAGGATCACTCTGATGAACCACAAAAATACTCAGACGCAGATGTCAAAAAAAAAAATGCTGGAATATCTAATCGACAATATTTTTGTGGAGTTCGGCGGACGGATATTTCAGCAAACAATCGGTATAAGGATGGGTACTAACTGTGCGCATTTGCTTGCCGACATGTTTATACTCGTATGAGGCGGAGTTTGTACAAAGTCTCCTCAAAGCAGGCAAGAAACACCTTGCACAACAATTCAGTTTCTCCTACAGATATATAGATGATGTATTGTCTCTCTAAAAAAAAATGCAGAGTATTTGGAATTCATTTATCCACGTAAAGGAAACAACGGAGACTACAGCCTCCTCCTCACACTTGGATTATTATCTCTACATTGACAATGGAAAACTTACTACTAGGTTTACGACAAACGGGATGACTTCAATTTCCCATTGTTAACTTTCCATTCCTGAACAGTAATATCCCTTCTGCACCAGCATACGGCGTTTACGTATCACAGTTAATCCATTATGCCAGAGCCTGTTCAAATTATCAGGACTTCACAGAGCGTGGGAAAGTGCTCACTACAAAGTTGTTGAGCCAGGGGTATCAAAAAGCCAAACTGGTACCAACACTTAAGAAGTTCTATGGGAGACATCATGATCTGGTCAATCCCTACAATGTGGCAGTTTCCAGAATTGTTTCTGATGTTTTGCCAATGGCGAGCCATAAGCAGACTTAAAAAATCCCGGACATACGTTTCTATCTACATTTCCTTCGTTCAGACCTATGAACTTTCCGATTCGTCATTTGTTTACGAATTTATGAGTTTGAATTATGGCTTGGGTACCATTACCACAACTACATTTATGCTGATTCAAATATCAGTTAGACAGTTGCCAGTCTAAAAGGCTCCCACCTCAGTCAATGCATCAAAGCGAAAGCATAAAAATCTAATTAATCACTATGATAAATAATGACGAGTACTCGTGGCTAATTCTACTGTGCACCAGAGTAAATGAAAGCCAATAGTTGAACCACGGCGTGCCAAGCCAAAGACATTTCGTCAAGCCACAACCTACTGGTAAAAGTTTTACGAAGAGGCCGTCATTGATTGAGACCTGAACAACCGTCATGCAATTAAAGGGTAAAGCATAGCCATCAAAAATGATTAGGTTGCTAACTAGGCATGCAGTCCAGCCAATTTAGCTTGGAACCAGAGTTGTCCTTCTCAAAGTAGCTAGGATTTCAAACGATACCAAACAAGAATCATCTATAAAATGATAACTGTTGCAGATTAAGTGGAAGGGCATTGTGAAATATGTGACTCTGATCAATACGTATCAGTTTATGTTACAATGTTTGACCTTTAGATGTTTCCTTAGAGTCGAAAACAACACGCGGGAATCACTGATGCATCTACGACTATATTTAGATCGTTATTCTGTTACAATTGTTTCTAGCTTCTACACATAATCGTTACCGTACACATATCTAGAAATGTTGACATGTAAGTACTTGAAAAGAGTCTGAACATTGAAAAGTCCAATGTTCTGAATGGGCATTTGTATGGTTTGATTTTTTTTTTTTTTTTTTTTTTTTTTTTTTTTTTTTTTGTTAACTTCTATTTTACACCAGTGCGCTAACGCTAGGTTTTTATTTCAATAATTACTGCTGACAAGACATAAGCTGTAATAAGTAATATTGGGCCGCGTCACGCGAAAAAGGTGCTTCGAGGGTGCGCAAAAGGCACAGATTCAGAGATTCAGATCCTGCGCAAAGTATCATCCGGACATTCACTCTCCATTGATACATTCTATTGTATCCAATGATTGTGAGTGGACAATGAAGATCCTGATCAGACTGCATAGGCCCAAAGACACATTTTCGCATGGCACGGCCTAATTAACGTCTTAGATGTCAAATTTATTGTTGTAAGTACGTCACTAAGCAAATTATGTTTACACGTGAAACATTCTAACATTTCTGTTTTGTAATAACAGATATTGTAGTTAAAAAAGTTACTTTCGACCTCTCAAACTCTCTCAAGAACGTTTTTTTTTTTTTTTTTTTTTTTTTTTTTGTTTGTTTTTTTTATCTAGATTTACATTAGGACATGCATTTTTAAGGTGAATGGATAAACCTGAACTTTTCTGTTGTCATTTTACAAAGAATGACAATTTCTACAGACAGGAAGTATTTACCCTTGTTATATTCAAAACATTTTCAAAAATATATACTTCTCTGAAAGGAAAAAATCAGTACTTAGGGCAAGGAGGTGCGAAGCGGGTAGCAAGTTTTTTTTCCCTTAAGAGTAAACGCCAATGAGAAGGGATGCCAATATTTCCATATCAGAGGCTAGGGATATATCTTAAATACTTTGACGCCATTTTGTAAAAGGAAATAAGTCTTGCAGACAAGAAGTTGTCTCTTTAATTCCAGAAACACACAACACTGGGGACTACGTTTAAAGGAAGGCTTGTGCGCCCAGAGGGAGCAAAAACTTTCCTTAAAATGTTGCCCAAACGAGAAAGGCAAATGTTTCCATTAACTGTAGCCCAAATGATAAAGGCAAATGGTCTCCTTTAAAAGTAGCCCAAATGAGAAAACCAAGTGATTTCATTTAATAGTAGTCCAAATGAGAAAGCCAAATGTTTTCCTTTAATAGTAGCCTAAATGAGAAAGCTAAATATTTCCTTTAACAGAACCCAAAATGAGAGAGGCAAATGTTTTCTTTTAAGCGAAGTCAAAATGAATAAGGCAATGCTTTCTTTTAACAGTTGCCGAAATGAGAGATGCAAATGATTTTTTAAGCAAGGCCCAAATGAGAAATGCAATCTCTTCATTTAACAATAGCCTGAATAAGAAAGGCACATTCCCCTTTAAAAGTAGCACAAAAGAAGGCGAATGTTTTTCTTTAACAGTAGCCCAAATGATAAAGGCAAATTATTTCCTTAAACAGTTACCAAAATGAGAAAACCATATGCTTTCATTTGCATAGTAGCTCTAATGAGAGAGAGGCAAATAAGTTCTTAAAAGAGAAGCCTAAAAGAGAAAGGCAATGTTTACCTTTAACAGCAGCTCTATTAAGAAAAGCATTTCCTCCTTTAACAGTAGTCCAGATGAGAAAGACAAATGTTTTTCTTCACAGTAGTTCATATGAGAAAGGCAAATGTTTTTCTTTAACTGTAGCCAAATTAGAAAGGCAGATGTTTTCTTTAACAATAGCGCAAAACAGAAAGGAAAATGTTTTCTTTGAATAGTAGCCAATTCTGGAAAGCAAATGTTTTCTATAACCGTTGCCTGAAAAGAGAAAGGTAAATGTTTTCCCTTCATAGTTGCCTAAATGACAGAGGTAAATGTTTTCCTTTAACAGTACCCAAATAAGAAAGACAAATGCTACCCTTTAAAAGTGGCCTCAACAAGAAAGACAAATGTTTCCTTTAATTGTAGGCTAAATAAGGCAAACGTTTTCTTTAACAGTAGCTCAAAGGCGAAAGGTTTCCCTTAACAGTTGCCCAAACGAGTAAGGCAAATGTTTTCCTTTAATTTTAGCCCAGATGAGAAAGGCAAATGTTTCCTTAAACAGTAGACCAAATGAGTAAGGCAAATTTTCCCTTTAATATTCGCCGAAATGAGAAAGGCAAATGTTTTCCTTTTTCAGTAGCTTAAATGTGAAAGGCAAGTGTTTTCCTTATACAGTAGCCAAATTGAGAAAGGCAAATATTTTTCTTTAGTAGTAGCCCATGCTTTTCTTAAATAGAAGCCCAAATACGAAAGGCAAATATATTCCTTTAACGATAGCCTAAATGGGAAAGGCAAATATTTTCCTTTAAAAGTTGCCCACATGAAAAAGGCAAATGTTGTCCTTTAATAGTAACCCAAATGAGCGAGGCAAATGTTTTCCTTAAATAGTAGCCCCAGTGAGAGCTGCAAATGTTTTCCTTTAAATCTAACCCAAAAGAGAAAGGCAAACGTTTTCTGTGAAAAGTAGCCGAAAAAAGTAGCAAATGTTTCCTTTAACAGTAGCCAAAAATGAAAAACGCTTCCTTATACAGTAGCCCAAATGAGAAAGGCAAATGTTTTCCTTTAACGATAGCCCAAATGAGAAAGGCAATGTTTTTCCTCAAATCGTAGCACAAATGGGAAAGGCAATTGTTTCCTTTAACAGTTGCCCACATGAAAAAGGCAAATGCTTTCCTTTAACATTATCCCAAATGAACGAGGCAAATATTTTCTTTTAACAGTAGTCCCAGTGAGAGATGCAAATGTTTTCCTTTAAATCTAAACCAAAATAGAAAAGCAAGCGTTTCCTATGAAAAGTATCGTAAACGGGAAAAGCAAATGTTTCCTTTAACAGTAGCCAAAAATGGAAAATGCTTCCTTTAACAGTAGCCCAAATGAGTAAGGCAATGTTTCCTTAAATCGTAGCCCAAATGAGAAAGGCAAATGATTTTCTTTAATAGTTACCTAAATGAGAAATGCAAATGTTTCCTTTAAAAGTTGTCCAAATGAGAAAAACCAGATGTTTCATTTAACAGTAGCCCAAATGAGAAAGGGAAGTATTTTCCTTTAAAAGCTGCCTAAATGAGAAAAAATATTTTCATTTAATAGTAGCCAAAAGAGAAAGGCAAATGTTGTTCTTAAACAGTTGCCTAAATGAGAAAAGCAAATGTTTTCCATTAATTGTAGCCCAAAAGGGAAAGGCAATTGTTTTCCTTTAATAATAGTTCAAATGATAGAGAAACATGTTTTCCTTTAATTATCACCTAAATAATAAGTGCAAATCTGTTCCTTTATAAGTAGCCAAGTGGAGTAAGGCAAATGTTTTCCTTTAATAGTAGCCGAAATGAGAAAGGCAAATAATTTACTTGAAGAGTTGCCCAAATGAGAAAGGCAAATGGTTTCCTTTTTCAATAGATAAAATGTGAAAGACAAATGTTTTCCTTGTACAGTAGCCAAATTGAGAAGGGCATTTGTATAGTAGCCCAAATAAAAAAAATGTTTTTCCTTTAATAATAGCCCAAATAAGAAAGGCAAATGTTTTCCTCTAATAATAGCCGAAAGGAGAAAGGCAAATATTTTCCTTTTACAGTTGTCCGCATGAGAAAGGTAAATGATTTCTTTTAACATTAGTCAAAATGACTAAGGCAAATGTTTTCCATCAACAGTAACCCCAGTGAGAGTGGCGAATGTTTTTCTTTAAAAGAAGCCTAAATGGGAAAGGCAAATGTTTCCTTTAACAGTAGCCAAAAAAAGTCAAATGCTTCCTTTAACTGTAGCCCAAATGAGAAAGGCAAATGTTTTCCTTTAACGGTATTTCCAAATGTGAAAGGCAATGTTTTCTTAATTCGTAGCCCAAATGAGAAAGCAAATAGTTTTCTTTGACAGTTGCCTAAATAAAAAATGCAAATCGTGTTTCCTTGAGCAGTAGCTCAAATGGGAAAGGCAAATGTTTCCTTAAATAGTAGCTGAAATGAGAAGGCAAATATTTCCTTTAAAAGTAGTCCAAATTAGAAAAGGCAAATGTTTCATTTAATAGTTGCCCAAATGAGAAAGGAAAATGTTTTCATTTAATAGAAGCCAAAAAATGAGAAAGCAAATGCGTTTTCGCTAACAGTAGCCCAAATGAGAAAAGCAAATGTTTTTCATTAATAGTAGCCAAAAAGCGAAAGGTAAATGTTTTTCGTTGATAATAGCCTAAACGAGAAAGCAAAATGTTTTCTTTAAATGTAGCCTAAATAAGAAGGGCAAATGTGTTCCTTTGTAGGTAGCCAAAATGAATAAGGCATACGTTTTCTTTTAAAAGTAGTCCAAATGTTAATCTTTAAACGTTGCTAAAACGAGAAAGGTAAATGCTTTCCTTTAATGATAATCCTAATGAAAAAGGCAAATATTTTCCTTTAATTGTAGCATTAATGAGAAGGGCAAGTGTTTTCCTTTAACAGTAGCCTAAATACGAAAGGCAAATGTTTTCTTTAAACCGTTGCCCAAATAAGAAACAAACGTTAACCTTTTGTAGTAGCCCAAATAAGAAAGGCATATGTTTTTCTTTAATAGTAACCCAAATGAGAATGGCATTTTTTCCCTTTAACAGTAACCCAAATTAGAGGGCAAACATTTTCCTTTATGAGAAAGGCAAATGTTTTCCTTTAAAAGTAACCTAAATAAGAAAGGCAACTGGTTGCTTTTACAGTATCCCAAATAAGGCAAATGTTTCTGTTAAGAGTAGTTCAAATGAGAAAGGCAACTGTTTTCCTTTAACAGTAGCCCAAATTAGGAGGGCAAATTTTTTTTTTTTTTTTTTTTTTTTTTGCCCAACTGAGAAGGGCAAATGTTTTTCTTTAATAGTGGATTAAAAGAGAAAGGCATTTTTTTTCCTTGAACAGTAGCCCAAACGAGAAAAGTAAGTGTATCCTTTAATAGTAGCCCTTATGAGTAAGGCAATGTTTCCTTTAGAAGTAGTCCATATCAGGAAAGGCAAATGTTTACTTAAACATTATCCCAAATCTGAAAAGCAAATGTTGCCCGTTAAAAGTAGCCAAAATGAGAATGGCATTTTTTTTTTTATTTCAAACAGCCCAAATGAGAGAAGCAAAAGTTTTTCATTAATAGAAGCATAAATAAGAAAGGCAAATGTTTTCTTTTAAGAGAGGCCAAAATGAAAAAGGCAAATGTTTTTTTTTTTTTTTTTTTAACAGTTGCGCAAATGAGAAAGGCAAATGTTTTCCTTTAATTATAGCCTAAATTTTAGAGGCAAATGTGTAGCCCGAATGATAGACTGGCTACCGTCTAACTGATATTTGAATCAGCATAAAATGATATATATATATATATATATATATATATATATATATATATATATATATATATATATATATATATATATATATATATATATATATATATATATATATATAACAGTATAACAGTATAACAGTCCTATCCTCTACAATATCTTTCTCTCTTCTGATTTGGCTGATCAGTACAGTTATGAGTTTCTGAAGGGTAAGGGAGATGATACATGCAGAAAAAATAGTCAAAGAGGAGTACTATACCTTTGTTACATTTTAAGTAAAGCCCATAGCTACCCGAATGAGTAAGACATTTTTTTTCCATGAATAGAAGCAAAAATGAGAAAGGCAAATATTTTCTAACAATAGCCCAAATGAGACAGGCAAATGTTTTTCCTTTAACAGTAGCCTATATGCGAAAGGCACATGTTTTCCTTAAACAGTTGCCCAAATTAGAATGGCAAACGTTTACCTTTAGTAGCAGCCAAAATGAGAAAGTCAAATGTTTTCCTTTAACAGTAGCCCAAATGAGAAAGGCAAATATATTCCGTGGTATACATAAGACATTTGTTCAGTCCGCGTAAAGTGTTTCTAACTCATCAGTGCAGCATCTCCGAAAACATAAAAATCAAACGAATACAGAGATTAAACAACGATGAGTACTCGACAGTAAGAAATAACTGAAATGCTGAAGCAAAAGAAAACCAACAGTAGGATTCCGGTGAGCCCGACCAGACCCAGAGCATCAGGCACCAACCGAATTACTTAAAATCTTTAGGTCGATGCCATCATAGAGTCTGAGGCCTGACCCGCCGGCGTGCAACTGAAGAGGGAAGCAAAAGGGTTAACTACCGTGCATGTGACCGTCCGTTATACTACATTTATGTTGTACCCAACCCAATCTTTATTTATCGAAGAATGATGTCTATAACGTTTAGAAAATGTATTGCGGAGTTTATGGTACCGATAACCCTGATTTAGAGGTTTAGCAGTTGATAATTCATTTCGAGTGCTGAAGTAAGTAACATGACTAGACACTCTGGCAAACCGAATTAGCTGCGAAATATAAACACCGTAGGATGATCGACAAGGGAACATTTCCATCCAATTAAGGAAAAATTTGCAATCTCAAAATAAAAATCATCGCGTTTATCCTAAATTTTGCATGTAATAAACCCATCTAAAATAGACAAGTTCAAATCAAAGAAATGGCAACCGTGCAATGTAAAAACTGTGCCATGCAAAAAATCAAAACCTAGGCAAAATTTGAAAACTTTGCCATGCAAATTGCGTGCATTTCGCCAAAATGCAACTAGTTTCGGATTGCTTTGCAGTAGTTTTGTATCATGCAGTATCCAGACTTAATACAATTGACTCTCGTTATCTCGACCTTGCTAATCCCGACACATCGAAGTGAAAATCTGGTTCCTGTTTAAACATGAAAATCTAAGAACAGGTAACAAAATATTGTGGGAAAGAGGAGAAATTGCTCCTAAGGAACAATTTCTCCTCTTTTCCACAATATATATTTTCAATATATCTCTAACCAGGAAACAAATCACACACATTTGTTAAATAAGGTTCTTCGATTTATTGTTTCCTCATTTATGCAAATCTGACATGTCGAGGTACGGATATCTCGAAGTATTTCAGCGAGTCGCTTGGAATTCGGCATAACGAGGGTCGACTATATATACAAAACATTATCTGTATTATCTGTATATCTGTATATCTTTCCGATCGTAGTTTCTTTTTTTTTTTTTTTTTTTTTTTTTCTAAGAAAACCCTAACTAATGGTGCGTTGAACATAGCCGTTTTTTTTTTTTTTTTTTTTTTTTTTTTTTTTTTGTTTTGTATTTTTTTTTCTTTCTTCTGTTGACTAGATACTTTTTATCATACTAGTCTGTTTGTTTAGTATAATAATGCGGTTTGATGAAGAAGTATTTATTTCCATTTTACAAATATTTATTTCCTTAATCTGAGGATTAAAAAATAGTTTATTGAAAAATTATAAAACTCAACTTGTAAAAGTTTCTACATGTATGTATTATGATAACTTTGGTACGATTGTTAAATAGTAGAAGTAATAATAATAATAATAATAATAATAATAACAATAATTATAATAATAATAATAATTATTACTATAATAAAAATAATAATAGTAAAAAAAAAACAAGCAAAAAAAAAAAAAAAAAAAAAAAAAGAAAAAAAGAAAGAAAAAGAAAGAAAAAGAAAAAAAAAATGAACAAACAGTCTCAATGACCCTTTTCTCAAATTGTGGCTCTCAAAAATGCTTTTTATATGTGCTAATATTCGGTACTTTGAAAAGTACCAAATTTACCCTAATAATTCGGAATCCTTCTCACCATACTTGTCCTAACTGTGTACAAGTTCATTCCACTGCCTGATGATGTCTCTAAAATAGCTGGATGAATGGCAAACAGTGTAGACCTAGATCAGACGTCGCTCTGCGGCGTCTGCTGTAGGTCTTCACTGCTTGTTCATGACTGTCCGAATAATTAAGGTAAACACGGTATTCACGTGCGCCCCAGGTTTATTTTGTAACGCTAATTTCGTTAACAGGGGGCGTGTCCTTCCTCTGATGTCATTATTTTAGCATCTGTGTTGGTAATAATGCAGCAAATAGCAAAGCGAATGAAATGAACCGCAACGTGAGAAAACGTACCTTCTGACATGTGCGACCAACGAAGACTCAAATCAGCCTGCGCATTCGCGCAGTCTGATTAGAGTCTTCGTTTTCCGCACGAAGAACCTTTGCATACTTGGCTATCCAAAATGTGCACGGCGAAGATTCTAATTAGACTGTGCGAATGCGAAAGCTGATCTTAATCTTCTCCGGGCGCTCTTTCTGAAAGTACGTTTTCTCACGTTCAGTTCAAATGTGTTTACATTTTCATTCTTAGATTAACAACAGCGATGTTAATTAACATAGACATAAACAGAAAAAAGAACAAAAAAGCATCATCCCACCTCCAGAATATTTTGGCATCATTTAACCTTTAATACTTTCTGCGCAGACTCAGCAGACGACAAACTGGTGAGATGATTTCTTCCTATTTTCCCACAAAATAGGGTTTGGCGTTTCAAGCAAGTTATCTCCTAAGGAGACAATTTTGCATGAAACGTCAAACCTTATTTTCCAGGAGAAGTAAGAAGTAATATTTCAAAATGTTGTCTGCTGATTGTATTTCCAAGCACGCTAAGCGTTTATTGCGCTTTTTGTGTTTTTTACCTACCTCCCAGCAGCGCCCATTACCTCCCATAGACGGTCCAAGGTATGCCAGTGGGACATTAAGATATGACAATTTCTGTGTATATAATGTAAACGTTTGCAAAAATATCACAAAATATCCCGCAGTAGGGCCTTTTTGGGAGCTACGGTGTGAAAACGAAAAAAACAAAGAAAGAAGGACAAATCATTCAGTAATTCAATAAGTTAAAACGTAAGAAAGAATCAGCGTTCCTAAGACTAGCTACTGGTCTGATAATAACAGTCTGATGATCAGTTTTACAGTCGAACAATTTTTTATGGTCCTAAAGATGTTCGAGCCATCGAAGTTCGACTGTATTTTGTTTACTGAAATATAGTCAACTTCTTAATGATGGCAAGTTCTTTTTTCGTAAAGACTCCAATGCACATACTAGCTAAGTATTAAAATTGAGAAAGAAGACTAGACTAGCTCAAATATTATACTGTTTATCTGAATGCACATAGATGGCTTTGTTGCTATATGATTCATTTTTATGCCTAGCGGCGAGGCTAACCGTTCCTTTCCTATATACATAAACAGTATAATATTTTAGCTATATATCACAGAGAGAGAGAGAGAGAGAGAGAGAGAGAGAGAGAGAGAGAGAGAGAGAGAGGGAGGGGCGTGGGAGGGGGGCGGGGTGGGGTGAGGAGGAATTTAGCATGCCTGGTAAAAATTTTCAATAGACGTATAGATGTAATAGGCTTTGACTTTTTCATGCATGAAATGAAATGTCAAAACCCATTTTCAGGAACAAAAATAAGTAAAAATACATCTCTAGTTTGTCGTCTGCTGAGTTTGCCTATTGAGTAATAAATGTAAAAAAGTCCATTGAACTGGGTCAACAAAACTTTCATGTTTTATTGAAATAAAGTAAGGGGTGGGAACATATCACATAAGAATTGCGATTCTTGTAGGTGTCCCATTGTTCGTGATGGTACTGTTTCTGGTAAAGTTTGCTTCAATAAATAAATAAATAAATAAATAAATAATATCAAATAAAATAAACATATAAATAAATGAAAACATTGCATATTCTTTATTTTATTCCAGACTAGCATTTAAATTTACCTTGTCTTCTCATCTGTTTTCTAGAAAAAAAAAAAAAAAAAAAAAAAAAAAAAACACTTTCATGCCAAGTTTCCAATTGTTCAGTGTATATATTCCGACAATTTCACATAGCATATGGATCGGGAGTGATATCTCTAGCATATGGTCATCTAAATTAACCCTTAGATATTACTTCATTTTTTTTCTTTTCATAAAACGGAATAAAAATTATGTATCGTTCGATGAAGGACAATTAAAGGATTGTCGCCCTTATATAAGGGTCATAGAATTCACTGTTCATCTTCATTAGCGCAGGGTTAATCCTTCATACATACGCAACTTCCGTAACAAGTCCAAGTAATTAGTAATGTTCAAATCAACAAAATAAATGTTGCGTTTCGTCAAATCAATTTCTTCAGATTTTCAACAGATTGTTTTTAGTAAACCATTTCAATTGTAACTCTGGTTACACACACACACACACACACACACACACACACACACACACACACACACACACTTCTAAAAATCTGCATAACAGTTTATACCCTTGTATAAACCAGTTTTCACTATATTATGCGGGGAACGTGGAGGGTCTACATTACATTGATACGTACACTAAATGAGTATTTTTTTTTTGCAGATAAAACGGCTAGTCTACGACTTCGCGCTTCCATTGAAATACAGTGAACCCTCGTTACAACGAGAGCATTTGTTCTCAAAGATGCTACCATTAAAATTAATTTGCTGTTGTAAAGAATCCTTAATGGACAGAATAATATGTAAAGAAGATTTTGTTTTATTCTTATTTCCTCATAGAACATATATTTTGGATATTTGTTAGAATCGTCTCAGTGAGGCGATTCTAACAAATATCCAAATCATAATTTGCTTGCAGTTTTAGTGCAATATTCTTGTATAATTTCTCGTTAAATGTCACCTCTAGAGCGCAGGTTTCGTGATATTCAAATTGTCATTATAACGAGTTTTGTCGTTGTATCGAGTGTCGGTATAATGAGGGTTGACTGTATGTGTATTAAGGTCACAGACTGCTAACATTTACAGAGCATCGGGTTGGTTCCATACGAATATATTGTCATAAGAAATAAATTATTCCGAACCGTGCTCAAATGCCTCAGATATAGCAAAGTTGAGTTTGGGTTGTACCCATCTGAGCACGAGCGAGCGCAGTTCCATTTTGTTTTGTGTCTGTTTGCTAAAGTGATTTAATCTGCCTTGACGCCTGAATTGGTCGAAATGTATAATTAGACAATGTTGCAGTAAATATTAGCAATATTGTATAGTTGGGGTTGTTGCTTTGAACATGAAAGCAGGAAATCGTCTGAGGTACAAATTACCCGTACACCGGCCTTGACCTCCTACAAGATGTAGGTCACAGTGATCTGTGTAAGTGTCTTCGAAGAAGCGGAAGCTGATTATGACACACATCACGAAAATATGGCTATATATTGTTGACCCCCTTGGACCCCACTTTTATATAGTAAAACTGTGGTTTACAGGGTATACATTTTTTTCTTATTTTTGCTGGAAAATGTTGATTGTGGGCACTCGTTAGAACCGCCTCATCGAGGCGGTTCTAACGAGTACCCACAATTTATGGATTGAGCAGAAATATGAAAAATATCAGATTTTATCATCTGAAAATGTTCAGTTTTTGGATGTGAAATTTTCTATTTATTTGAATAGGTGTGTTTTCGTTTCTTGATATGAAGAGTACCAAATATTGACCATTTGAACTTAAAACAAAAATGTTGTAGGCCGTAGAACATTGTCAAAAAATGTATAAAATCTATAAGGAAAATATTAATCTTTATATAGTCTATTCATTCAGCTCAATTTTCTGTTTTCCTCTGATATCCCAGAAATGTGGTATTTTGATGCATACAAGTGCCTGAAAATGTGTAACACGCGTCCTTATGCACATTCCAAATTTTCAATGGAAAAAACATGATGATAAAATATGGTGATAAAATATTTCCTTTTATCAATGGGAGGCAATGGCTGCCAGTGGGAGGGGCTGAGTGAAGATGGAATGATGCTGTAAAACCAGACAGCAGTATACTTCATACGAACGTAGAACGAAAAGACGTCTTCGCTCAAATGTGAAATGCGCATAGCAGACATTCAGATCAGCTTGCGCATGCGCACAGATTCAAACGGAATCACCCTCCGATTCTATAAGTGGACAGCAAAGGCCGAGATCAGACTGCGCAAATGCGCAGTCTGATCTGGCCCTTCGCAGTTCGCATATGCCATAGGATATCTTTTTCCCTTGGCACGACTCTTTGTTTGCTTTTTAAATGTATTTTCTGCTTTTAATCAACGAGAATAACTTGTACAATGCTGGTCACATAGCACATAGACATTGCTGTTTTCATTCCTTTTATTACAATGACGTCTAGTCATTGTAGAATGGCTCTGCGCGCGTATGCGAATAACGACGGTGGAGATTTGGAGTCATTGTAATGCAAAACTTCAGATCAAGGTCCTGAACCGAGTTGCCTAACCTGGGCCCATGCTCTGAGTCAATAAATTTGTCTGAACTATTCCTCTAATGTATATATCTCTCATCGAGTACCGAAAATCACTTCCATAAAAAGTATCATTTTTGATATGGAAAATATCAGAAAAAAAGCATAGGAAAAAAGTATCAGACTGGAACCCAGGTTACGGGTTGCCTAGTGGTAAGCTATTTGCACACCTTCTATCACCGGCACTTTCGGGGTTTCATCCTTCCGCCGGTGTCACTACAAACAAATCAGATCTTAGAAGTTTGTGAAAATATCAACTATTCTGTGATTTGTTTTATATTTTAGTTAACTGTGAATGAGAAATATTATCCTTCTGTCTAGAAAACATGCAGTTTTGATATAATAATGCTCTTAAATATTTTAGAATTAAAAGCATTAATTGTACGATTTCGTGAAAAATGACCGGTTTCGCCATAAAATAAAGCCCGTCATTGACAAAACTGGACATTTTTGACGAAACCGTTCTAGTAAAGTTATCGTTTTCATAAGACTTTAGAGCTTAAAACTATCACAGTTTTATGGTTTCTAAAAATAACAATGAGTTTTCGTTCTCAGCTTATTAAGAAAGTACAAAAGAAATCACAAGAGTAACCATATTTCCCTAATATTCGAAGATAACGTTTTTTTTTTTTTTTTTTGTTTTTTTTTTTTATCGGTAACATCGGTGGAAGGACGAAACGAAAAGTGCTGGTGTAGATAGACCACATAGACTGGCTCCAGTCTCCAGTGACTAAATATTTTTCTCATAATCCTGTTTGATAATCCACTAAAATAAAACCGAAAAGCTTATTTAAACATGTACAAAGAATCGACTATCCTCAGAAATAGTGCCAGATGAAACTTATAATAACTATATTGTGTAACAATTTAGTAATTAAAAGATTCTTGCGGACAAAATACGCCTTAATACGGGCACTGTTACATGTAATTATCACACACTGAGAGCCTTTCAAACATTTGATTGGTTTAATATGATTAAATTATGAGATTAATCTTAACCCTTCTCTCGATGAACAACACATGCGCTGTCTTAGCAAACAGTGTAGATCCAGATCAGTTGGCTTCTGAAGAAGCCAACTGATCTGGATCTGCACTGTTTGTCATTATATATGTGGATTTCTATCAAAAACCCGGATCAAGTAATCTGACTGGCTGGAAATTAGAAGTGGGCGTGGCATCTTAATTTATTCAGCAAGGCAAGGGTTAACTCTCGGTTATTCAGTAAAATCATTTGAAGTTATTACAGAATATAGTAAAATTCCGCTATTAAGACCACTCGAAATTAAGACCACTCCACTGTTAAGACCAACTTTTTTCAGTCCTAAATTAATACACCAAAGTTTATGACAAAATGGCATATGCAAACAGTGTAGATCGATCATGAGCAGACTACTCCTTCTGATCACGATTTACAATGTTTGCCATCCCACTAAGTATTCTACGAAACATCTGCATAAAAAAAGCGAAATCATAATGAAAACAGGCCTATTCAAATATATCGAAAAATTTACCACCAAAAACTGAAAATTTTCAGAAAAAAAAAATCTGATATTTATCATATTTCTGCTCAAAACATAGCAGAAATAAGAAAAATAATGTATACCCCTGTAAACCCTAGTTTTACTATATAAAAGTGGGGTTTAATGGGGAGTGGGAGGTCATAGGCATGTTTTCGTGATGTTTAGGCAAAAAAAAAAAAAAAAGGGGGGGGGGGAATAAAATATCAGAAATTGTAGACATTTACCATATTCTATATTCAATATCAAGACCACCCCACTAATAATACCACTTTTAA